>CM060964.1:372753345-373353345 GCA_030765045.1 Tenodera sinensis | reverse complement strand
GTGAGGCAAAGATTTAGAAATTCCTGTATGGTATGTGGCATGTAACATAATAAAAGTTTTTTAATTTACAAGGGTCACTCCAAAAATGATGCACACTATTTTTTAAAAAATACTGTTTTCATTCCACATCTTTGAAATTTTTACAGTGTGTAAATACATCCTTCCCACTTGTGTTCAATTTATTTCAACCTGTTCCCATGAGTGGTACTGTCTCAGCATGCCTTGAAGTTGGCTGTTGAACTTGACATCCATCAGAAGCAATGTGCTGTCATAGAATTCCTGTGCTGTGAAAACGAGACAGTGGGAAGCATCCACAAGAGGTCGAAAAAGTTGTATGGAGATGCTGCTGTCCGTTGCAGTACAGTTAGTGGACAAGCAGATTACGTGATGAAAGAGGGTGCAGCAATATTCAGGATTTTCCTCGCAGCAGCAGGCCTCACACTGTACAAACTCCTGGTAATGGGCAGGAGGCAGTGGCGGCTCGCAGTCAAAATTTTAGGGTAGGCAAAGTGTAACAGCAGCAACAGCAACAACAACGACGATGATTATGATGATGATCATAATAATAATAATAATAATAATAATAATAATAATAATAATAATAATAATAATAATAATAATAAACCCCGTTTATCCGAAATATAGGGGGCGAAGTCATTGCGGATAACGCAAACAATATATTGTTTGGTTGTTTAATAAGAGCAGAGTGAATGAGTGTGACTTACGGACGAATTACCGCCAAAACTAAAATCACGAGTGTCGGCAGACTTTTTTCCGGGGGGGGGGGGGGCACATGTTGGAAATTTGCAATCATATAATGTTAAATCATTATTTTACTGTCAAAATTTATAGTATTTGTTGCAGATAACCGTATTAATTTGTGCTAAACAAAAATTGTTCTTTACATCAAAATTAAAATATTAGTTTAATAGTTAGTAACTGACAGCACATTAAGTTCACCGACTTCCAAGGGGGGCCGAGGCCCCCCTTGCCCAAGTTTTGCGACGCCCATGACTAAAATGGATTAAGAAATTGAAAAATTGTCTGACTGCAGCTTTGTGTTAAATGGCTAAAACACTCCTCTTTTCATTGTCAGTGCGCCGCGAAAGCGGAATTTGTAATAGTTCACTAATTAAGTCGGTCATACTGGTATTACACAGAGATAACGACAGATTCAGATCTCTGAGATCTTCGTTCGTGGAGTATGGCTGTTCGGAAAATGTCGCATAATTTCGGATTTGGGCCGGCAAGTGTTCGGACTGCTGGCAGACGCGTTTACGCATGCTCGGAGTGCATATACAGACCGAATGTTTCCTTATCCCTATTCAAGGGCCTCGTACTGAGGAAATGGGGCCGGGCAGGCAGAGGTTAAGCTAGCCTGCTCTCCACTACCCAGGTTCCATGCGTATCATTTCTGCCGCGCGTTTCAAACACGCAGCGCAGTTTTGATGAATCGGAATTGAGATTAAAGGATTTGACCATGTGCTGGTCATTACAACCGAGAAAACTTTTCTTGAACTGCAATTAGGGGAAAATGACGGTTCAAATGATAAAATGCAGAATCATAGTTAAACATTATTTGTTGATGTATTACGATAGGGTAGGCAATGCCTACCCTGCCTACCCTGAGGAGCCGCGCCTGGCAGGAGGTTTCTGCTGACAGATGCATCACAGTGACTGAATTGTCACTCTACATTGGAATAGGGGAAGCAAGTGTTTGCAGAATACTGAAAGTGTTGGTGCCATATGTCAGTCAAAAAACCATGGAAGTGTACACAAAACTTGGATGGACAACATTGACACACCAGCCTTATAGTCCTGATATGGCTCCATGTGACTATCACCTCTTTGGGAAACTGAAAGAATCTCTTCGTGGAACAGAGTTTGGAGATGATGACTCCCTTGTGAACGCTGCCAAACAGTGACTCTAACATGCTGGTCCAGACTTTTACTGTATGGGTGTACAGGCACTAGTTCCAGGATGGTGTAAGGCAATTGAGATGGATGGGAATTATATGGAGAAATGCAATGTTGTTCCTAAAGGATGTATCTTCACACTGTAAAATTTTTAAAGATGTAGAATGAAAACTGTATTTTTAAAATAATAGTGTGCATTTCTTTTGGAGTGATCCTCGTAGTTTTGAATAGTTTATTATCCAGTGATTTTATTTTCTGTGCCAATTTATTATATAAACAAATTCCTTAAACAAATTCCTCTATGGGCAATGCTGTTGAGGGTTTTTGGACACAAACCACAATGTTTCTAAGATACCCACAGAAGCAACAGGCAATATTTTAAGATAGTCGACACTGTACCACACTATGTGACCGTGCTCACTAGACTGAAATATGTTTGACCGACATGCTAAAATATATTTTCTTTCAAATTTGCCGCTCGAAGAGAAATTTCTTAGTCTGTAGGAACATTTTGTGTACTGGCTAACCTGTTTAGAATGGTGTGGTAGCTCTGTGAATCAAGGATTACCAAAATCATTTCATTTCTAGTTGCTGTTACCTGCTACCTGTGCCTGTTACCTAGATGTTCTATGCCTGCTACGTCTGTAAATGACAATACTGGACACTTTCCCGCTTCCCTCGCAATCGTTCTTCCTATAGTAGAGCTGTCTGATGATGACGTCACAAGGAGGGTGGCTGTGCTACGATAGCCAAGGAGGGAAGGCAGTACCGATATTCACACGTGTAGCTCACATTTTACGATATAATTCAAATCCCATCCTACTATCTGAGTATCTCTACTCTACTTACCTTGTTTTTTGACATGAAATGTCAACGCAGGTGATTTAATTGAAAACAAAGATCTCATTTGGTAATATTTCGTAAAACAGAAATGAAAATGATCTGTGGGAAGAAGGAACAACTAAGTGTGCCACATAATCGTGCAATTATTTTGTTAAGAGCTTCCAACGTGCTTTTTTTCACTTTATTCACCATTCAGGTTATAATTGCAATGCAGCCCTTACTAAAAGGCCTTTTAATAATGTAATAAACGAAAACAGAACGTGAGACTGGGCGTCTTTCTCTATTAATGCAGTATTTTATTGCCTGAGCTGGTCACTCTGTTTCAGCAATATGAAAATCCGACACAGAGGAAAATGGAATAAATAACACAGTTACGACTGCTATTATGTTTGAAAACACTAATGTATTTGAAACGGAGCGGGAGAGAGAGAGAGTGAGAGGGGAGGGGGAGGAGAAGGTTTGCCTATGCTTTCGCCTACTGAATCCTTCTTTATAATGTGCAATGAAAGTGTATCTCTGTTAACATGAATATATAGAAGGATAAGGCTTGGTACTTTGTACAAGAGTGAGCAAAAAAAATCATTTGCATGTAGCACGTCAGATTTTTATCATTAAAATATATGCTGTGCATATGCTGTATTTCGCTTCCTTTTATCTTTCTGCTCATCTTAAAAGTAATAAAACATGCCGAATTGCCCTATGAGATGCATTTTGTTGTACGTGTTAACGCACTTATTTCTAATACAGAAAATTTTGTATTTTCTGGAAAACACATCTTGAAGTCACGCCTATGCAATTATTTCGACGAATCACAGAACAATATCTTCTTCTTCTTCACTTCATGGATTAGGCTCTCGCCTGTTCCGTCTTCACAGTGTCTCCGTCCATCTTTTCCTCGGCCTCCCTACGTCCCTCTTTCCTTTAGGACTATATTGGAAAACTACTTTTGGCAGTCTTGTATCATCCATTCTTCCAACATGTTCAAACCATCTTCTTCTGCACCCAGGGCCGTATTTACGTAAGGGCAGACCGGGCAACTGCCCAGGGCGGCACATTTTAGGGGGCGGCAAAATTACTGGAAAGCTGCACCAAAAAAGAAAAAGCATAGACATGAAACATCAAGTTCCTTTTGATTCTGGATAAATTGATTGAAGAACTGAACAACAGAGTTTCTTCCTACAAGGAATTCAGTGAACCATTTATGTTTTTGACAAATCTGAAGATGCTTAGTCCACTTGAAATTCAGGAAGCATCATCCAGACTTCAGAAAGTCTACAGTTCGGATCTTGAAGATTCAGCATTTGTACTTGAATGCTTACACTTCAAAAGCTACATAGAAAAGAATGAAAATGCGACGCACTCTCCTACACAGCTGTAAGGTAATGTTTACCCAAACTTAAACATAGCTCTACAAATATACTTGAGCACTCCTGCTTCCAACTGCTCAACTGAGAGGTCATTTTCTGCTCTAAGACGCATAAATACTTATTTAAGAACATCACAAGTGAAGGATCGTCTTAGTTATCTTGGTGTTCTTGCAATTGAATCTGACTTAACAGTGAAAATGGACTAAAACGAACTCATAAACTTGTTTGCAAATGACAGGGCAAGGAGGAAGCCTCTTGTTATTTAAACAGTATATGTTTTGACATCTAATAGGGGCTGATGCCTCTTTAGGGTAAGTTCTTTCTATTAAGAGGTTCCTACTTAAATTTTAATACTCACTTATGGTGTTTACCACTTATACTTAAGTATCCAAACTAGTGAAACCATTCTCTATGTTGTGAAAATTTAAGTAATATATGTATTGCAAGTTGGGGTTGGGGGGTAGCAATTTTTTTTTTTTTTTTTTGCCAGGGGCGTCAGAGGTCCTAAATTCGGGCCTGTCTGTACCTATCCATTCTTGAGGTGATAGCTTCCACTTGTAATTCATTTCTTATATTTTCATTTCTAATTCTATCTTCTCTTGTACATCCTTTTGTTCTTCTCAAGAATCTCATTTCGCAACTTTGTATTCTGCTGATGGTTCTTTGTGTAGGTACCCAGTTTTCGCATCCATAAAGTAACGTTGGGACCGCCATGCTATTATAAAATTTTATTCTTGTTTCAGATCTTGTTTTATTCTTTAGGGTTTTGTGAATTGTTCCACAGATTGTTTGAAATCTCATTAATTTTTTGTTCGTATCTTTATCTTTCTCATTACAGAACAATATTTTAAGTAACATCTTCATATGATTCGTTATACTGACCAATCAGGTGCCCCAATTTCGCGCTCCAGCACAGTTGTAATCAATGCTATTTTGAATCACCTAGTATGTAGTTAGTTTTAGCTCATGGTATTTGGAAATAGAAGCGTGTGCATTCGTGATAAAAATGAATGTTTCGAAAAGCAAACTTAACTGTACTTTTGCTCAGCGTTGCAATATAAGAACAAAAACTTCCGAAATAATGTATCACAGATTTCCAAAAAATGATACAGTAAGGCGTTTATGGGTATTTCGCTGTAAACGGAGCGAAAAGTTCAACGCCGACAGTGCTCGAGTCCGCTCCGTGCATTTTCGTCCTAGGACTATCAACGGGACTTAAGAAATGAACTACTTGGATTGCCTGTAAGATAAATGTTACGTGCCGATGCTAGTGCCTTGTTTGCGTGATACCCCAACTGGCATGATGACACTGTCCCCGGGTTCGAGCTCACAAAACAACACAAGCACCAGCCAAACTAATGAAAAGGTATGTAATGTCAAAACGTAATTGTTTATTTGGCATATTTACTGAAAGTAATATACGAGCGTGTCTCATTAAGGGCAAATTGCAGCTCCTGAGGTAAAAAAAAATCTTTATTCTTTTCACTGTTGAAAACTCCATTCTTTTCCGCATCCATTGATATGGGTTGTACATTTGACAGTTGTAAAACCGTATTTAAACAACGATGCTCCTCTGTGAAGCCCTTTTCTGGTTTTTATGTGATTTGTTTCTTCTTTCTTTCTTTCTTTCTTCTTCTTTCTTTCTTTCTTTCTTTCTTTCTTCTTTCTTTCTTCTTTCTTTCTTTCTTCTTTCTTTCTTCTTCTTTCTTTCTTTCTTTCCTTCTTTCTTTCTTTCTTTTCTTTCTTTCTTTCTTTCTTTCTTTCTCTTTCTTTCTTCTTCTTTCTTTCTTTCTTTCTTTCTTTTCTTTCTTTCTTTCTTTCTTTTCTTTTCTTTCTTTCTTTCTTTCTTTCTTTCTTTCTTTCTTTCTTTCTTTCTTTCTTTCTTTTCTTTCTTTCTTTCTTTCTTTCTTTCTTTCTTTCTTTCTTTCTTTCTTTCTTTCTTTCTTTCTTTCTTTCTTTCTTTCTTTCTTTCTTTCTTTCTTTCTTTCTTTCTTTCTTCTTTCTTTCTTTCTTTTCTTTCTTTCTTTCTTTCTTTCTTTCTTCTTCTTTCTTTCTTTCTTTCTTTCTTTCTTCTTTCTTTCTTTCTTTCTTCTTTTCTTTCTTTCTTTCTTTCTTTCTTTCTTCTTCTTTCTTTCTTTCTTTCTTTCTTTCTTTCTTTCTTTCTTTCTTTCTTTCTTTCTTTCTTTCTTTCTTTCTTTCTTTCTTTCTTTCTTTCTTTCTTTCTTTCTTTCTTTCTTCTTTCTTTCTTTCTTTCTTTCTTTCTTTCTTTCTTTCTTCTTTCTTTCTTTCTTTCTTTCTTTCTTTCTTTCTTTCTTTCTTTCTTTCTCTTTCTTTCTTTCTTTCTTTCTTTCTTTCTTTCTTTCTTTCTTTCTTTCTTTCTTTCTTTCTTTCTTTCTTTTCTTTCTTTCTTTCTTTCTTTCTTTCTTTCTTTCTTTCTTTCTTTCTTTCTTCTTCTTTCTTCTTCTTTCTTTCTTTCTTTCTTTCTTTCTTTCTTCTTCTTTCTTTCTTTCTTTCTTTCTTTCTTTCTTTCTTTCTTTCTTTCTTTTCTTTTCTTTCTTTCTTTCTTTCTTTCTTTCTTTCTTCCTTCCTTCCTTCCTTCCTTCCTTCCTTCCTCCCTCCCTCCCTCCCTCCCTCCCCCCTCCCACCCTCCCTCCCTCCCTTCCTTCCTACCTCTTCTCCCTTCTCTCTTTCTCCCTTTCTCTCTTTCTCTCTTTCTTTCTTTCTTTCTTTCTTTCTTTCTTTCTTTCTTTCTTTCTTTCTTCTTTCTTTCTTTCTTTCTTTCTTTCTTTCTTTCTCTCTCTCTTTCTTTTTTTCTCTCTTTCTTTCTTTCAGTTTTTTTTTTCGTTTTTGCGTAACCTTTCATTGTGTACATAGAGGTAACATTTCCTCCATCGTACATCTTACATCTTCTAAGGTGTTAAACAGCATACGAACTTTAAAACGAGCGGAGCAGTTTTGTCATGTTTTACAATTTAAAAACTATAATGTTATGCATTACAGAAATTGAACGAATTTTTGCAAACTATATGAACAGCAATTTTCACTATGGAATTATAATTTTATGCTATTTTCTGGAATCATCATAAGTTTAAACTCGTTAGAACAGAGGGTTCTTCAAATAAATGTGCCTAAGTGAACATCAGCATACCAAAATTATTATTTTTTGTGTATTAATTTTAATTTGATGTCATATGCCTTGCTTTACATCTACAGGTTTGATTTTCACTTAAATTCTACCCCAAGTACTGTACAATGTGTAGTGATTATAGCTGTAATGGTGTAAGTGATGTTCACACTACAATACCCACATGTTTTTCATGCGTAGATCAGTGTGCCCTTAGGGAGTATTTATAACTTAGTTTCTACCGGTGTGCACAGGGTTTTAGTTAGAGGTATCACTTCCGGGAGCTATAACTTAAAGCTAAATGGAGAGATTTTGCGTCTATATTATGGAATTAAATTATGACAATTTTTCATGTGTGTAAATATACATTTTGACATTGTCATAAAAAGTTGAGCATTTTAATGAAATTAAACCAGGCATCTGTGTATAGTTTCTTGTACAAACAGGTAGATATAAGAAGGTAAATTTGGCTGTGAGAAAACATATTTTGAAAGGTTAAGAATTTTGAGAAAAATACTCTGATTTAGAATGTAATGAACAGAACGGTCCCAACTTTTTCTACTTAGTTGCATTCAGAATATGAAGATTAATTGCATTTCAATACAGCTTTCACATTTATATACATAATCAGCAAAAATTAAAGGAATAAATATGTAATGAAAATAAATTATGAGTGAACTGTGATCAAATCTAAACCGGAACAAATTGGGAGAGAGAAGTAATTCTCTCCAGATATATTTGTTCGTCGTAATAATAAGTGATCCAATAGATGGTAGATTTGACCATCTATTGGATTAATGCCGGCCGTGAAAGCCTCAGCATGTAAAGCAATAAGTGAGCTGTTTGGCTAAGAAAACATACATTATGCCACTAAATATTCAGTTAAACATTTTCATTTGGTGTGGTATTTTGAATATATTTTAAAGCACACATTAAGCTACGACTATTACTTCTTATTTTGATTGTAGTTTGGGTGGCGGTGGTAAAATTGGTTTTGTAATTAGTAGAAAGTGTTGAAAGTTTCCTGTGTGTTTTCAATTAAGGTATATTTTATACCATATATCATTGCATTTTTCTACACTTTTTAATTATTGCTTAATCGTTTGCGCAATGCTTTAAATATGGTGTATGTTAAAACGGGTTTAAAGCGCTCTTTCGATTGCTATCTGAGCTACGCGCGCTCTCTACCCTTCGTGTGACGTATATTGCTTGCAACCAATGGCAGCAATTGTGGCGGAGTGGCCCACTTTGTTTCTAGTGGTTTCTACTCTCCTTAGCCTTGAGGTGTTCTGTGGCGTCGGGCACGCCTGGGAGCACAATGTTGTGCTGTCAATATGGTGTGATGTAGTGTCAGAACCGGTGTATGGAAATGTTTTATACTTCGAGATTGAAGGCTTTATAAAAATTCTTTCTTCTCCTCCACTTCATGGCATAGGCAGTCATGTGCCTGTTCCGATTTATAAAAATTATGGCGCATATTCTATGTCTTTTTGTTTGAATTCTCACCAAAGACAATATTTCTAAAGATGGCAGGAAAGATATATGCTGTGTTTGCGTGCAAGAACTATGAAATTCAACAGAAGTCGCCTTCTTTTTTCATATTCCCAGGTAATAAGTCCCGGTAAGTGTTTTGCAAATAGCGTAATAACAGATAGCGCATAATTTTCTTAAGATGAATTGTTTAATGTGTCACATCTGATGCTAAATGTTAACTGAGTTCAGATGTGACTAATGAGTTTTTAAATGCAAGCGTAGTGATTTGGACAAAGTATAAGAAGGGCCCTCACTACGTTTTGCAAGACTTACAAGATATGTTCAGATCATTTCTTAATTACTGATTTTCGGAATCCACGACTCTTAAATGAGAGTGCTTGTAATCTCCAACTAAAATACCAACTTAAACTCAAATTGGTTTGCTGATCAGGAGACAAGAATAATCTTACCTTTGTGATTAATTCCTTAAATTTGCGTATTTTTAGCTTAAATCCTGGAACTGTACCAATACAAAAACTCCCATATAACAGAAGCACCATAACATCACCAGCTAAGCGAAGGAGCCCTTTCAAGAGATTGGTGGTAGATGAGAATGTTACACAAGCCTTGCCAACAGATAATGTTAAAAATTGGCAATGTGATTTGTGATGCAAGACTTCAAGTTATAAGTGACTTTAAAAGTAGGTGTCTGACACACAAGTTGCATACAGCTCAGCACATCGTATCTAAGAAAATGCTTTAATAGGTAAGTTAAAGGTTGTTTCCCCACTTGGAAAATAGCAAAATTCAGACTGATGTAGTGAACTATTTTCAAAATTGTAGCATCCATTCACAGGCATTATTTTAAAAGCAAAGTAACAAATTTCAGTTGCTGTAATAAGGGCAGACGATAAACAGATGACAAGACTGTTGCTTTGGCTATTTACTATTGCTCCTATAAAATGTTGCAGATTTCATTTTCCCTTCCCACTATTCACTCACTTCGTAGGTGGCTTCAGAATTTGGACATTTGCCCTGGTATAAATAAAAATGTGTTGTCATTAATGAAGATGAAAAGTGAAAAACTAAGTGCTGCAGATCATGTGGTATTGATAGTGATAGTTGAAATCTCTTAGATGTTTAATTGGAAACTCATTTTGCTACAAATACCATACAGCTCATCTTTAGAAAGTGTCCTGTAGCACTTTCCGTACAAAATCTAAGCCCAAAGGTACTTACTGCACATGCACCGACAGTCATTAGCAGAATCACCACTAGATTGCGCTGCATGTGCTAGCGGTCACTAGCAGGCAATTTTCACATCTGCCAACATTGCTTTTTCAACCACACTAGTTTTTGTTGCCAACACATTAAACACAAATGCACTTGGGTGTCGGCTAATCTATTTTTCACATCTTGCCGCCACTTAATAAAGTTTATCCATTCCTTGTATAGATTTATCTGAACAGTGGGTCCACTAATTCCAAGATAATATAATAAGTCGGCCATTTATCAAGTTGTAATGTATTTAAATAAAAATTACTAGAAAATTGCCATAATGCATAACATTCTATGGAGTGATACAGTGAACTTGTATGTCATATCTAAAAACTATAGAATGACAATACATAGTGATATCACACAGTGTAGTTTGATATAAGTGTTTGCATAATATTAGTTTTTAAAACGAGTAAGCAAGTTCAGTTAGTTAAGGATTAGTAAATGACCAGATAACATATAAAATCAATTATACCAATAATAATTGATTTAGGATAATTTTGCAATTACCCATGATTCGCTAACGCAAGTACTTCACGAATTTAATGAAGCGAGTCATGGCTCTAACAACTTCACTAGCATACTGCCGGTGTCCCGCTAAAATATTGAATTTTCAGATTAGCAACAATTTAATGGAGAAATAGTGCTGTTTGCAGTGCTGAAATAACACTGCAACTTCGGCAACTTTTGTAAGAATTCATGCACACTGCCGAGTGGGACTTACACAAAATTCTCACAGGACACTTTCTAAAGTTTATCCTACCGTTCTTCCTCTAATTCCTAATCTGGTTCTCGTGTCCGTTTCGTAGGCACCTTGGCTGAAGTGATTTGAATAGCTGTGATGGTTAAGGTAATACGCAATGGATTGGCTATCCATTCAAAGCTGAAGGTCATGAGCAGGGTTGCCAACATTTAAAAGTAAAATTGTTGTACCAGCCACCCAAAATTATAGATTTGGATTCAAAATTATTGTACATCATAAACCAAATGCTGCAACAATAAAAGTATCAGTATAACACTTACGAAAATATAAGAGTAATGATGTTTATTATATCCACTTACAAGATTGATGACCTCAACAAATATTACAACTTTAGCACTTGTGTTTCTCGCACTATTCATCTGAAAGTTCAGCTTCCTCAACCATTGCAGCATTGCACCAATTCGTTGTTGAGATAAACCTTAACATCTTCTCGGTGACCTGCACATTTTTGGATCTACCACATTCTTTCATAAGCTGAGGCGACAGAAATAGTTCATTTACCATATCTAGCGCCAGTCTGTTTCTAACTTTGGTTTTTATTAAACACAATTTAGCAAAACTTTCACAAGAAGTGTTTCTGTGGAGCAATGAAATCACTGATAATGCAACCTTTGCCAGTTCTTTGAAATCAAGTGTTGCCACCAAGGTGACACATGTGTTTAACAGCACTCCAGAAACTGTCAGGTTCAGGCATGTTCTTGATTTGACACGGAATATCACTTATTCCGAGTTTTCTCCATTGATCATCAATTTTCTGAATAGTAATAATAATAATAATAATAATTTATTCACCTATAGACATATACAATACATGTTTCAGGCTTCGTCAATGTAACATTTTGATTAACAATTAACATTTTGTTCATACAATAGGCACATCAAATTACAATTTATGACAATGATACAATACTTACACATTATACTATATACAAAGTTACATACATACATACTACAATTCATCAATTCAATATAAGGTTTTATTAAGTAGGTACTTTTTTAACAGCCATTTAAGGGCGTTGCCTTGTGCAGATTTGATATATTCTGGGAGTTTATTAAACAGAATAGCACCTCTAACAAAAGGGTCTTTGATTGATGCAGCTTTTGTGATACCTACCCTATGATAGTTGTTTGTACCTCTTGTATTATAAGTATAACAATCTCTATTTAGGTTACCTTGTTTACCATTCTTTTTAATTAACAATATTAGTCTGTAAACATATAATGATACTACTGTTAAAATGTTGTTATTTTTAAATACTTCCTTTACAGAGTGGGACCTTTTTAATCTAAATATACACCTTAGGCTTTTTTTCTGGATAACTAATATTGTTTAAATTTGCCATAGATGTACCACCCCAAATTTCTATTCTGTACTCAATGAGTGTATCATTCCATAGTAAATTGGTTTTAGCAAGTCATCATCTAGATGGTATGTTAGCGTGCCTTCTTCATTGAGATTACCAGATCTGGACACACTGGCAACAAGAGGATAAAGGGTAGGAGGCTTAGTAGGATATGAAATGGTGGCCTTAGAGGGTTGGAGACATGGCATGAGGCCAAAAGTGGTGTCGCTATTTGTAATTAGTTTCATTTCGCTGGTGTGACAAACCAGTGAAAATGATATTTTGCCGGTATCGAACTATCTTACATTCAAATTATTGTACGGGTTGGCAACCATGTGTACAAACATTAAAATTATGGTATGCCCCCATAATTATTGTGGGAGTTGGCAACCCTGGTCATGAGTTTAAATCCCAGCAACTGCAGTCAAATGTGCCTGTGGTAAAGGAAGGGGAAGGTCCAAGTAAAATAGTGTAATGGCACACTTGGAAGCTGACGGGGTTACATGTGACTGCAGTTGCATGGATTTTGCTTCTTTTTCTATGTAATGAGGAATATGAAGGGTAGAGGAATGTAACAAGTATGTTGATAAATAATTTTGTAAGTACCTGGGTGACCGAGCTTTGCTCAGCTTTTCTTTTCCTTTTTTTTGTGTTATTTTGGGGGGGCGGAGAAGATACTTATTTAGATAAACTTGAAAAGCAAAATATTAACTATAAATTTTCATCCTAATTGTTGGAGCCGTTTCCGTGACGAGACGTTTAATATCCTGGCTTGTTTGTTGAAATTGGCCCATTAACAGAGAAATTATGGCCAAAATAAGGTTTAGAGCAATTGTGACTGTTATGCGTAAAATTGCATTTTTTTAGGAATGACACCTATATAGATAAACATAATAAGCAAAACTCTGTCTGAATGCAAAATTTGATCAAAATCGTTAGAGCCGTTTCCAAGTTGCGCGGAATATATATACAAGAATTGCTCATTTAAATATATAAGATTTACTGGTCCTGACTGGGGAAATTTCTTGGTAAGATGCTGAGAATACCCAGAAGTGCTGCTTTACAAACAACTAGCAGTGCAGGTAAGAGCTCTTTCAGAAAAATTTATGACTGATGCTAACATAAGTAGTTTACTATGAATGTGGTATAATTTTTATTTTCTCTACTGGTAAGTAGAAGTATTGTATTCCACCCAAAAATTTGATGTGAAGGTTTCACCGGAAACATATGTTTTGAGACCCCTTGAATCCAAAAGAATCATTTTTAGAAAAAGGTGTGTGTCAGTCTGTGGACAGCATAATTCAAAAACGAAAAGTTGGTTAAAAGCCAAAGTTGGTATTTAAGTTTAATGTCTTTCAAGGATGCGACACAAAGATTTGGAAGAAAATAGCTCCACCCTAAGCTACCCTTTACATGGAACATTTTTTGAAAATTTTGATTTTCTTGAAAATGGCTCTAACGATTTTGATTAAAATGCCATATGTTATAGATATATGTATCACAAATGAAATGTATATTTTGAATTTTCTGACTATAGCCTATGTAGTCCGGTTTACTCTGGATAATTTAAATGACTCTTAGGTAACAGACACGCTGTTTACTATACCAAAAAATGTAGATCTTTCTAAAACACACAATTTGTCTCAAATTGTTTTTGTAGAGTGAAATATTTTGGAGATATTCCTCGTTATTTGTGTCAGTTTCGGAAAACTTAAAACTTTCGTGAAATGGAACATGTTCATTTTTTTGCATGTTAAACATGCAAGGAGAACAGGATCTCTAAGCTTTAAAAGATTTGACTCGCTCAAAGCCTTTTGTATTCTAATATTCCCCTTGCACCTACAAAGAAATAAGCAATAAGATAATTTGTGTAAATGTTTATCTCAACCAACACAAAGAAGATCTAGGAATAAGAGTTCGTAAGAGTGGTTAGTACAAGAGTAGAGAAAGTCATGTGAGTGCAACGCATCAGATTTTTAATTATTATAATCCAGAAATGTAGAACAATGTAAATTTGTTCTTAAATAGCTGTGCAGCAAGGCTTATTACTCTAAGTAATTTATGAATGAATAGTCTAAGTTGATTTTGAAAACAAGTGACATGTGGATGTATAATCTGGAATTAGTATACTTGCCAAATTTGAGACACTTTAGAAACAGTGATTACAGTAACAGAGTACCTCTTAAATACCTTCTGAAGTGCTTAGGGTGTAGATCTTGGGTGCAGACAGCAGAAAAGGGCATGTGCAGAGAAATCACCTTGTTTCCTGGATCGTTGGCTTTGAGCTACATTGATGTTTTGGCTATGTTCTGATGTCACTTCTCAGTTGCAGCCATAGGCCAAGGGCTGCAACTGCTATACTATGTCGGTCTGGGTGGCTCAGTTGGTTAGACGCTGGCCTACGGATCCCAAGGTTGCGGGTTCAAACCCGGCCCAGACCGATGGTTTTTAAGTGTGCTTAAAAACGACAGCTCCATGTCAGTAGATTTACTGGCATGTTAAAGAACTCCTGCGGGACAAAATTCCGGCACACCGGCGACGCTGATGTGATCTTGGCAATTGACAGCGTCGTTAAAGAACAAAAAAATAATGCAACTGCTATGTCCTTTTTATAAAGACATGCCATGGCTACATTTGCCATTGTAGTGGTTTTTATTGTGATGGCTATGTTGTCGAGCGATGAGTTTTATCTATAGGGTGTTGGTGCAAACGGATGAATTCTGGCATGATATTGCTTTTAATGAAAATAACGTTTTTTCTTTTGTGAATCCAACTTTATCATCATTTGTTTAGACACTTAAGAAATTATCTTCTTTTTAACATATAACGTATGCATGTCCCAAAGTTATCAATTTGGCAACTTCACGTTTCCTATTCAAATATTTTCTCACTTCTTTTCCTTGTAATTATTCACAAAGCATATATCTTCTTTTTAATGCTTTCATGTACGCTACTATATGATGTATTCCGATTGCTTTACTGAATATTGGAATACCAATGGATTCTATTCTCCAGCAATATGTCCACGCAACTGCAGCCAACGAAGTGTCTGACCTTAATCAAAATTCAATTCACCCTATGTGGGTAACTGTTTATTTTACCTAATTACCACATGGTTACGATAAACGATTTACTGTTTTGCAGATTCTTTTATGTTCCGTCGGTTGCATTATGATTGGCCTTGAATGTCTATCTTGATACCTTCGGGACTTTAATTATAAAATATCATAATTTAAATATTATAAAAGATTTGAAAGTTAGAACTGGAACTTAAAAATTCCCAGCTGTGACATTGAATTTTTAAGTTCCAGTTCTACCTTTCAAACTTTGCTCACACAAGGCTTGTGTGCTTAAAAACACCAACAGTAAGTTTGTTGGCATAAATAAATAATAATTATAAAAGATATTTACATATATCTTTGCTAATCAATCCAATTTTTAGAATAATAGTATTAATCTTTTCCACGGGGCATTTTAATGTATAATTCCTGTTTCAGAGTTCTCAGTCTATCAGATACGCTTTGTAACTGTGCCAGTGATGTTTGTTAGGGTCATGTTGGCATCTGTCAGTCTGATATCAATGTGCACAGTGCATCAGACTGAGGAATTGGGCCAGCATATTAAAGAGCATCCATAAGGCATGAAGTTATCTTCCTTTTATAGAAATTTGAAAAGTGTTGTTGTAATTAATTTAATTTAAAGGAAAGTTAACCTTCGAAACTCGTTCCGGAAAATTATGTTGTAAGTGTTGTTCAGTGTTATTAATAGACTCACCTTTTAAATTAAAAGGCATGAAGTTATTATTTATTTATGCCAACAAACTTACTGTTGGTGTTTTAAAACACACAAGCCGTGTGTGGGCAAAGTTTGAGAGGTAGAACTGGAACTTAAAAATTCAATGCCACAACTGGGATTTGAACCACAGACCTTCCACTTACCTGGCGGCTGCTCTACCACTGAGCTATTGTGACAAACTGCCAGAATGGCATTAAATTCTCAAACCAGTTCGTATTTCTCCTGGTAAACCACAAAGGCAGTTTCACATCAGAGACAAATTACCCCAATGGTGACTTACTATTGTAAGTACTTTATATCCCAGGATTAAATAACCTTCAGATGGTAATTATTATTTATTTATGCCAACAAACTTACTGTTGGTGTTTTTAAACACACTAGCCGTAGAGCAGCCGCCTGGTAAGCGGAAGGTCTGTGGTTCAAATCCCAGTTGTGGCATTGAATTTTTAAGTTCCAGTTCTACCTCTCAAGGCATGAAGTTGTTTGCTTGCTTGCAATAATACTTCCCTTATCATGGAATGATGGTATGCAGGGTGCCTTACAGCATTTTCCTTATCACAAGATGGTGTATATGTTTACTTGTTATTTGTATATTTATTCAGAGTACTTACTTGAATCTTATATATTTAAACGAGCAGTTCTTGTGTATAAATATATTCCGTGCAACTTGGAAATGGCTATAACAATTTCGATCAAATTTTGTGTTTAAGTTTATCTATATAGGTGTAATTCCTGAAGAAACGTGTTGACTTAGCTGTCTTAGTCTACGCGTAACAGTTGCAATTAGTCTAAACCTTATTTTGGCCATAATTTCTCTGTTAATTGATTTCAGCAAACAAGCTAGCATTTTAAAGTCCTCTTCCAGGGCTATGAGAATACAGTAAGAAAGTTGACCTAGATATATTATTTTGTGTTACAGCTCTTCCGAGCTTAAAAGCCGTGGCCAACTGGAGTTTAGAGGTCCAGACATTTCGTCTACACCTTCGGTGGACATCATTAGTGGCATGGTCCGAGTCTTCTCGGCGAAGGTTCAGTTACAACAGAACCGTTTGTGGCTGGATGTGCCGTATTTATATCTAGGCCACTCACAGGAGATTGGCTGGGCTTGAACGGGAGATGTGTGTTAGATGGGTGGGGTTCTCCGCTCTGATTGCTGAATGGTTTACGTGATTTCTCTGCATTAGTGCTTCTTTTTTATGTTCGAGTATCGGATGCCAGGTTTTGTTCAATTTTAGAGTTTCTTCCTGTTAAAATTATTGGGGTGTTTGTAAATTTCTATGGCTTCACGTTATAGTCTGGCATGGTAGTATGGCATAGATGAAAGAACAGTAGTCTTCTTATACTGAATTATGTGTTTGCTGTCGGCCCATATTGCATATTCAGTGACCGCTGTCTTGTCTGTATGTCCCAGCCGGCAGCATCTCTTGTGTTCTGTAAGTCGGGTGCTGACGCTGCGTTGGATGGTCCCTATGTACACTGCACTGCAGGAATACAGAATCTGGTAAACGCCTGCGAAAGTGAGCAGGTCCCTGGGATCTTTTGCCCGACTGAAGCAAGGTATTAATCTGTCTGGTAGGTTTGAAGATAGTTTCAATGTTGTGGCGCTTGAGTAGGCGTCCTATTCTATCCGTGACAGTTTTGAAATAAGGCAGAAAAGCAGCGCCTTTGCTGTTGGGTGGATCCTGTTTGAGGTTGGCAGGGTGAGGCCTAGGTAGGCATATTGCTCTGCGAACTTCTTGTGCTGTGTAAACATTTGAATATAAAGTCTGTTCCAGATGTTGGAGTTCCTGTTGTAACGCGTTAGGCCCACAGATGTGGGCAGCGCAGTCAATGAGGGTCTTTTGATGGTGCGTTTCTGCTTAGGATGATGGTTGGAATTTTTGTTCAGATATTGATCGGTGTGGGTTTGTTTGCGGTAGACTGTATGTCCAAGAGTCCCGTCTGCTCTCTTGCTGATCAGAACATATAAGAAGGCCAGTATTCCATATTTTTCTTTCTCAATAGTGAATTGAATACGTGGATTGTGCTCTTGAGATGCTGTAGGAAACCATCCCCTGTGAGCAGCCTAGATATAAATACGGCACCTCCAGCAATAAACGGTTCTGTTGTAACTGAACCTTTGCCGAGAAGACTCGGACCACACCACCAATGATGTCCACTGCAGGTGTGGACGAAACGTCTGGACCTCTAAACTCCAGTGGACCACGGCTTTTAAGCCCGGAAGAAGTCTCTAGCCTTTATTATCTATTGTTTATCAACTTCATACATACCAGTGCCTATACATATGTTGAGTGAGTAAACTCCTAAACCGATTGTTGCTATGAAAATTGGCACATCTAAGTCTTTTTTCATGCAGAAGGCTTTTATGCAATCCATTTTACCACACAACGTATTATGTTCATATGATTTTCTCTACTCCCTTTTATTTTATGTAAATGCTGAGCAAAGCTTGGTCACCCAGGTACTAAACAGTATTTTCGTAACTTGTACTGTATGACCATATACATTTTCAATGTCTCAGTACCAAAACTTGTATAACCTACCTTACATTTAATGTTTTCTACATCTGAATCCAACTCCACGATTGTATACTTGGGTTTATAACTACAGCCCTGCACTTAATACATACTTATTTCAGTTACAAATTAATACAGACTTGGATCCCCTATTCGCAACTACTGCACTTAACTGTGCTATGCATCCAGTAGGAGTCGTGAGTAATACAGCTAGTGCCTGACCTTGCCCTAATGTCCATGTGCTTATAACCTGCAGTGCTCTTGTGGTTCTGGTAATAAGTAATGTTTGTGTTTCTACTGCTGACCCATCTTTAATAGTAATATTGTACACACTACACTATGTGCTTTTAGAAAGAACAGTCGTTCTACTGTTGTGTAATCATACATTTTGTAATGTTCACAGAAAGAAAGCGGGTGGACACATCGCCGTCTATCTGCAGCAAAGATCTCTCTTGCGGAAAGGAGAGGGAAAAAGTTGCAGTGCTTCAACAACCATTACAGCAGTAGGAATTTGATGAAGGATGGAGAAAGGCTGAGGAAGAGTAGGGAATGGTAAAGGAAAGACTTGAAAAAATGAAACTTATGATTGAAAAGCGTGAGGCTAAAATGGAACTAATTAAGAAAAAAGGTATATGCTTAGATTTACAAATAAAGTTGGCAGAAAAGCAACTTGAACGCAGTTACAAGGGCATGTTCTCGTCAAATTCGTAACCATATTTTCCATTACAGTTATACTGCTGTTTGTAAAAATTGTAACACCAAGAAGGAATTAACCAAATAACTCCTAACTTGAAAGTGTAGAAGTGTGCAAGCAATAAGTTATAGCTTCAATTTTCCTTATTTAATAAGTGATTAGGTTTGCAGAGAAATGGGGTACATGTAGGCTAACCAGAGCCCTCGCGTGACAGTCTGATGAGGCCAGTGTTGCACCCAGTGTAGTCAGTGCAGAGTTGTCAAACTAGGTGGAAAGAATAAAGTGAGTGTCAGTATGCCTCGTCAATGTCAAAGGGAGCCATATCGGCATGTGACCGAGTTCGAGCAGGGCAGAATGATCGGTCTCTGGGAAGTGGGTTTATCATATCGTAACAGTTGGACTCATACAGGGTATGCTGCTATGGCAGTGATGTGTGTGTGGAAGCAGTGGACAGATGGTCGTTCGCAGCAAAGAGTGGGAACTGGACCACGAAAAATGACCACAGCATGGGATGACCATCTTGTCCGTATGGCCATAACGGACTGTACAGCTTCATCCACAGTTTGAGGTTATTTTGAGTCACTTATTTACACTCACCTTCACTACTAAACTGCTTTTTTAAAGCGGAAACGTTTTCAGGACCATTCGGTCCCATCATCAGCCGTTGGGTAACTGACGTTATCCTCTTGTTCCTTTTCTCTGCTGTCTATTCTGCTGCCATCTGGTGTTAGGGGCGCAGAGCTTTAACACTTCATTCAATGCTGGTATTTCGAAATTAATAACTTTATTACTGTTTTTGATTATGTATATTTTTTCCCAAATGTTCAGTTCTATTGGTGAATTAATAGATTTTAACAGTTTTATATTAAGGCCGATGTTGTGGTTTTCAGTCCAAAAATGATGTGCCACAGCAGACTTTTAAATTTGTTTTAATTTTATGTTTCTTTTCTCTTTGTTTTCCCTATATACCTTTTGTCACAACTATTACAGTTGATCTGGTGAATCCCCGATTTTTTATTGTATGGGATGGTATTGTTTAGTGGCTTATTAAGCAGGTTTTTTAAACTGTATTGGTTTTGCGGTGCTAGTTTTATGTTTAGTTTCTTGAAGATTTTTTCAAATTTCCTGAAGGTCCAGGGATGATACGTGAATTTCCTAAATTTCCAGTTGTTTGTGAGTGGTGTTAATGTAGTGGTTTGCGAAATTATCTTGAGCTTTTCTGCATTTTTTGACATGTTCCTAATGGTGGCTGGGTTGAATCCATTTAATATTGCAATTTCTTCTATGTGTTGTTGTTCTTTCAGAAATTCCTCTTTACTTAACGGGACATTATATAAACAATGTATCAACCTTCGAAATGCTGCCAGTTGGTGTGAAATTGGGTTGCAATTGTTTTTCTTGATGTAATTGTCTACATGTGTGCGCTTTCTATGTATACCAAATTTTATATCTATATTTCTAGTAATTTTGAGGTTCAGGAAAGGTAATGTGTTGTTGTCTTCTATTTCAATTGTAAATTTTATATGGCTGGCCTGTAGATTCTGTAATTTTAGAGAGTCGTCTTTTAGTTTCTGGGGGATTATAGCGAAAATGTCATCCACGTATCTTCTCCAAAATTTGAATATATGTGGAAAGGCTTTAACTAAATGAGATTCAAAAAAGCTCATGTACATATTTGCTAAAAACGGTGATAGTGGGCTCCCCATTGCTAGTCCTTTTGTTTGTCTGTAGAAATTCATTTATTCATCCACAGTGTTGGCTCAATGCTAGAGCACTGCAACAGGTGTGAACTTGTCTGCTGCAGGTTGGACTGGTTGCATGCATGCCATTACACTGGCTTCCGTTGTGTGTAAACTGCAAGCTCCTCTGACTGGAATGGGCATGTGAACACTGTCACTGGGGTGCTGAGTGGCAAAATGTAGTCATTTCGGATGCACCCTGCTTCGTGTCGTACAGTGATGGCTGCATACATGTCCAACGGTACTGTGGTGAGCGCAACCTGGAGGGCTGCATTGTTGAGTGGCATAGCGGACAAACACCAGGTGTGATGGTTTGGGGCACCATTTGGTTACAACTGATCTCGCCTCCTACGAATTGAGGGCACTTTTAACAGCAACTGGCACCTAGCAGTGGTTGTAGAGCCTGAGGTACTCCCGCTGCTTCAGGCACCTCCTCAAGCCATATTTCAACAGGACAATGCCCGGCCGCATATTGCGAGGAATATACAATCCTTTTTTGAACAGCATCGGGTACCATTACTTCCCTGGCCTGCAAGTTCGCCTGACATGTCGCCCGTCAAACATGTCTGGGATATGGTTGGTCAGCACCTGATGCATCATGGTCCTCCAATAACTAGTGTCACAGAGTTGTGGGCTCGGATACAAATTGTGTGGAGAGAAATCCCACAGGAACATGTTCAGAACCTTTTTGATGCAATGCCATGGCATATAGCAGCTTTAATTGCAGTGCATGGAGGCCACACGAAATACTGAATATTAGGGCTCAAAGGTTGTGTACAGATTTAAAAAATTAATCATTTGATACTTGTCATGTACCTAACCCGTGGTATTAAATTCATTGAATTCATGTTTCCTTCTTGGTGTTGCAATTTTCACAAAGTTGTGTACTTATAAACAGATAATCAACTCTCAAGTCACCTGCTATATTTGTTGTTACTAGGGACATGCAAAAGGTATGTTTATAATTTGGTCAAAAGCGGTGTTATTTTTTATGTAATTTTACTGGCTGTCGAATTAAAGAATGAAATAAAGGCAAACCATTATTAATATATTATTTATGCCAACAAACTTACTGTTGGTGTTTTTAAACACACAATCCGTGTGTGGGCAATGTTTGAAAGGTAGAACTGGAACTTAAAAATTCAATGCCACAGCTGGGGTTTGAGCCACAGACCCTCTGCTTACTAGGCGGGTGCTCTAACAATTAACATTGCCCACACATGGATTGTGTGTTTAAAAACACCAACAGTAAGTTCGTTGGCATAAATAAATAATTACCATCTGAAGGTTATTTAATCCCGGGACATAAAGTACTTACAATAGTAAGTCACCATTGGGGTAATTTGTCTCTGATGTGAGACTGCCTTTGTGGTTTACCGGGAAAAATATGAACTGGTTTGAGAATTCAATGTCATTCTGGCAGGTTGTCACAGTAGCTTAATGGTTAGAGCACCCACCTAGTAAGTGGAAGATCTGTGGTTCAAATCCCAGCTGTGGCATTGCATTTTTAAGTTCCAGTTCTGCCTTCCATTATTAATACATTTCAGATATATTCTTGTTAATAAACATAAATACAAATGCCAATTACATGTTGATGCATTGCATGAAAATTAGACAGTAAAATGGCAAAAATAAAGTGCAGCATTGATCTAAATGTTGCTAGATACCAACAAAGTCAGTAGATAATTATTATTTATTTATGCCAACAAATTTACTGTTGGTGTTTTTAAACACACAAACCGTGTGTGGGCAAAGTTTGAGAGGTAGAACTGGAACTTAAAAATTCAATGCCACAGCTGGGGTTTGAGCCACAGACCCTCTGCTTACTAGGCGGGTGCTCTAACAATTAACATTGCCCACACATGGATTGTGTGTTTAAAAACACCAACAGTAAGTTCGTTGGCATAAATAAATAATTACCATCTGAAGGTTATTTAATCCCGGGACATAAAGTACTTACAATAGTAAGTCACCATTGGGGTAATTTGTCTCTGATGTGAGACTGCCTTTGTGGTTTACCGGGAAAAATATGAACTGGTTTGAGAATTCAATGTCATTCTGGCAGGTTGTCACAGTAGCTTAATGGTTAGAGCACCCACCTAGTAAGTGGAAGATCTGTGGTTCAAATCCCAGCTGTGGCATTGCATTTTTAAGTTCCAGTTCTGCCTTCCATTATTAATACATTTCAGATATATTCTTGTTAATAAACATAAATACAAATGCCAATTACATGTTGATGCATTGCATGAAAATTAGACAGTAAAATGGCAAAAATAAAGTGCAGCATTGATCTAAATGTTGCTAGATACCAACAAAGTCAGTAGATAATTATTATTTATTTATGCCAACAAATTTACTGTTGGTGTTTTTAAACACACAAACCGTGTGTGGGCAAAGTTTGAGAGGTAGAACAGTTGTGGCATTGAATCTTTAAGTTCCAGTTCTATCTCTCAAAGTCAGTAGATATTAATTACTCTAGGTTATTCAACTTTCAAAGGAAAAAATAGCCATTTTAGACAAATTTCCTTCTTTCAAGTTAGTTCTTTTATCGGTCAGTATATTGTTATAGGAGGAAACAAACCTTTCAGAGCCAGTGTTCGAACATGGTCTCCATATTGCATTCAGACACTTTTCTGCAAACACAATGTGATAGATTCACCACATGAAGGGCTTCCACTATATCTGTAGTACTCTGTGACATTGCTTAAAAGGGTTTGTTTAAGCTCACCAAAACCTGAAACTAAATCCTGAGTCCCCACGCCCTGCAGATCAGGAATATTTTAAGTTTAAGTACACCAGGGTTCATATCTGTAACAGCTATTTTTCTTGGATCCAATACGCCAAGCCCTTCAAATATAGATCTGCTTGGATCTGCTGCCATTAAAGTTCAACTTCACTGAAGCTTGATGCTATTTTTGTAATTGCTAATTTAATACTAGCTGACCCAGTAGAGGTCGTTTTATTCAGTAATGTTCTTGTGCCATCAAAAAAAGTCTTAACATTTTCAAAGCTTTTGCTTAATCTTTGAAGTTCCCCATACAAAATATGAGCAAGAGGATAGCTTGAACCTTCTGTCTTGGTGAGGAGATTCACTATGTTCATTCCACGTTCTTTAACAAACACAGCCTGGCAGTTGATTGGGTCTATTTAATTTTCACTAAGGGAGCAAAAATATGCATTTTGTGTTGCCTTCATTTCTTCAGTATTGACAAAGACAACAATAAGGGGAAAGAATTCGGCAAGGTAGAAAGCACTTTCAAACCATGAATTCCATCGGGTAATCACTAGCATAGGGTACAAGAAACCGTTTACCTTTATTTTCTACCAAAAACTGAGCAAACAAATGCTTCCTTTTCCTGGTGTACAGGAACATACTTTGTTTTTCCCACTGTATATATATTTAAGAACAGCGTACAATGTACATTATGAAATATATTTATTCTTGTCTTAGTTGTATTATTGAGATTGTCCTCTTTTTGCAGTTTTGAGCATATCTCTCACAGTGTTTATCACACAATTTTCACACACAGTCTTCTTCCAGTTGATGGAATCTTTGGTGCTGACATAGTTTGTGGTGAAAGCCGTGCGTGGCATATCTTGTCATTATATGTCGAAGTTCATAGTTTGGTTGTTTACAGTGCGGTGTGTAGAGTTCGGGCCATATGGCATTATTTTTCTGTCTTAGTAAGTGTAGTGTCTTTTCATAGGCTTGGGTATTTGGTAGCCAGAATTGTGCTTTAATGTCCACGAAGGATTTGTTTGTCAGTGCATATGTTAACCTCAATGTAGAAACTGATTATCCGGGCTTGGGGGCCAAGGTCTAGTCAGGAAACTCCTTCCAGACGTTTCGTCCGAAGCTGCGTCGAACATCCTCAGTGGTGTTGCCTTAACACTCTTAGTCTCGGCGATGACTGACACGGAGCCTGTTGGCTTCACAGGCTTTATACGTTTGGCACGGGTGGGCGGAGCTAGTTCCTGGTTGCTCCGGTCTTGGCTTATTGGTACGGCTGCTGCAGGGGCGGGGTTGCTGCTTCTATAGTCTATGCTTGAAGCTGAGGCTGTTGGCAGCATATGGTCCTGGATTTGTTGACGGTCAGGTTTCCTACGTGCTTTTTGTAATGCTGGATGCCAGGCTTTAGTTAGGCGTTTGGTTTCTTCCTTTCTATTGAAGTTATGTTTGTGGATCTGTATAGCTTCTCGACTTAAACGGGTGTAATAATGTACTGTGGAAGATAGGACCGCTGTGTCTGCATACTGTATAATGTGTTCCCCTGGCACTAGTTATACGTGTTCTGTGACTGCAGACTTTTCGGTTTGTCCCAAACGGCAGCACCTCTTGTGTTCCGTAATGCGTGTGTTTACTGTACGTTGAGTGGTCTCTATATAAACAGAGCCACACAAGCAGGGAATTCGGTAAACACCCGCAGACGAGAGTGGATCTTTTGTTGAACGTAGCATGTTCCGTATTTGCTGTGTGGGTTTGTAGATGGCCTGGATGTCGTGTTTTTTGAGAACCTTCCCAATGCGATCGGTGACACTTTAGATGAGCGGCAGATATACTTTATTCTTCTTTTTCTGGTCGATTTGTTCCGTGGTTGGCAGGGGCTTCTTTCTAGGGCATATGGCATGTTGTATGTTAACCTCGATGATGCTGACTTCCCAACTCCTAAAATCTGTTTTAGGTAGCAAGCTTTGACTTTCTCATTTGTTGACAGGTTTGTGATTCTAAGTTTGTACCAGAAAGTGGTCCCGTATGTTGCTATAAGTGCTATGGCTGTCCTGAACAGTGTTATTACAGTGGCTAATGAGATTTGCAGAATTTTTTCTCCGCCCATGTGATAGTTATGAACAATTTCCCTCTTAGATCTTCTAAATGCAATGGACTTACTTTTCTTAGCATTAATCGTCATCTTATTTGTAGCAGCCCAATTACTAATTTCATTTAAATCACCCTGAAGCAGAGACTCATCTATGGCATTTCGAATTTTATTATAGATAATGCAATCGTCTGCAAACAGTTTTATCTGACATTTAATATTTACACTTATATCATTAACAAAAATAAGAAAAAGTAGCGGACCCAGTACTGAGCCTTGGGGTACTCCCGAACTCACTGTGCCTCTCTCGGAGATTTCTTTACCTACTTTTACCTGCTGTGTTCTCCCATCCAGAAACACTTTGGCCCATAAAACCACTCGTTTGTCTATTCCTGTGCCAGCTAGTTTCCCAATAAGTAAATTATGCGGCACTACATCAAATGCTTTAGAAAAGTCTATTACCACTGCATCAGTTCTTCCTCCTGCGTCCACTTCATCTGCTAAGTCTTGAAATAAGGAAGTTAATTGACTTTCGCATGAGTACCCAGGTCGAAACCCATGTTGCGCTTCCTTGAACCATTTTTTGTTTTCTAACTCCTCCCTTATATATTCTGCTATTAAATGCTCCATCAACTTACACACTGTTGACGTTAAACTAACTGGTCGATAATTATTTATTTCTGTTTTATTACCCCCTTTATAAATAGGAACTACAATAGCGGTTTTCCAGTGTTCTGGTAAGTCACAGTTATTGATTGACATGTTAAACAAAACATTAGATAGGGAATCACAGCTTCTCCCCCAATCTTCAATATTTCAGTAGGTATGTTATCGGGCCCCCTCGACTTTCGATTCTGCAACATCTTGATCCTTTTGCGTAATTTGCAAGCCATTATTTGAAAAGTAGATTCCCCACTATCTCCAATTACCTGTTCAGCATTATCATCCAATTTATGAAAAATAGATACAAAATGTGAATTTACTGCGTTCGCTTTGTCCTTATCGCTTACTATAGCAATCCCATTTACGCTAAGATCTGGTATACTCTCCTTATTACCCCTGCGTCTATTTACATAATTGTAAAAGGATCTCCAACAGTTATTTGCCCCGCCAAAATTTTGTTCAAAAAACCGTTCTTGTGCTTGCAACTTTTCGTCTTGTAATTGTTTAGACAATTCCTTCAATCTATTAAAATGCCATTCGGATTTCTTCCTTTTATTAAACGCTCGCCTGGCTTTTCTTTTAAGTATCCTAATAGATTTTGTATAAAATTCTGGATCAGCGTTTTGTTTAATAATTTTGTATGGAATGTGCTTTTCAATTGTTTCCGAAATCAGTGTTTTGAAACTAACCCCTGTTGCATTTACCCCGGAAGCAGATTGTACAAATAGCCTATATTGTTCACGGAGGAATATTTGAATAGCGGTCACGTCAGCACTGCGAAAATTCCAACTAATTACTTCTTCCCCTTCAGACCGGTTTCTCCGCCCCTTCCAGTTGAGTTCTAGTTGTACACTGCTGTGGTCACTTATACCTGGTAAAACCGCTTATGAGGAAAACAATGATTCCGGCCTGCATAAAAATACATCCAGTACAGCTGATTGCCGGGTACCTGTTTTAACAACTTGCAGTAGCCCCTGATCCCAGATGAGAAGGTTAACCAGATTTTGAGCTTCGCCTCCTATTAACTGTCCGTCCCAGTTCACGTTTGGCAGATTTAAATCTCCTGCTAAGATAATATTATGTCGTGTTTCAGAAGCGATTTTTGCCACTAGTTTATGGAGAGTTACATAGTCGGATTCACCAGGTGGTCTGTAGCAAACTATTATTGTTACATTGTTCCCTTCATTTCTTTGATCGATAATTTCTATTGCCATGATTTCTACATCCTCTTCAACCCACAATACTTTGCTGCTTAATTCTGATTTAGTACAAATAAAAATCCCCCCTCCCCTGCCGTCCCTGTCCCTTCTGAACACCCTGTAATCTGATCTAAATACTTCGTCATTAGATCTAAATACTTCGTCATTAATATCAATGCTCAGCCATGATTCCGTACCTATAATTACATTTGGATTACATATTTCTACTAAATTCCAAAATTCTACAGTCTTATTCACAATACTACGACAATTTACCTGTAACAGCCTTAAAGAATCAGTCCTTACCTCTGAATTGTCGTTTCCTAGGAGTTCATGTCACTGCCGTTCTTGCACCTCGATGCCATCGGCCCACTTGGTTACTCTCTCGAACAATGCTGCCAAATTTGAAGATCCTCTTCGATTAAGGTGAACACCATCTCGTCCAAAGTCCCAGTTACTAATCCACGAATTTGGGTCCAAAAACTGTACGTTAAGTCGCTCCTCTACCCAGGAAAATGCATCATTCACTTGCATCACTTTCCTCCAGTTGACATCGCTTCGCCTCAAAACTCCACTAACGACGGCTTTTGCTGAAGGAAGCAGTTGTTTTGTCGTGTTAACGAGGTCGTACATGTCCCCCATTGCATAATTAACGCTCCTCTTTAGATCATTACTTCCAACGTGCAACACAATCGTCCGGTAGTCATTTTCCGTCTCGTTTTGCTTCCTCTCGATTTCCCTCTGTAGACAATCGGCCCTTATGCCTAACTCCGCATTTGGGTTTCCTGCATGTCTTACAATGGAGTCTCCTATTATTAGACATGATTTCTGATCTTTTTTTCCACCCTCCTCTTTTCGTGGCTTTCTTAGTTGGCGATTTTCTTCTTCAAGCGTCTGGATTTTTTCTTCTGCATCTTTCAGCTTCTCTCTTAATTCCCGCACTTCCTCCTGTAGCTGCTCCAGTTTTTTCTGGTTTGTAGTGACGATGTCATTACCCCTGCAGTCTTTGCATGTCCAATTTTCTTCAATATCCAGGTCCCTCTTTATTTTTTGGCAGCCCAAATGGTACCATTTCGCACAAGTGCTACACCGAAGACCTGACCTCAGTGCCTTGTTGCAGTTCCCACATCTTTCGTCAGCTGTCATGTTTCCAGGATTTAATTCGATTCCTCCTATCACAAGTAAACTTGCCAATACAAAAACCATAAAATAGCATCTCTTCGAAGTTCTGGTCGCTCTGACCGCTCGCTACCATTTTGGTTTCAATTAAAGTAAATAAGGGTATAGAATATATCTTACTATTAGGTCGAAACTGATTACAATTAATTTGCTTCTTACTTATTTTAAGGAAGATTGATAATTCAATACTTCTTGAGTGCAAATCAAATGTTATTTTTAACTACAACCCATCCGCGAACACCTGCCCGTCCACATTCCTATCCTCGCCCGGTAAAGCACCACATCCACACCCATTGTTCTGCAGGTACCTGGTCCCTGGTACTGCTCGACTGCTAAATGACGATACTTAAACTTGGGGAACACTTCTAGAGGTTCATTGTACAGTGTCGTTGTGTTTCTTGAAGCATGCTTCCCTCCTCTCCTAAAGGTCATTTGTTTAGTTTTTGGTTTATTTGAAGTTCATTTCTGCTTGCATATGAGTCATTCCACGTCAAATCGAACAAAATATGGCAAAAATGACCTTGATCTCTCAGATTTTCTTCAATTTTTTTTTGGTGTTTTGGAACAAAATATATTTGACCCGTGTTTCTTCGTTTTGTATAAAAAATATATTTTGGCAGATATTAATTTTTGAAATGTCCCAAAAATCGTGCGCTCCTCACTCTTCGATCAATCATACCTCCGATTGTAATGAAGCAAATTTCTTGATCTTTGGCTCAAATTAAAGAAAAATCGCAGTATTTCGTGAGGTATTTATTAGAAAATTTTATTAATTATTATTATATTTTATACGATTAAAGTTCTAAAGTTACATAATAACAAACTCGACTATTTAAAAATCTGGAAAAAAAAACAAACTAAAAATACAATGAAGTTTATTCAATATTCTCAGAAAAAATCAGAATGGAGTCTCTAAAAGTTCAGTTGTAATTAACTTTGCAAATCAGTGCAGCGAACTCGCATGGCAGCGGTGGCGGCTACAGTAACCTCACACAATTGCCACCTTCCATTGCGGCAACTGTTCATTGCTTGAGGTTCCATGACGTTACAACAGTACAGTAAGGAGAACACTGCTAGCTGACACTGTTACATGTACACTATTAGCATCTTCAATATGTTTTTAAAATATGCATTTTACACTGTTTCCATACAACACACAGCTTTACCTCCTTCTTCGAAAGAAAATTGTTCACTAAAGGAATGAAAGAGTGTAATTTTAAAGCACAGCTGGAGCCATTGTTCTTGGCCCCTGACCTTGACTGGAAGTCCTGTTGGCGAATCCATAGCTTTTTTCTGTTTCATCAGCTCATATTGTATAATTCTGCGAATGAAACCATGCACATGGGGCGGGAGGGGGAAGGTAATGATGTCTGCATGATCTGAGACAGTCTTGCTAATTCAAAGGTGCTTTTTTGTGCAGCGTGCAGTTGAAGACATAGACCTTTGCGATAAAGAGTGAATATAGTGAATTTTTTAAGACATTGATCATAGCGTAAATCAATTATGCCACCTGTACGTTCTAAATTAGGGACCAAAACATTACACAGTCAGAATAGAGAAATTATTTCAAATGTATGGATGTACATGAAGGAAGAAGCTAAAAGCAAAAAACTGCTTACATCAGAAGATTTTTTTCAAAAAAATTCACAAGTTCCTGTCAGATGCCACAGGAGTATCAGAAAGAAGGTACATTGTGGAGACATTTTTCTGCATGGACTGTACTGCCTTAGTAAGAAGAAGTTATGTGAGTAGCATAGCTGACGCGGCATTTCGCAGGCTGTCTGCAGTCACCTGGCTTGTTACTCGTCCATGTGCACTTGCAGGCCTCCAGAAAAAAAAATTGTAGCAAATGCACTAATGCAAGCTCCATAGTTTTCAACATCTTATTTTATAGATAAAATGTCAGGGAATACGTGTGTATTTTAACACATCGATTTAAATTCTATTTTTGGTTTTACAAAATATACCATCAAAAAGCAGTCCAAAATTTATGTGTAATAATGATTGATCGAAAGTTGTTAAGTGTTATATTTAACCTTTCCAGTGCGCCAAACCCCAACTCTCAACTCCATATAAACTTAGAGTAACAAGTGATTTTATATTACGGTACGCGCAGAAATTGCTTAGTTTCTAATAGCCATGACTAAGCAAGTAATTTAAAAATACGGAAATAAAAAAATACAGGTTTCCTTATTTGATGCCTATTATTCCTAAAAAAAAATGTTGAACCTCCCACGAAAAAGCCGTGTTTTACGGGTGTTCGATTTGATGTGGATTGACCCCATATGCGACAAGTCTGTTTAGGATATGTTGAACTCCTCCTTGTTACTCGAGCCTATTGCCGTGTCATCTGCTAATAGTATAAGTGATGCTGAAGTGTCTCCGATTATCTCCGTGATGTCTACTGTCATGATGTTGAGCATTATTGGACTTATTGGGTCACCTTGTGGGACTCCATTCGTTTGTGTGATACTTGATGTGATTGTACATTAAGATATTTGAGAGTATAAATGTGAGTGACTTTCTCCTATTATATGCATGAGTTTTCGAATTAGTATCTCTCCATTGATGACATCAAAGGCCTTACTGTAATCTATAAATACTACAAAGTATTTATTCCCCATGTGTCTAAGCGAATCTTGGGCTTGGTCTTTCAGGTAGTTAATGGCCTGCAACGTGCTTCTCCCTTTTTGGTAAACAAATTGATTATCTGGTATTTGGGAGTCTGTTAATGATGTGAGCCTTTACATTAAGATTTTCATGAACAGCTTAAATGTTGTGTTTTCAAGTGCTATGCCCCAGTATGAGTCGGGATTATCGGTTTCACCTTTGCCCTTTTACATAATTTTTATTGTCAATGTCTGTAAAGTTCTGTAAAGATGTCTTGACTTGGGCCGTTGCTGTTTCTTGCTTCTATTATTGCCCTTTTTATTTTGGCTTTTGTTAGAGCGGAGTGACTTTCTGTTGTTCTTGTTGAGGGAAGTTTGAATGATACTGTCTGATTATGGTGGTTAAGGATGTTGTTAAAGTGAGTTTCCCATGTTTGCATTGGGATACAGCTCGTTGTTGGGAGGTTTTGGTTTTCTGAGAGCTAAGATTGGGCCTGTCCTGCGATTTCTGCACGTTTTCTTGCTTGATCTGAGCAGTCAAGCTGCGGTTTGCGGGTCAGTGGCTCCAACTACCATGTAGCCTACAATAGAAGGATTGGGCTTGCAGTCTGGCAAGCCAGTTGCCATCTTTATGTTAGAAGGAAGCGCATAACAGGCTCCTGACACGGTAGCTACAAGTTCGGACGCATACTGGATCCTACCAGCCATACCCGAGCCATTTGCCAACTAATGTTATTTAGCCTTTCATGCCCTTCAACATGCGGAACGCTCAGGGATTCCATACCCCAAGAGGTTCCTATTCGAATGGCATCCCTCTGGATACCGCCCCTGAGGCAATGGGTCCCAAGGTTGGTTTGAACGAGGGGTTCCATTCTGTTTGATAGTCTCCTCAACGAGACGTCTACTAATATAGGGTGAGCAGTAGCATTAGTAAACGTTGTGGTTGTTAGGGTTAACGGTTCCAAAACTACCAGGAAGTGGGTGTTCATCAGTGTTGTTCTGTGGAAATGCTATAGCTGGGAGATTAACATGCAGCTAATCTCCTTTAGCAGTGAACGTCTTGTTTGTGAGAAAAGTACTCAGCTCAGAATGGCCTGAATGCGCTGTGTGGCATTTGCAGTGTTCAAGAAGCTCAGGTTTAAAAGATATAAAAATGCTGAGCAGGACAACAAATACACATCTCCCCATTTTCTCTGTGGTTTCATCGGAGAAAATATCTTTCCCCTCCAGTTTTCCTTTCACAAGTTGTAGCCGTGAATTTGTCTACTCACTAAGTTCTTGAGCTAAGGTTAACGTCCTGCACCTGTAGAGAAGAATGAAAGAGAATTAGGAAAGAAATCGTATGTTTCACTACTGTATACATTTAAGTAGATTTAACTGAGTTTCCCATGTTTGCATTGGTATACAGCTCGTTGTTGGGAGGTTTTGGTTTTCTGAGAGCTATGATTGGGCCTGTCCGTGCGATTTCTGCACGTTTTCTTGCTTGATCTGAGCAGTCAAGCTGCGGTTTGCGGTTCAGTAGCTCCAACTACCATTTAGCCTGCAATAGCAGGATTGGGCTTGCAGTCTGGAAAGCCAGTTGCCATCTTTATTTTAGAAGGAAGCGCATAACAGGCTCCTGACACCCTAGCTACAAGTTCGGGTGTATACTGGATCCTACCAGCCATGCCCGAGCCATTTGCCAATTGATGTTATTTAGCCTTTCATGCCCTTCAACATGCTGAGGGAGTCTATACCCCAAGAGGTTCCTAGTCGGATGGCAACCCTCTGGATGCCGCCCCTGAGGCAATGGGTCCCAAGGTTGGTTTGAACGAGGGGTTCCATTCTGTTTAATAGTCTCCTCAACGAGACGTCTACTAATATAGGGTGAGCAGTAGCATTCGTAAACGTTGTGGTTGTTAGGGTTAACGGTTCCAAAACTACCAAGAAGCGGGTGTTCATCACTGTTGTTCTGTGGAAATGCTGTAGCTGGGAGATTAACATGCAGCTAATCTCCTTTAGCAGTCACCGTCTTGTTTGTGAGAAAAGTACTCGGCTCAGAATGGCCTGAATGCGCTGTGTGGCATTTGCAGTGTTCAAGAAGCTCAGGTTTAAAAGATATAAAAATGCTGAGCAGGACAACAAATACACATCTCCACATTTTCTCTGTGGTTTCATCGGAGAAAATATCTTTCCCCTCCAGTTTTCCTTTCACATGTTGTAGCCATGAATTTGTCAACTCACATAGTTCCTGAGCTAAGGTTAACGTCCTGCACCTGTAGAGAAGAATGAAGAGAATTAGGAAAGAAATCGTATGTTTCACTACTGTATACATTTAAGTAGATTTAACTGAGTTTCCCATGTTTGCATTGGTATACAGCTCGTTGTTGGGAGGTTTTGGTTTTCTGAGAGCTATGATTGGGCCTGTCCGTGCGATTTCTGCACGTTTTCTTGCTTGATCTTGTGTGTATTTGGACTTATTATGCTGCAGTTTTTCACCATACACCAGTTTTAAACCATGAGTACACTTGGTCATGTATTTTGCAGAGTGTCACCATGTTGATTTTCGTAGCTAAGGCATTCAATGCATAGAGCTCGATCATATTTGTCTGTGTCTTCCCTAGAGTGACAGGACTTCTCAACTCACCAGGGGGCAGCGCAAGTCAAGCTGCGGTTTGCAGGTCAGTGGCTCCAACTACCATGTAGCCTACAATAGAAGGATTGGGCTTGCAGTCTGGCAAGCCAGTTGCCATCTTTATTTTAGAAGGAAGCGCATAACAGGCTCGTGACACCCAAGCTTCAAGTTCGGACGCATACTGGATCCTACCAGCCATACCCGAGCCATTTGCCAACTAATGTTATTTAGCCTTTCATGCCCTTCAACATGCTCAGGGATTCTATACCCCAAGAGGTTCCTAGTCGGATGGCAATCCTCTGGATACCGCCCCTGAGGCAATGGGTCCCAAGGTTGGTTTGAACCAGGGGTGCCATTCTGTTTGATAGTCTCCTCAACGAGACGTCTACTAATATAGGGTGAGCAGTAGCATTAGTAAACGTTGTGGTTGTTAGGGTTAACGGTTCCAAAACTACCAAGAAGTGGGTGTTCATCACTCTTGTTCTGTGGAAATGCTGTAGCTGGGAGATTAACATGCAGCTAATCTCCTTTAGCAGTCACCGTCTTGTTTGTGAGAAGAGTACTCAGCTCAGAATGGCCTGAATGCGCTGTGTGGCATTTGCAGTGTTGAAAATGCTCAGGTTTAAAATATGTAAAAATTCTGAGCAGGACAACAAATACACATCTCCCCATTTTATCGGTGGTTTCATCGGAGAAAATATCTTTCCCTTCCGGTTTTCCTTTCACATGTTGTAGCCTTGAATTTGTCTACTCACTAAGTTCCTGAGCTAAGGTTAACGTCCTGCACCTGTAGAGAAGAATGAAAGAGAATTAGGAAAGAAATCGTATGTTTCACTACTGTATACATTTAAGTAGATTTAACTGAGTTTCCCATGTTTGCATTGGTATACAGCTCGTTGTTGGGAGGTTTTGGTTTTCTGAGAGCTATGATTGGGCCTGTCGGTGCGATTTCTGCACGTTTTCTTGCTTGATCTTGTGTGTATTTCGACTTATTATGCTGCAGTTTTTCACCATACGCCAGTTTTAAACCATGAGTGCACTTGGTCATGTATTTTGCAGAGTGTCACCATGTTGATTTTCGTAGCTAAGGCATTCAATGCATAGAGCTCGATCATATTAGTCTGTGTCTTCCCTAGAGTGACAGGACTTCTCAACTCACCTGGGGGCAGTGCAAGTCAAGCTGCGGTTTGCGGGTCAGTGGCTCCAACTACCATGTAGCCTACAATAGAAGGATTGGGCTTGCAGTCTGGCAAGCCAGTTGCCATCTTTATGTTAGAAGGAAGCGCATAACAGGCTCCTGACACCGTAGCTACAAGTTCGGACGCATACTGGATCCTACCAGCCATACCCGAGCCATTTGCCAACTAATGTTATTTAGCCTTTCATGCCCTTCAACATGCGGAACGCTCAGGGATTCCATACCCCAAGAGGTTCCTATTCGAATGGCATCCCTCTGGATACCGCCCCTGAGGCAATGGGTCCCAAGGTTGGTTTGAACGAGGGGTTCCATTCTGTTTGATAGTCTCCTCAACGAGACGTCTACTAATATAGGGTGAGCAGTAGCATTAGTAAACGTTGTGGTTGTTAGGGTTAACGGTTCCAAAACTACCAGGAAGTGGGTGTTCATCACTGTTGTTCTGTGGAAATGCTATAGCTGGGAGATTAACATGCAGCTAATCTCCTTTAGCAGTGAACGTCTTGTTTGTGAGAAAAGTACTCAGCTCAGAATGGCCTGAATGCGCTGTGTGGCATTTGCAGTGTTCAAGAAGCTCAGGTTTAAAAGAGATAAAAATGCTGAGCAGGACAACAAATACACATCTCCCCATTTTCTCTGTGGTTTCATCGGAGAAAATATCTTTCCCCTCCAGTTTTCCTTTCACATGTTGTAGCCGTGAATTTGTCTACTCACTAAGTTCCTGAGCTAAGGTTAACGTCCTGCACCTGTAGAGAAGAATGAAAGAGAATTAGGAAAGAAATCGTATGTTTCACTACTGTATACATTTAAGTAGATTTAACTGAGTTTCCCATGTTTGCATTGGTATACAGCTCGTTGTTGGGAGGTTTTGGTTTTCTGAGAGCTATGATTGGGCCTGTCGGTGCGATTTCTGCACGTTTTCTTGCTTGATCTGAGCAGTCAAGCTGCGGTTTGCGGTTCAGTAGCTCCAACTACCATTTAGCCTGCAATAGCAGGATTGGGCTTGCAGTCTGGAAAGCCAGTTGCCATCTTTATTTTAGAAGGAAGCGCATAACAGGCTCCTGACACCCTAGCTACAAGTTCGGGTGTATACTGGATCCTACCAGCCATGCCCGAGCCATTTGCCAATTGATGTTATTTAGCCTTTCATGCCCTTCAACATGCTTAACGCTGAGGGATTCTATACGCCAAGAGGTTCCTAGTCGGATGGCAACCCTCTGGATGCCGCCCCTGAGGCAATGGGTCCCAAGGTTGGTTTGAACGAGGGGTTCCATTCTGTTTAATAGTCTCCTCAACGAGACGTCTACTAATATAGGGTGAGCAGTAGCATTCGTAAACGTTGTGGTTGTTAGGGTTAACGGTTCCAAAACTACCAGGAAGCGGGTGTTCATCACTGTTGTTCTGTGGAAATGCTGTAGCTGGGAGATTAACATGCAGCTAATCTCCTTTAGCAGTCACCGTCTTGTTTGTGAGAAAAGTACTCAGCTCAGAATGGCCTGAATGCGCTGTGTGGCATTTGCAGTGTTCAAGAAGCTCAGGTTTAAAAGATATAAAAATGCTGAGCAGGACAACAAATACACATCTCCCCATTTTCTCTGTGGTTTCATCGGAGAAAATATCTTTCCCCTCCAGTTTTCCTTTCACATGTTGTAGCCGTGAATTTGTCAACTCACATAGTTCCTGAGCTAAGGTTAACGTCCTGCACCTGTAGAGAAGAATGAAAGAGAATTAGGAAAGAAATCGTATGTTTCACTACTGTATACATTTAAGTAGATTTAACTGAGTTTCCCATGTTTGCATTGGGATACAGCTCGTTGTTGGGAGGTTTTGGTTTTCTGAGAGCTATGATTGGGCCTGTCCGTGCAATTTCTGCACGTTTTCTTGCTTGATCTTGTGTGTATTTCGACTTATTATGCTGCAGTTTTTCACCATACGCCAGTTTTAAACCATGAGTGCACTTGGTCATGTATTTTGCAGAGTGTCACCATGTTGATTTTCGTAGCTAAGGCATTGAATGCATAGAGCTCGATCATATTAGTCTGTGTCTTCCCTAGAGTGACAGGACTTCTCAACTCACCAGGGGGCAGCGCAAGTCAAGCTGTGGTTTGCGGGTCGGTGGCTCCAACTACCATGTAGCCTACAATAGAAGGATTGGGCTTGCAGTCTGGCAAGCCAGTTGCCATCTTTATGTTAGAAGGAAGCGCATAACAGGCTCCTGACACCGTAGCTACAAGTTTGGACGCATACTGGATCCTACCAGCCATACCCGAGCCATTTGCCAACTAATGTTATTTAGCCTTTCATGCCCTTCAACATGCGGAACGCTCAGGGATTCCATACCCCAAGAGGTTCCTAGTCGGATGGCAACCCTCTGGATACCGCCCCTGAGGCAATGGGTCCCAAGGTTGGTTTGAACCAGGTGTGCCATTCTGTTTGATAGTCTCCTCAACGAGAGGTCTACTAATATAGGGTGAGCAGTAGCATTGGTAAACGTTGTGGTTGTTAGGGTTAACGGTTCCAAAACTACCAGGAAGTGGGTGTTCATCACTGTTGTTCTGTGGAAATGCTCTAGCTGGGAGATTAACATGCAGCTAATCTCCTTTAGCAGTGAATGTCTTGTTTGTGAGAAAAGTACTCAGCTCAGAATGGCCTGAATGCGCTGTGTGGCATTTGCAGTGTTCAAGAAGCTCAGGTTTAAAAGATATAAAAATGCTGAGCAGGACAACAAATACACATCTCCCCATTTTCTCTGTGGTTTCATCGGAGAAAATATCTTTCCCCTCCAGTTTTCGTTTCACATGTTGTAGCCGTGAATTTGTCTACTCACTAAGTTCTTGAGCTAAGGTTAACGTCCTGCACCTGTAGAGAAGAATGAAAGAGAATTAGGAAAGAAATCATATGTTTCACTACTGTATACATTTAAGTAGATTTAACTGAGTTTCCCATGTTTGCATTGGTATACAGCTCGTTGTTGGGAGGTTTTGGTTTTCTGAGAGCTATGATTGGGCCTGTCCGTGCAATTTCTGCACGTTTTCTTGCTTGATCTTGTGTGTATTTCGACTTATTATGCTGCAGTTTTTCACCATACACCAGTTTTAAACCATGAGTGCACTTGGTCCTGTATTTTGCAGAGTGTCACCATGTTGATTTTCGTAGCTAAGGCATTCAATGCATAGAGCTCGATCATATTTGTCTGTGTCTTCCCTAGAGTGACAGGACTTCTCAACTCACCAGGGGGCAGCGCAAGTCAAGCTGCGGTTTGCGGGTCAGTGGCTCCAACTACCATGTAGCCTACAATAGAAGGATTGGGCTTGCAGTCTGGCAAGCCAGTTGCCATCTTTATTTTAGAGCGAAGTGCATAACAGGCTCGTGACACCCTAGCTACAAGTTCGGGTGCATACTGGATCCTACCAGCCATACCCGAGCCATTTGCCAACTAATGTTATTTAGCCTTTCATGCCCTTCAACATGTGGAACGCTGAGGGATTCCATACCCCAAGAGGTTCCTAGTCGGATGGCAACCCTCTGGATACCGCCCCTGAGGCAATGGGTCCCAAGGTTGGTTTGAACCAGGTGTGCCATTCTGTTTGATAGTCTCCTCAACGAGAGGTCTACTAATATAGGGTGAGCAGTAGCATTAGTAAACGTTGTGGTTGTTAGGGTTAACGGTTCCAAAACTACCAGGAAGTGGGTGTTCATCACTGTTGTTCTGTGGAAATGCTATAGCTGGGAGATTAACATGCAGCTAATCTCCTTTAGCAGTGAACGTGTTGTTTGTGAGAAAAGTACTCAGCTCAGAATGGCCTGAATGCGCTGTGTGGCATTTGCAGTGTTCAAGAAGCTCAGGTTTAAAAGATATAAAAATGCTGAGCAGGACAACAAATACACATCTCCCCATTTTATCTGTGGTTTCATCGGAGAAAATATCTTTCCCCTCCAGTTTTCCTTTCACATGTTGTAGCCGTGAATTTGTCAACTCACATAGTTCCTGAGCTAAGGTTAACGTCCTGCACCTGTAGAGAAGAATGAAAGAGAATTAGGAAAGAAATCATATGTTTCACTGCTGTATACATTTAAGTAGATTTAACTGAGTTTCCCATGTTTGCATTGGTATACAGCTCGTTGTTGGGAGGTTTTGGTTTTCTGAGAGCTATGATTGGGCCTGTCCGTGCAATTTCTGCACGTTTTCTTGCTTGATCTTGTGTGTATTTCGACTTATTATGCTGCAGTTTTTCACCATACGCCAGTTTTAAACCATGAGTGCACTTGGTCATGTATTTTGCAGAGTGTCACCATGTTGATTTTCGTAGCTAAGGCATTGAATGCATAGAGCTCGATCATATTAGTCTGTGTCTTCCCTAGAGTGACAGGACTTCTCAACTCACCTGGGGGCAGTGCAAGTCAAGCTGTGGTTTGCGGGTCGGTGGCTCCAACTACCATGTAGCCTACAATAGAAGGATTGGGCTTGCAGTCTGGCAAGCCAGTTGCCATCTTTATGTTAGAAGGAAGCGCATAACAGGCTCCTGACACCGTAGCTACAAGTTCGGACGCATACTGGATCCTACCAGCCATACCCGAGCCATTTGCCAACTAATGTTATTTAGCCTTTCATGCCCTTCAACATGCGGAACGCTCAGGGATTCCATACCCCAAGAGGTTCATATTCGAATGGCATCCCTCTGGATACCGCCCCTGAGGCAATGGGTCCCAAGGTTGGTTTGAACGAGGGGTTCCATTCTGTTTGATAGTCTCCTCAGCGAGACGTCTACTAATATAGGGTGAGCAGTAGCATTAGTAAACGTTGTGGTTGTTAGGGTTAACGGTTCCAAAACTACCAGGAAGCGGGTGTTGATCACTGTTGTTCTGTGGAAATGCTATAGCTGGGAGATTAACATGCAGCTAATCTCCTTTAGCAGTGAACGTGTTGTTTGTGAGAAAAGTACTCAGCTCAGAATGGCCTGAATGCGCTGTGTGGCATTTGCAGTGTTCAAGAAGCTCAGGTTTAAAAGATATAAAAATGCTGAGCAGGACAACAAATACACATCTCCCCATTTTCTCTGTGGTTTCATCGCAGAAAATATCTTTCCCCTCCAGTTTTCCTTTCACAAGTTGTAGCCGTGAATTTGTCTACTCACTAAGTTCTTGAGCTAAGGTTAACGTCCTGCACCTGTAGAGAAGAATGAAAGAGAATTAGGAAAGAAATCGTATTTTTCACTACTGTATACATTTAAGTAGATTTAACTGAGTTTCCCATGTTTGCATTGGTATACAGCTCGTTGTTGGGAGGTTTTGGTTTTCTGAGAGCTATGATTGGGCCTGTCCGTGCGATTTCTGCACGTTTTCTTGCTTGATCTTGTGTGTATTTCGACTTATTATGCTGCAGTTTTTCACCATACGCCAGTTTTAAACCATGAGTGCACTTGGTCATGTATTTTGCAGAGTGTCACCATGTTGATTTTCGTAGCTAAGGCATTCAATGCATAGAGCTCGATCATATTAGTCTGTGTCTTCCCTAGAGTGACAGGACTTCTCAACTCACCTGGGGGCAGCGCAAGTCAAGCTGCGGTTTGCGGGTCAGTGGCTCCAACTACCATGTAGCCTACAATAGAAGGATTGGGCTTGCAGTCTGGCAAGCCAGTTGCCATCTTTATTTTAGAGCGAAGTGCATAACAGGCTCGTGACACCCTAGCTACAAGTTCGGGTGTATACTGGATCCTACCAGCCATACCCGACTCATTTGCCAACTAATGTTATTTAGCCTTTCATGCCCTTCAACATGTGGAACGCTGAGGGATTCCATACCCCAAGAGGTTCCTAGTCGGATGGCAACCCTCTGGATACCGCCCCTGAGGCAATGGGTCCCAAGGTTGGTTTGAACGAGGGGTTCCATTCTGTTTGATAGTCTCCTCAACGAGACGTCTACTAATATAGGGTGAGCAGTAGCATTAGTAAACGTTATGGTTGTTAGGGTTAACGGTTCCAAAACTACCAGGAAGTGGGTGTTCATCACTGTTGTTCTGTGGAAATGCTATAGCTGGGAGATTAACATGCAGCTAATCTCCTTTAGCAGTGAACGTCTTGTTTGTGAGAAAAGTACTCAGCTCAGAATGGCCTGAATGCGCTGTGTGGCATTTGCAGTGTTCAAGAAGCTCAGGTTTAAAAGATATAAAAATGCTGAGCAGGACAACAAATACACATCTCCCCATTTTCTCTGTGGTTTCATCGGAGAAAATATCTTTCCCCTCCAGTTTTCCTTTCACAAGTTGTAGCCGTGAATTTGTCTACTCACTAAGTTCCTGAGCTAAGGTTAACGTCCTGCACCTGTAGAGAAGAATGAAAGAGAATTAGGAAAGAAATCGTATGTTTCACTACTGTATACATTTAAGTAGATTTAACTGAGTTTCCCATGTTTGCATTGGTATACAGCTCGTTGTTGGGAGGTTTTGGTTTTCTGAGAGCTATGATTGGGCCTGTCCGTGCAATTTCTGCACGTTTTCTTGCTTGATCTTGTGTGTATTTGGACTTATTATGCTGCAGTTTTTCACCATACACCAGTTTTAAACCATGAGTACACTTGGTCATGTATTTTGCAGAGTGTCACCATGTTGATTTTCGTAGCTAAGGCATTCAATGCATAGAGCTCGATCATATTTGTCTGTGTCTTCCCTAGAGTGACAGGACTTCTCAACTCACCAGGGGGCAGCGCAAGTCAAGCTGCGGTTTGCGGGTCAGTGGCTCCAACTACCATGTAGCCTACAATAGAAGGATTGGGCTTGCAGTCTGGCAAGCCAGTTGCCATCTTTATTTTAGAAGGAAGCGCATAACAGGCTCGTGACACCCAAGCTTCAAGTTCGGACGCATACTGGATCCTACCAGCCATACCCGAGCCATTTGCCAACTAATGTTATTTAGCCTTTCATGCCCTTCAACATGCTCAGGGATTCTATACCCCAAGAGGTTTCTAGTCGGATGGCAATCCTCTGGATACCGCCCCTGAGGCAATGGGTCCCAAGGTTGGTTTGAACCAGGGGTGCCATTCTGTTTGATAGTCTCCTCAACGAGACGTCTACTAATATAGGGTGAGCAGTAGCATTAGTAAACGTTGTGGTTGTTAGGGTTAACGGTTCCAAAACTACCAAGAAGTGGGTGTTCATCACTGTTGTTCTGTGGAAATGCTGTAGCTGGGAGATTAACATGCAGCTAATCTCCTTTAGCAGTCACGATCTTGTTTGTGAGAAGAGTACTCAGCTCAGAATGGCCTGAATGCGCTGTGTGGCATTTGCAGTGTTGAAAATGCTCAGGTTTAAAATATGTAAAAATTCTGAGCAGGACAACAAATACACATCTCCCCATTTTATCGGTGGTTTCATCGGAGAAAATATCTTTCCCTTCCGGTTTTCCTTTCACATGTTGTAGCCTTGAATTTGTCTACTCACTAAGTTCCTGAGCTAAGGTTAACGTCCTGCACCTGTAGAGAAGAATGAAAGAGAATTAGGAAAGAAATCGTATGTTTCACTACTGTATACATTTAAGTAGATTTAACTGAGTTTCCCATGTTTGCATTGGTATACAGCTCGTTGTTGGGATGTTTTGGTTTTCTGAGAGCTATGATTGGGCCTGTCGGTGCGATTTCTGCACGTTTTCTTGCTTGATCTTGTGTGTATTTCGACTTATTATGCTGCAGTTTTTCACCATACGCCAGTTTTAAACCATGAGTGCACTTGGTCATGTATTTTGCAGAGTGTCACCATGTTGATTTTCGTAGCTAAGGCATTCAATGCATAGAGCTCGATCATATTAGTCTGTGTCTTCCCTAGAGTGACAGGACTTCTCAACTCACCAGGGGGCAGCGCAAGTCAAGCTGCGGTTTGCGGGTCAGTGGCTCCAACTACCATGTAGCCTACAATAGAAGGATTGGGCTTGCAGTCTGGCAAGCCAGTTGCCATCTTTATTTTAGAGCGAAGTGCATAACAGGCTCGTGACACCCTAGCTACAAGTTCGGGTGTATACTGGATCCTACCAGCCATACCCGACTCATTTGCCAACTAATGTTATTTAGCCTTTCATGCCCTTCAACATGTGGAACGCTGAGGGATTCCATACCCCAAGAGGTTCCTAGGCGGATGGCAACCCTCTGGATACCGCCCCTGAGGCAATGGGTCCCAAGGTTGGTTTGAACCAGGTGTGCCATTCTGTTTGATAGTCTCCTCAACGAGACGTCTACTAATATAGGGTGAGCAGTAGCATTAGTAAACGTTGTGGTTGTTAGGGTTAACGGTTCCAAAACTACCAGGAAGTGGGTGTTCATCACTGTTGTTCTGTGGAAATGCTATAGCTGGGAGATTAACATGCAGCTAATCTCCTTTAGCAGTGAACGTCTTGTTTGTGAGAAAAGTACTCAGCTCAGAATGGCCTGAATGCGCTGTGTGGCATTTGCAGTGTTCAAGAAGCTCAGGTTTAAAAGATATAAAAATGCTGAGCAGGACAACAAATACACATCTCCACATTTTCTCTGTGGTTTCATCGGAGAAAATATCTTTCCCCTCCAGTTTTCGTTTCACATGTTGTAGCCGTGAATTTGTCTACTCACTAAGTTCTTGAGCTAAGGTTAACATCCTGCACCTGTAGAGAAGAATGAAAGAGAATTAGGAAAGAAATCGTATGTTTCACTACTGTATACATTTAAGTAGATTTAACTGAGTTTCCCATGTTTGCATTGGTATACAGCTCGTTGTTGGGAGGTTTTGGTTTTCTGAGAGCTATGATTGGGCCTGTCGGTGCGATTTCTGCACGTTTTCTTGTTTGATCTTGTGTGTATTTCGACTTATTATGCTGCAGTTTTTCACCATACGCCAGTTTTAAACCATGAGTGGACTTGGTCATGTATTTTGCAGAGTGTCACCATGTTGAATTTCGTAGCTAAGGCATTCAATGCATAGAGCTCGATCATATTAGTCTGTGTCTTCCCTAGAGTGACAGGACTTCTCAACTCACCTGGGGGCAGTGCAAGTCAAGCTGCGGTTTGCGGGTCAGTGGCTCCAACTACCATGTAGCCTGCAATAGAAGGATTGGGCTTGCAGTCTGGCAAGCCAGTTGCCATCTTTATGTTAGAAGGAAGTGCATAACAGGCTCCTGACACCGTAGCTACAAGTTCGGACGCATACTGGATCCTACCAGCCATGCCCGAGCCATTTGCCAATTGATGTTATTTAGCCTTTCATGCCCTTCAACATGCGGAATGCTGAGGGATTCCATACCCCAAGAGGTTCCTAGTCGGATGGCAACCCTCTGGATACCGCCCCTGAGGCAATGGGTCCCAAGGTTGGTTTGAACCAGGTGTGCCATTCTGTTTGATAGTCTCCTCAACAAGAGGTCTACTAATATAGGGTGAGCAGTAGCATTCGTAAACGTTATGGTTGTTAGGGTTAACAGTTCCAAAACTACCAGGAAGCGGGTGTTCATCACTGTTGTTCTGTGGAAATGCTATAGCTGGGAGATTAACATGCAGCTAATCTCCTTTAGCAGTGAATGTCTTGTTTGTGAGAAAAGTACTCAGCTCAGAATGGCCTGAATGCGCTGTGTGGCATTTGCAGTGTTCAAGAAGCTCAGGTTTAAAAGATATAAAAATGCTGAGCAGGACAACAAATACACATCTCCCCATTTTCTCTGTGGTTTCATCGGAGAAAATATCTTTCCCCTCCAGTTTTCCTTTCACATGTTGTAGCCGTGAATTTGTCTACTCACTAAGTTCTTGAGCTAAGGTTAACGTCCTGCACCTGTAGAGAAGAATGAAAGAGAATTAGGAAAGAAATCGTATGTTTCACTACTGTATACATTTAAGTAGATTTAACTGAGTTTCCCATGTTTGCATTGGTATACAGCTCGTTGTTGGGAGGTTTTGGTTTTCTGAGAGCTATGATTGGGCCTGTCCGTGCAATTTCTGCACGTTTTCTTGCTTGATCTTGTGTGTATTTCGACTTATTATGCTGCAGTTTTTCACCATACGCCAGTTTTAAACCATGAGTGGACTTGGTCATGTATTTTGCAGAGTGTCACCATGTTGATTTTCGTAGCTAAGCCATTCAATGCATAGAGCTCGATCATATTAGTCTGTGTCTTCCCTAGAGTGAGAGGACTTCTCAACTCACCTGGGGGCAGTGCAAGTCAAGCTGTGGTTTGCGGGTCAGTGGCTCCAACTACCATGTAGCCTACAATAGAAGGATTGGGCTTGCAGTCTGGCAAGCCAGTTGCCATCTTTATTTTAGAGCGAAGTGCATAACAGGCTCGTGACACCCTAGCTACAAGTTCGGGTGTATACTGGATCCTACCAGCCATACCCGACTCATTTGCCAACTAATGTTATTTAGCCTTTCATGCCCTTCAACATGTGGAACGCTGAGGGATTCCATACCCCAAGAGGTTCCTAGTCGGATGGCAACCCTCTGGATACCGCCCCTGAGGCAATGGGTCCCAAGGTTGGTTTGAACCAGGTGTGCCATTCTGTTTGATAGTCTCCTCAACGAGACGTCTACTAATATAGGGTGAGCAGTAGCATTAGTAAACGTTGTGGTTGTTAGGGTTAACGGTTCCAAAACTACCAGGAAGTGGGTGTTCATCACTGTTGTTCTGTGGAAATGCTATAGCTGGGAGATTAACATGCAGCTAATCTCCTTTAGCAGTGAACGTCTTGTTTGTGAGAAAAGTACTCAGCTCAGAATGGCCTGAATGCGCTGTGTGGCATTTGCAGTGTTCAAGAAGCTCAGGTTTAAAAGATATAAAAATGCTGAGCAGGACAACAAATACACATCTCCCCATTTTCTCTGTGGTTTCATCGGAGAAAATATCTTTCCCCTCCAGTTTTCCTTTCACAAGTTGTAGCCGTGAATTTGTCTACTCACTAAGTTCCTGAGCTAAGGTTAACGTCCTGCACCTGTAGAGAAGAATGAAAGAGAATTAGGAAAGAAATCGTATGTTTCACTACTGTATACATTTAAGTAGATTTAACTGAGTTTCCCATGTTTGCATTGGTATACAGCTCGTTGTTGGGAGGTTTTGGTTTTCTGAGAGCTATGATTGGGCCTGTCGGTGCGATTTCTGCACGTTTTCTTGTTTGATCTTGTGTGTATTTCGACTTATTATGCTGCAGTTTTTCACCATACGCCAGTTTTAAACCATGAGTGCACTTGGTCATGTATTTTGCAGAGTGTCACCATGTTGATTTTCGTAGCTAAGGCATTCAATGCATAGAGCTCGATCATATTAGTCTGTGTCTTCCCTAGAGTGACAGGACTTCTCAACTCACCTGGGGGCAGTGCAAGTCAAGCTGCGGTTTGCGGGTCAGTGGCTCCAACTACCATGTAGCCTGCAATAGAAGGATTGGGCTTGCAGTCTGGCAAGCCAGTTGCCATCTTTATGTTAGAAGGAAGTGCATAACAGGCTCCTGACACCGTAGCTACAAGTTCGGACGCATACTGGATCCTACCAGCCATGCCCGAGCCATTTGCCAATTGATGTTATTTAGCCTTTCATGCCCTTCAACATGCGGAATGCTGAGGGATTCCATACCCCAAGAGGTTCCTAGTCGGATGGCAACCCTCTGGATACCGCCCCTGAGGCAATGGGTCCCAAGGTTGGTTTGAACCAGGTGTGCCATTCTGTTTGATAGTCTCCTCAACGAGAGGTCTACTAATATAGGGTGAGCAGTAGCATTCGTAAACGTTATGGTTGTTAGGGTTAACAGTTCCAAAACTACCAGGAAGCGGGTGTTCATCACTGTTGTTCTGTGGAAATGCTATAGCTGGGAGATTAACATGCAGCTAATCTCCTTTAGCAGTGAATGTCTTGTTTGTGAGAAAAGTACTCAGCTCAGAATGGCCTGAATGCGCTGTGTGGCATTTGCAGTGTTCAAGAAGCTCAGGTTTAAAAGATATAAAAATGCTGAGCAGGACAACAAATACACATCTCCCCATTTTATCTGTGGTTTCATCGGAGAAAATATCTTTCCCCTCCAGTTTTCCTTTCACATGTTGTAGCCGTGAATTTGTCAACTCACATAGTTCCTGAGCTAAGGTTAACGTCCTGCACCTGTAGAGAAGAATGAAAGAGAATTAGGAAAGAAATCGTATGTTTCACTACTGTATACATTTAAGTAGATTTAACTGAGTTTCCCATGTTTGCATTGGTATACAGCTCGTTGTTGGGAGGTTTTGGTTTTCTGAGAGCTATGATTGGGCCTGTCCGTGCGATTTCTGCACGTTTTCTTGCTTGATCTTGTGTGTATTTCGACTTATTATGCTGCAGTTTTTCACCATACGCCAGTTTTAAACCATGAGTGCACTTGGTCATGTATTTTGCAGAGTTTCACCATGTTGATTTTCGTAGCTAAGGCATTCAATGCATAGAGCTCGATCATATTAGTCTGTGTCTTCCCTAGAGTGACAGGACTTCTCAACTCACCAGGGGGCAGCGCAAGTCAAGCTGTGGTTTGCGGGTCAGTGGCTCCAACTACCATGTAGCCTACAATAGAAGGATTGGGCTTGCAGTCTGGCAAGCCAGTTGCCATCTTTATTTTAGAAGGAAGCGCATAACAGGCTCGTGACACGGTAGCTACAAGTTCGGACGCATACTGGATCCTACCAGCCATACCCGAGCCATTTGCCAACTAATGTTATTTAGCCTTTAATGCCCTTCAACATGCGGAACGCTCAGGGATTCCATACCCCAAGAGGTTCCTATTCGAATGGCATCCCTCTGGATACCGCCCCTGAGGCAATGGGTCCCAAGGTTGGTTTGAACGAGGGGTTCCATTCTGTTTGATAGTCTCCTCAACGAGACGTCTACTAATATAGGGTGAGCAGTAGCATTGGTAAACGTTGTGGTTGTTAGGGTTAACGGTTCCAAAACTACCAGGAAGTGGGTGTTCATCAGTGTTGTTCTGTGGAAATGCTATAGCTGGGGGATTAACATGCAGCTAATCTCCTTTAGCAGTCACCGTCTTGTTTGTGAGAAAAGTACTCAGCTCAGAATGGCCTGAATGCGCTGTGTGGCATTTGCAGTGTTCAAGAAGCTCAGGTTTAAAAGATATAAAAATGCTGAGCAGGACAACAAATACACATCTCCCCATTTTCTCTGTGGTTTCATCGGAGAAAATATCTTTCCCCTCCAGTTTTCCTTTCACAAGTTGTAGCCGTGAATTTGTCTACTCACTAAGTTCCTGAGCTAAGGTTAACGTCCTGCACCTGTAGAGAAGAATGAAAGAGAATTAGGAAAGAAATCGTATGTTTCACTACTGTATACATTTAAGTAGATTTAACTGAGTTTCCCATGTTTGCATTGGTATACAGCTCGTTGTTGGGAGGTTTTGGTTTTCTGAGAGCTATGATTGGGCCTGTCCGTGCAATTTCTGCACGTTTTCTTGCTTGATCTTGTGTGTATTTCGACTTATTATGCTGCAGTTTTTCACCATACACCAGTTTTAAACCATGAGTGCACTTGGTCATGTATTTTGCAGAGTGTCACCATGTTGATTTTCGTAGCTAAGGCATTCAATGCATAGAGCTCAATCATATTTGTCTGTGTCTTCCCTAGAGTGACAGGACTTCTCAACTCACCAGGGGGCAGCGCAAGTCAAGCTGCGGTTTGCGGGTCAGTGGCTCCAACTACCATGTAGCCTACAATAGAAGGATTGGGCTTGCAGTCTGGCAAGCTAGTTGCCATCTTTATTTTAGAAGGAAGCGCATAACAGGCTCGTGACACCCAAGCTTCAAGTTCGGACGCATACTGGATCCTACCAGCCATGCCCGAGCCATTTGCCAATTGATGTTATTTAGCCTTTCATGCCCTTCAAATGCGGAACGCTCAGGGATTCCATACCCCAAGAGGTTCCTATTCGAATGGCATCCCTCTGGATACCGCCCCTGAGGCAATGGGTCCCAAGGTTGGTTTGAACGAGGGGTTCCATTCTGTTTGATAGTCTCCTCAACGAGACGTCTACTAATATAGGGTGAGCAGTAGCATTAGTAAACGTTGTGGTTGTTAGGGTTAACGGTTCCAAAACTACCAGGAAGTGGGTGTTCATCACTGTTGTTCTGTGGAAATGCTATAGCTGGGAGATTAACATGCAGCTAATCTCCTTTAGCAGTGAACGTCTTGTTTGTGAGAAAAGTACTCAGCTCAGAATGGCCTGAATGCGCTGTGTGGCATTTGCAGTGTTCAAGAAGCTCAGGTTTAAAAGATATAAAAATGCTGAGCAGGACAACAAATACACATCTCCCCATTTTCTCTGTGGTTTCATCGGAGAAAATATCTTTCCCCTCCAGTTTTCCTTTCACATGTTGTAGCCGTGAATTTGTCAACTCACATAGTTCCTGAGCTAAGGTTAACGTCCTGCACCTGTAGAGAAGAACGAAAGAGAATTAGGAAAGAAATCGTATGTTTCACTACTGTATACATTTAATTAGATTTAACTGAGTTTCCCATGTTTGCATTGGGATACAGCTCGTTGTTGGGAGGTTTTGGTTTTCTGAGAGCTATGATTGGGCCTGTCCGTGCAATTTCTGCACGTTTTCTTGCTTGATCTTGTGTGTATTTCGACTTATTATGCTGCAGTTTTTCACCATACGCCAGTTTTAAACCATGAGTGCACTTGGTCATGTATTTTGCAGAGTGTCACCATGTTGATTTTCGTAGCTAAGGCATTCAATGCATAGAGCTCGATCATATTAGTCTGTGTCTTCCCTAGAGTGACAGGACTTCTCAACTCACCTGGGGGCAGTGCAAGTCAAGCTGTGGTTTGCGGGTCGGTGGCTCCAACTACCATGTAGCCTACAATAGAAGGATTGGGCTTGCAGTCTGGCAAGCCAGTTGCCATCTTTATGTTAGAAGGAAGCGCATAACAGGCTCCTGACACCGTAGCTACAAGTTCGGACGCATACTGGATCCTACCAGCCATACCCGAGCCGTTTGCCAACTAATGTTATTTAGCCTTTCATGCCCTTCAACATGCGGAACGCTCAGGGATTCCATACCCCAAGAGGTTCCTGTTCGAATGCCATCCCTCTGGATACCGCCCCTGAGGCAATGGGTCCCAAGGTTGGTTTGAACGAGGGGTTCCATTCTGTTTGATAGTCTCCTCAACGAGACGTCTACTAATATAGGGTGAGCAGTAGCATTAGTAAACGTTGTGGTTGTTAGGGTTAACGGTTCCAAAACTACCAGGAAGTGGGTGTTCATCACTGTTGTTCTGTGGAAATGCTATAGCTGGGAGATTAACATGCAGCTAATCTCCTTTAGCAGTGAACGTCTTGTTTGTGAGAAAAGTACTCAGCTCAGAATGTCCTGAATGCGCTGTGTGGCATTTGCAGTGTTCAAGAAGCTCAGGTTTAAAAGATATAAAAATGCTGAGCAGGACAACAAATACACATCTCCCCATTTTATCTGTGGTTTCATCGGAGAAAATATCTTTCCCCTCCAGTTTTCCTTTCACATGTTGTAGCCGTGAATTTGTCAACTCACATAGTTCCTGAGCTAAGGTTAACGTCCTGCACCTGTAGAGAAGAATGAAAAAGAATTAGGAAAGAAATCATATGTTTCACTACTGTATACATTTAAGTAGATTTAACTGAGTTTCCCATGTTTGCATTGGGATACAGCTCGTTGTTGGGAGGTTTTGGTTTTCTGAGAGCTATGATTGGGCCTGTCCGTGCAATTTCTGCACGTTTTCTTGCTTGATCTTGTGTGTATTTCGACTTATTATGCTGCAGTTTTTCACCATACGCCAGTTTTAAACCATGAGTGCACTTGGTCATGTATTTTGCAGAGTGTCACCATGTTGATTTTCGTAGCTAAGGCATTCAATGCATAGAGCTCGATCATATTAGTCTGTGTCTTCCCTAGAGTGACAGGACTTCTCAACTCACCTGGGGGCAGTGCAAGTCAAGCTGTGGTTTGCGGGTCGGTGGCTCCAACTACCATGTAGCCTACAATAGAAGGATTGGGCTTGCAGTCTGGCAAGCCAGTTGCCATCTTTATGTTAGAAGGAAGCGCATAACAGGCTCCTGACACCGTAGCTACAAGTTCGGACGCATACTGGATCCTACCAGCCATACCCGAGCCATTTGCCAACTAATGTTATTTAGCCTTTCATGCCCTTCAACATGCGGAACGCTCAGGGATTCCATACCCCAAGAGGTTCCTAGTCGGATGGCAACCCTCTGGATACCGCCCCTGAGGCAATGGGTCCCAAGGTTGGTTTGAACCAGGTGTGCCATTCTGTTTGATAGTCTCCTCAACGAGACGTCTACTAATATAGGGTGAGCAGTAGCATTAGTAAACGTTATGGTTGTTAGGGTTAACGGTTCCAAAACTACCAGGAAGCGGGTGTTCATCACTGTTGTTCTGTGGAAATGCTGTAGTTGGGAGATTAACATGTAGCTAATCTCCTTTAGCAGTCACCGTCTTGTTTGTGAGAAAAGTACTCAGCTCAGAATGGCCTGAATGCGCTGTGTGGCATTTGCAGTGTTCAAGAAGCTCAGGTTTAAAAGATATAAAAATGCTGAGCAGGACAACAAATACACATCTCCCCATTTTCTCTGTTGTTTCATCGGAGAAAATATCTTTCCCCTCCAGTTTTCCTTTCACATGTTGTAGCCGTGAATTTGTCTACTCACTAAGTTCTTGAGCTAAGGTTAACGTCCTGCACCTGTAGAGAAGAATGAAGAGAATTAGGAAAGAAATCGTATATTTCACTACTGTATACATTTAAGGAGATTTAACTGAGTTTCCCATGTTTGCATTGGTATACAGTTCGTTGTTGGGAGGTTTTGGTTTTCTGAGAGCTATGATTGGGCCTGTCCGTGCGATTTCTGCACGTTTTCTTGCTTGATCTTGTGTGTATTTCGACTTATTATGCTGCAGTTTTTCACCATACGCCAGTTTTAAACCATGAGTGCACTTGGTCATGTATTTTGCAGAGTGTCACCATGTTGATTTTCGTAGCTAAGGCATTCAATGCATAGAGCTCGATCATATTAGTCTGTGTCTTCCCTAGAGTGACAGGACTTCTCAACTCACCAGGGGGCAGCGCAAGTCAAGCTGCGGTTTGCGGGTCAGTGGCTCCAACTACCATGTAGCCTACAATAGAAGGATTGGGCTTGCAGTCTGGCAAGCCAGTTGCCATCTTTATTTTAGAGCGAAGTGCATAACAGGCTCGTGACACCCTAGCTACAAGTTCGGGTGTATACTGGATCCTACCAGCCATACCCGACTCATTTGCCAACTAATGTTATTTAGCCTTTCATGCCCTTCAACATGTGGAACGCTGAGGGATTCCATACCCCAAGAGGTTCCTAGTCGGATGGCAACCCTCTGGATACCGCCCCTGAGGCAATGGGTCCCAAGGTTGGTTTGAACCAGGTGTGCCATTCTGTTTGATAGTCTCCTCAACGAGACGTCTACTAATATAGGGTGAGCAGTAGCATTAGTAAACGTTGTGGTTGTTAGGGTTAACGGTTCCAAAACTACCAGGAAGTGGGTGTTCATCACTGTTGTTCTGTGGAAATGCTGTAGCTGGGAGATTAACATGCAGCTAATCTCCTTTAGCAGTGAACGTCTTGTTTGTGAGAAAAGTACTCAGCTCAGAATGGCCTGAATGCGCTGTGTGGCATTTGCAGTGTTCAAGAAGCTCAGGTTTAAAAGATATAAAAATGCTGAGCAGGACAACAAATACACATCTCCCCATTTTATCTGTGGTTTCATCGGAGAAAATATCTTTCCCCTCCAGTTTTCCTTTCACATGTTGTAGCCGTGAATTTGTCTACTCACTAAGTTCCTGAGCTAAGGTTAACGCCTGCACCTGTAGAGAAGAATGAAAGAGAATTAGGAAAGAGATCGTATGTTTCACTACTGTATACATTTAAGTAGATTTAACTGAGTTTCCCATGTTTGCATTGGTATACAGCTCGTTGTTGGGAGGTTTTGGTTTTCTGAGAGCTATGATTGGGCCTGTCCGTGCAATTGCTGCACGTTTTCTTGCTTGATCTTGTGTGTATTTCGACTTATTATGCTGCAGTTTTTCACCATACGCCAGTTTTAAACCATGAGTGCACTTGGTCATGTATTTTGCAGAGTTTCACCATGTTGATTTTCGTAGCTAAGGCATTCAATGCATAGAGCTCGATCATATTAGTCTGTGTCTTCCCTAGAGTGACAGGACTTCTCAACTCACCTGGGGGCAGTGCAAGTCAAGCTGTGGTTTGCGGGTCAGTGGCTCCAACTACCATGTAGCCTACAATAGAAGGATTGGGCTTGCAGTCTGGCAAGCCAGTTGCCATCTTTATGTTAGAAGGAAGCGCATAACAGGCTCCTGACACCGTAGCTACAAGTTCGGACGCATACTGGTTCCTACCAGCCATACCCGAGCCATTTGCCAACTAATGTTATTTAGCCTTTCATGCCCTTCAACATGCGGAACGCTCAGGGATTCCATACCCCAAGAGGTTCCTAGTCGGATGGCATCCCTCTGGATACCGCCCCTGAGGCAATGGGTCCCAAGGTTGGTTTGAACGAGGGGTTCCAATCTGTTTGATAGTCTCCTCAACGAGACGTCTACTAATATAGGGTGAGCAGTAGCATTAGTAAACGTTGTGGTTGTTAGGGTTAACGGTTCCAAAACTACCAGGAAGCGGGTGTTCATCACTGTTGTTCTGTGGAAATGCTGTAGCTGGGAGATTAACATGCAGCTAATCTCCTTTAGCAGTCACCGTCTTGTTTGTGAGAAAAGTACTCAGCTCAGAATGGCCTGAATGCGCTGTGTGGCATTTGCAGTGTTGAAAATGCTCAGGTTTAAAATATGTAAAAATTCTGAGCAGGACAACAAACACACATCTCCCCATTTTATCGGTGGTTTCATCGGAGAAAATATCTTTCCCTTCCGGTTTTCCTTTCACATGTTGTAGCCTTGAATTTGTCAACTCACTAAGCTCCCGCGCTGAGGATAATGTCCTGCACCTGTAGAGAAGAATGAAAGAGAATTAGGAAAGAAATCGTATGTTTCACTACTGTATACATTGAAGTAGATTTAACTGAGTTTCCCGTGTTTGCATTGGGATACAGCTCGTTGTTGGGAGGTTTTGGTTTTCTGAGAGCTATGATTGGGCCTGTCCGTGCGATTTCTGCACGTTTTCTTGCTTGATCTGAGCAGTCAAGCTGCGGTTTGCGGTTCAGTAGCTCCAATTACCATTTAGCCTGCAATAGCAGGATTGGGCTTGCAGTCTGGAAAGCCAGTTGCCATCTTTATTTTAGAAGGAAGCGCATAACAGGCTCCTGACACCGTAGCTACAAGTTCGGGTGTATACTGGATCCTACCAGCCATGCCCGAGCCATTTGCCAATTGATGTTATTTAGCCTTTCATGCCCTTCAACATGCTTAACGCTGAGGGATTCTATACGCCAAGAGGTTCCTAGTCGGATGGCAACCCTCTGGATGCCGCCCCTGAGGCAATGGGTCCCAAGGTTGGTTTGAACGAGGGGTTCCATTCTGTTTGATAGTCTCCTCAACGAGACGTCTACTAATATAGGGTGAGCAGTAGCATTAGTAAACGTTGTGGTTGTTAGGGTTAACGGTTCCAAAACTACCAGGAAGCGGGTGTTCATCACTGTTGTTCTGTGGAAATGCTGTAGCTGGGAGATTAACATGCAGCTAATCTCCTTTAGCTGTCACCGTCTTGTTTGTGAGAAAAGTACTCAGCTCAGAATGGCCTGAATGCGCTGTGTGGCATTTGCAGTGTTCAAGAAGCTCAGGTTTAAAAGATATAAAAATGCTGAGCAGGACAACAAATACACATCTCCCCATTTTATCTGTGGTTTCATCGGAGAAAATATCTTTCCCCTCCAGTTTTCCTTTCACATGTTGTAGCCGTGAATTTGTCAACTCACATAGTTCCTGAGCTAAGGTTAACGTCCTGCACCTGTAGAGAAGAATGAAAGAGAATTAGGAAAGAAATCGTATGTTTCACTACTGTATACATTTAAGTAGATTTAACTGAGTTTCCCATGTTTGCATTGGTATACAGCTCGTTGTTGGGAGGTTTTGGTTTTCTGAGAGCTATGATTGGGCCTGTCCGTGCAATTTCTGCACGTTTTCTTGCTTGATCTTGTGTGTATTTCGACTTATTATGCTGCAGTTTTTCACCATACGCCAGTTTTAAACCATGAGTGCACTTGGTCATGTATTTTGCAGAGTGTCACCATGTTGATTTTCGTAGCTAAGGCATTCAATGCATAGAGCTCGATCATATTAGTCTGTGTCTTCCCTAGAGTGACAGGACTTCTCAACTCACCTGGGGGCAGTGCAAGTCAAGCTGTGGTTTGCGGGTCAGTGGCTCCAACTACCATGTAGCCTACAATAGAAGGATTGGGCTTGCAGTCTGGCAAGCCAGTTGCCATCTTTATGTTAGAAGGAAGCACATAACAGGCTCCTGACACCGTAGCTACAAGTTCGGACGCATACTGGATCCTACCAGCCATACCCGAGCCATTTGCCAACTAATGTTATTTAGCCTTTCATGCCCTTCAACATGCGGAACGCTCAGGGATTCCATACCCCAAGAGGTTCATATTCGAATGGCATCCCTCTGGATACCGCCCCTGAGGCAATGGGTCCCAAGGTTGGTTTGAACGAGGGGTTCCATTCTGTTTGATAGTCTCCTCAACGAGACGTCTACTAATATAGGGTGAGCAGTAGCATTAGTAAACGTTGTGGTTGTTAGGGTTAACGGTTCCAAAACTACCAAGAAGTGGGTGTTCATCACTGTTGTTCTGTGGAAATGCTATAGCTGGGAGATTAACATGCAGCTAATCTCCTTTAGCAGTGAACGTCTTGTTTGTGAGAAAAGTACTCAGCTCAGAATGGCCTGAATGCGCTGTGTGGCATTTGCAGTGTTCAAGAAGCTCAGGTTTAAAAGATATAAAAATGCTGAGCAGGACAACAAATACACATCTCCCCATTTTCTCTGTGGTTTCATCGGAGAAAATATCTTTCCCCTCCAGTTTTCCTTTCACAAGTTGTAGCCGTGAATTTGTCTACTCACTAAGTTCCTGAGCTAAGGTTAACGTCCTGCACCTGTAGAGAAGAATGAAAGAGAATTAGGAAAGAAATCGTATGTTTCACTACTGTATACATTTAAGTAGATTTAACTGAGTTTCCCATGTTTGCATTGGTATACAGCTCGTTGTTGGGAGGTTTTGGTTTTCTGAGAGCTATGATTGGGCCTGTCGGTGCGATTTCTGCACGTTTTCTTGTTTGATCTTGTGTGTATTTCGACTTATTATGCTGCAGTTTTTCACCATACGCCAGTTTTAAACCATGAGTGCACTTGGTCATGTATTTTGCAGAGTGTCACCATGTTGATTTTCGTAGCTAAGGCATTCAATGCATAGAGCTCGATCATATTAGTCTGTGTCTTCCCTAGAGTGACAGGACTTCTCAACTCACCTGGGGGCAGTGCAAGTCAAGCTGCGGTTTGCGGGTCAGTGGCTCCAACTACCATGTAGCCTGCAATAGAAGGATTGGGCTTGCAGTCTGGCAAGCCAGTTGCCATCTTTATGTTAGAAGGAAGCGCATAACAGGCTCCTGACACCGTAGCTACAAGTTCGGACGCATACTGGATCCTACCAGCCATGCCCGAGCCATTTGCCAATTGATGTTATTTAGCCTTTCATGCCCTTCAACATGCGGAATGCTGAGGGATTCCATACCCCAAGAGGTTCCTAGTCGGATGGCAACCCTCTGGATACCGCCCCTGAGGCAATGGGTCCCAAGGTTGGTTTGAACCAGGTGTGCCATTCTGTTTGATAGTCTCCTCAACGAGAGGTCTACTAATATAGGGTGAGCAGTAGCATTCGTAAACGTTATGGTTGTTAGGGTTAACAGTTCCAAAACTACCAGGAAGCGGGTGTTCATCACTGTTGTTCTGTGGAAATGCTATAGCTGGGAGATTAACATGCAGCTAATCTCCTTTAGCAGTGAATGTCTTGTTTGTGAGAAAAGTACTCAGCTCAGAATGGCCTCAATGCGCTGTGTGGCATTTGCAGTGTTCAAGAAGCTCAGGTTTAAAAGATATAAAAATGCTGAGCAGGACAACAAATACACATCTCCCCATTTTATCTGTGGTTTCATCGGAGAAAATATCTTTCCCCTCCAGTTTTCCTTTCACATGTTGTAGCCGTGAATTTGTCAACTCACATAGTTCCTGAGCTAAGGTTAACGTCCTGCACCTGTAGAGAAGAATGAAAGAGAATTAGGAAAGAAATCGTATGTTTCACTACTGTATACATTTAAGTAGATTTAACTGAGTTTCCCATGTTTGCATTGGTATACAGCTCGTTGTTGGGAGGTTTTGGTTTTCTGAGAGCTATGATTGGGCCTGTCCGTGCGATTTCTGCACGTTTTCTTGCTTGATCTTGTGTGTATTTCGACTTATTATGCTGCAGTTTTTCACCATACGCCAGTTTTAAACCATGAGTGCACTTGGTCATGTATTTTGCAGAGTTTCACCATGTTGATTTTCGTAGCTAAGGCATTCAATGCATAGAGCTCGATCATATTAGTCTGTGTCTTCCCTAGAGTGACAGGACTTCTCAACTCACCTGGGGGCAGTGCAAGTCATGCTGTGGTTTGTGGGTCGGTGGCTCCAACTGCCATGTAGCCTACAATAGAAGGATTGGGCTTGCAGTCTGGCAAGCCAGTTGCCATCTTTATGTTAGAAGGAAGCGCATAACAGGCTCCTGACACCGTAGCTACAAGTTCGGACGCATACTGGATCCTACCAGCCATACCCGAGCCATTTGCCAATTGATGTTATTTAGCCTTTCATGCCCTTCAACATGCGGAACGCTCAGGGATTCCATACCCCAAGAGGTTCCTGTTCGAATGCCATCCCTCTGGATACCGCCCCTGAGGCAATGGGTCCCAAGGTTGGTTTGAACGAGGGGTTCCATTCTGTTTGATAGTCTCCTCAACGAGACGTCTACTAATATAGGGTGAGCAGTAGCATTAGTAAACGTTGTGGTTGTTAGGGTTAACGGTTCCAAAACTACCAGGAAGTGGGTGTTCATCACTGTTGTACTGTGGAAATGCTATAGCTGGGAGATTAACATGCAGCTAATCTCCTTTAGCAGTGAACGTCTTGTTTGTGAGAAAAGTACTCAGCTCAGAATGGCCTGAATGCGCTGTGTGGCATTTGCAGTGTTCAAGAAGCTCAGGTTTAAAAGATATAAAAATGCTGAGCAGGACAACAAATACACATCTCCCCATTTTATCTGTGGTTTCATCGGAGAAAATATCTTTCCCCTCCAGTTTTCCTTTCACATGTTGTAGCCGTGAATTTGTCAACTCACATAGTTCCTGAGCTAAGGTTAACGTCCTGCACCTGTAGAGAAGAATGAAAGAGAATTAGGAAAGAAATCGTATGTTTCACTACTGTATACATTTAAGTAGATTTAACTGAGTTTCCCATGTTTGCATTGGTATACAGCTCGTTGTTGGGAGGTTTTGGTTTTCTGAGAGCTATGATTGGGCCTGTCCGTGCAATTTCTGCACGTGTTCTTGCTTGATCTTGTGTGTATTTCGACTTATTATGCTGCAGTTTTTCACCATACGCCAGTTTTAAACCATGAGTACACTTGGTCATGTATTTTGCAGAGTGTCACCATGTTGATTTTCGTAGCTAAGGCATTCAATGCATAGAGCTCGATCATATTAGTCTGTGTCTTCCCTAGAGTGACAGGACTTCTCAACTCACCAGGGGGCAGCGCAAGTCAAGCTGCTGTTTGCGGGTCAGTGGCTCCAACTACCATGTAGCCTACAATAGAAGGATTGGGCTTGCAGTCTGGCAAGCCAGTTGCCATCTTTATTTTAGAAGGAAGCGCATAACAGGCTCGTGACACCCAAGCTTCAAGTTCGGACGCATACTGGATCCTACCAGCCATGCCCGAGCCATTTGCCAATTGATGTTATTTAGCCTTTCATGCCCTTCAACATGCTCAGGGATTCTATACCCCAAGAGGTTCCTAGTCGGATGGCAATCCTCTGGATACCGCCCCTGAGGCAATGGGTCCCAACCTACCGCCCCTGAGGCAATGGGTCCCAAGGTTGGTTTGAACCAGGTGTGCCATTCTGTTTGATAGTCTCTTCAACGAGAGGTCTACTAATATAGGGTGAGCAGTAGCATTAGTAAACGTTGTGGTTGTTAGGGTTAACGGTTCCAAAACTACCAGGAAGCGGGTGTTCATCACTGTTGTTCTGTGGAAATGCTATAGCTGGGAGATTAACATGCAGCTAATCTCCTTTAGCAGTGAACGTCTTGTTTGTGAGAAAAGTACTCAGCTCAGAATGGCCTGAATGCGCTGTGTGGCATTTGCAGTGTTCAAGAAGCTCAGGTTTAAAAGATATAAAAATGCTGAGCAGGACAACAAATACACATCTCCCCATTTTATCTGTGGTTTCATCGGAGAAAATATCTTTCCCCTCCAGTTTTCCTTTCACATGTTGTAGCCGTGAATTTGTCTACTCACTAAGTTCCTGAGCTAAGGTTAACGTCCTGCACCTGTAGAGAAGAATGAAAGAGAATTAGGAAAGAAATCGTATGTTTCACTACTGTATACATTTAAGTACATTTAACTGAGTTTCCCATGTTTGCATTGGGATACAGCTCGTTGTTGGGAGGTTTTGGTTTTCTGAGAGCTATGATTGGGCCTGTCCGTGCAATTGCTGCACGTTTTCTTGCTTGATCTTGTGTGTATTTCGACTTATGCTGCAGTTTTTCACCATACGCCAGTTTTAAACCATGAGTGCACTTGGTCATGTATTTTGCAGAGTTTCACCATGTTGATTTTCGTAGCTAAGGCATTCAATGCATAGAGCTCGATCATATTAGTCTGTGTCTTCCCTAGAGTGACAGGACTTCTCAACTCACCTGGGGGCAGTGCAAGTCAAGCTGTGGTTTGCGGGTCAGTGGCTCCAACTACCATGTAGCGTACAATAGAAGGATTGGGCTTGCAGTCTGGCAAGCCAGTTGCCATCTTTATGTTAGAAGGAAGCGCATAACAGGCTCCTGACACCGTAGCTACAAGTTCGGACGCATACTGGATCCTACCAGCCATACCCGAGCCATTTGCCAACTAATGTTATTTAGCCTTTCATGCCCTTCAACATGCGGAACGCTCAGGGATTCCATACCCCAAGAGGTTCCTATTCGAATGGCATCCCTCTGGATACCGCCCCTGAGGCAATGGGTCCCAAGGTTGGTTTGAACGAGGGGTTCCATTCTGTTTGATAGTCTCCTCAACGAGAGGTCTACTAATATAGGGTGAGCAGTAGCATTAGTAAACGTTGTGGTTGTTAGGGTTAACGGTTCCAAAACTACCAGGAAGCGGGTGTTCATCACTGTTGTTCTGTGGAAATGCTGTAGCTGGGAGATTAACATGCAGCTAATCTCCTTTAGCAGTCACCGTCTTGTTTGTGAGAAAAGTACTCAGCTCAGAATGGCCTGAATGCGCTGTGTGGCATTTGCAGTGTTCAAGAAGCTCAGGTTTAAAAGATATAAAAATGCTGAGCAGGACAACAAATACACATCTCCCCATTTTATCTGTGGTTTCATCGGAGAAAATATCTTTCCCCTCCAGTTTTCCTTTCACATGTTGTAGCCGTGAATTTGTCAACTCACATAGTTCCTGAGCTAAGGTTAACGTCCTGCACCTGTAGAGAAGAATGAAAGAGAATTAGGAAAGAAATCGTATGTTTCACTACTGCATACATTTAAGTAAAATTGAATACCAGCCTTGCCACCATGGTATTATAGAAAAATAACGATTTTTTCAATAGAATTTTACTTGAACCTGGCAGTAATTAGAGGAGAAATAAAGCCTGTTTACTCACTCATCGTGTGAAGGAGGATGGCAAGGATCTGCATCCTGGTTCCGAGTACCGTGGATTTGTCCAGCACTTAAACACAAAAGAAGCCCAGAGTGTTAGCTCTGACAGCTTATATACTAATGGTAAGCCAACTCCGTGATGTCATATTAAGCTATACAAAGGTTAATATACCCAGTCATGTGGTCCAGTTTTAGGGGAATTCTCAACCACATCTTGCAAGCAGGAAGATAGATGTGATTAAGCTTCTGCTTCTATTGTAATAGGACTAGGAGTGTTTCTAAAATATATTTTTAAGAAGCTTTATGACTGTTGTCAATAGTTCTTTCTATGTAATCACATATCCACAGGGAAATATCGCCTACAAGGAGACAGTAGAACTGTGGCGAAAGGGTGTTGAATTCTTATAAATGCACAAGCATGTTCCCAGCAATCCTTCACTTGTGAATATGCATATGTTCGGTGGGCACTAGAATAGACTTTCTGAAGTGCTGCCAGTACTTCCTCTTGCATGTATGCCTCCAACTGGCGATGGATATCTGCCTCAACTGGAGGAAGATTGTCGTTTGCTGGTGCTATTTTGTGAAGCACAGCACACGCAACAATGTTCTGTACGTGGTTGACATTTGCAGGGATTCCCAAAGACAGGACAGGAAATCTTGTGTTAAGCGCACCATAGCACCTTTCCACAACATTCCTGGTTCAAATTTGTGATTCATTGTACAACTCCTCTGGTAGCTATGGAGCTTGCAGGGGAGGAAGAAGATGTGGGCCTACTGCATATACAGAATCACACATCACACTGTTTCCTAGTTCATTATTTTTCAGCTGATTCATCAGTCTGAAATGACTGAAAATAGTGGAGTCATGTGCAGATCCAGGCCGCTGCACCACAATGTCTTGGATCACAAGGTTTGCATCTACTAATGTCTGCACGTTAAACAAAAAGTACCCTTTTCTGTTGTGGAAGTGCTCCACTTCTTCCCCACCTGCGCACATGAGTGCAATCAAGGGCACCTGTCCTATCACCCTTGGGAATGTTGAAAAACTTCCGCTGGATATTGCGCACATCTTCCATGGTTTGAGGTAGTGTAACATACCTCGGCCTTTAGTTGCGGCAGTAACATTGCCTGCTGTTGCTTTATGCACACCATAAAATGTCCCCGATATTTTTAAAACCCTGGGTTTCATTCTCAAAGCTTTGAGAATGAGCTGGACACAGCTTGAAACCCAGGGTTAGCAGCAAATCATACTAAGATGAGTGAAGTTTTTAGTTTCTAATTTGTTCTTACTTTAGAATATACTATGTATTTTTATTGTTTCTTGGTTAACATTTAAAATTAGTTCACTTAACTAAAGCAATAAGCTATTGTAGTGGGTGCACAAAAATATTAAGAAAATGTCAACATTTGGGTATGAAATGTAGTTATACGATCCCAATGTATCACTTTAAAAAATGTCCATATCACAGTTACTCAGTTAAATAAACCAAGTAATTATTTTCACAGCATTTGCTAAATCTCTAATAACATAGTTATACCTTTTGTTAAAATTGTATTTGTAGTATTTACCTTTCCTTTGATGAAACATGGCTCATGCTTTCAAACAGCTGATAATCGGAAGCTTTAGAGCCATCTATCAAAGCTTGCTAGAGGCTGAAAAAAAATGACAGGCGTGTATATAATGTGTAAAATTTTGGCACATAAGGAATTTGGGAAATTGATTTGTAATCTTTAATTTAGTTTTTCCCATTATGAGGTTTTCTGACTTAACCGCTTTTGCACACCCAGTCGAGAATTCTTTTGGTGACTGGACTTACTTTACTAGCTGTGACTCTTTCCTTTACATAGAGGAGCCTCACAACCCATATTAAATTCACTGATAGCTCAAGTCACTGTGATTTGCATTTTTTTTTAAACAAAAATTTCTTTGGGACATTTATTCCAAATTAAACTATGCAAAGTCTCGTTTGCATTCCGAGTTTTGCCTTTTGTACATCTCTCTAATACAGTATCACTGGCTAATCTCTGGTAAACTGGCATAATTGCACTCGCTGTACTGGGTGAAAGAAATGTTCTCCTGTTCCCTTCATGTTTGGGCGGATCCTCACCTATAGCAACAGCTCGATTATAAAAGCACCAAGATGATTCACCTCCCTTACATTTAAAGTGCTGTGGCTTATCAGTTGACATGCAGTGATAGAGAGTTGCAAATATTCCAGATTTCATCTGATCTATTTTTGGAACATTCTTCTTAATTGCACTCCTATAATAATTTTGAAGTTTTACAATGGTTTCAGTTTTCAAACTGCCTGGTTTCTTTACTCCGAGAACTTCACCTTTCAATTTTGATTCTTTCATTGCATGTCTGAGGCCTGTTTCCAAATGCTTAGTAATGTGGTTCAGACATTCATCTTTAGTAATGTGAATATCTGGACCATACACTGATAAGGATTGAAGAAGCAGGTGGGCCTTTGAGTCACCATCAGGAACAATGCCAGTGTAACACATATTACACAAAGCAATGTATCATTGCCAGATATGTTTGGCAGCAGCTGCTTCCATAGATCAGCAAGGCAAAGTCGACCCCCTAAGTGGTCAGAATTAGGCGTTTAAATACCCCAAACCAGCTTATGCAGTGCTTGCCTAATAATTCGTCAGCACAGCTGACCGGGTTAAAGACTGGAGCAATGGCCTGTTTATAACCTTATGACAGCTGTTACATTGGACGCCAATTTATGAGGCTGCCCATTGTTACTGAGTCACCCATCTCAGTACCTCACAGTTTGTTTAGGATGGAAGGGTGAAGCTTTGGGATGTCAAGATTTTCCTTGGGTCACTCTTGCATGGTTGATTCTTATCTATGTATCCTGGTGTGGGTCGTCCTGGGTCTGTTGCATTGGTTTTTTAGGGAAACACACGACTGCATAATTTAATAAACTTTATTCTCCCAAAACTATTTCAGTTTACTCGCTACCAGGTTTAGGTGTATACCAGAATGAGTTTGCAGTAGCATACCGAAAAATGATGTATATGCTGCCCTGTCTCGTCACACACTGCCCTCAGTCACGTCCAAGTGAATTCTGCTTTTTCTAGCGTTATATTTGCTTACCTGGAAAATCCAATGCTTTGTTTAGAAAGCATTCACTGAAGACTGGAAAACATACCACTAGCCGAGACTGTAAAAATATTCCACATTAGGAAGGTTTTTGTCATTTTGTTTCAACCATGCTGCATGCAAGTCGGTTTTAGCAGTGTTTTAGTAAACTATTCAATACATTCCCACTATGATTCATTTATCAAAATATAAAAGATAAATGTTAATTATACTTGTGTTATCCAGCTTTATTGTGCATTCAATTGCAAAGTCAGAAAAAGCTCAAAACTTGTGCAAACCTTTATTGTGAAATAGAAAGACCACCGAACGTTAGGAAGGAACAAATTACACTGCACTCTCCACCAGTGTTGCTGTGGTAGCAGTTGCACTCTTTTCTGACAGATGTCGCTTTCATATAGAGTTAAAACTTCGGTACTTCACATAGGCACGTATTCCAAATTAGGGCACCTTACCCTACGTACTCAAGTTTCTATATTACACTCTTATCACTAGATTTACAGTTAGATTTACAGATTTACAACTAACACGTGTGTATAATCTTACAGCTATGGCTTATGCCCTATTTAGAAATTCTTCTGTTGAGTAAAAACTCCCATCTATGCAACACTTTTGTAATTCTACTTTAAATTTACATACACAGTTTATTCCTTTTATATTTTGTGGTAGTTTGTTACATAGTAAACATTCAATCACTGATGGTTTGATTTTGTAAATTTCTAGTCTATGGGAATTCATGTGAAAATCCGTGTTAGCCGTAGTGTTGTATTCATGAATCTGGCTTGTTTTACTGCCGTTTTCTGTTCTTTTTGCTTGCATAATTACTTCAGCTATGTACAATGAATATAATGTTAAAATGTGCAGTTTCTTAAAGTATTCTCTACATGGTTCATGTAGAGAGCATAGTCAAAATACAATTCTAAGAAGATAAAACAACAATTTACATCATAAGTAATAACAATCATTTTCTTATAATGATAACATCAATGGAAACAGCAACAAGCTATATTGTATGTTGACACTAGTAATAACCATAACTCATCTATACCATATAAAGATTCATGGCTTGCAATCCATGAATAATTTCATTTTTCCTTGTTCCCATGGTTGGTACTCCATCTGAAATAAGAGTGGTATTTCACGTCCATTACTATTAGTGATGGTCTATGTAAATTTGGAATAAGCTGTTCTTGGAACCATTAAGGAAAGTGTTACAACTATTAGCTAAGTTTGTCTCTTCTGGGGTTGTAGGCCATGGTCTAGAAGGCATTGAAGATACCGGAATTTTGCCAAGTATTGCGCTTGGCATCTTCAGGATAAGATTCATTGTGCTGGTCAGAGCTCGAATGCGGAAGTCCAATTCCAATTTTCTGTCTCTCAGTTGTGGAGCTGATGTTTGTGGAGACTTTGAAAGCCCCCCCTGCCCCCCTTGTCTGCCAACTTTGTCGTTCCAAAATACTTGGTAACCTTGCAACTGAAAGGTGTGTTCTTGCTTTAATTTAGTTTTGCAGGTAAATGCGACATCAATATTGTTGTGTGTGTGATTGCAGAGTATTCATGTGAATGTGAAGACATAGGGAATGTGGGCAGTGATGTGGAGATGCACAGCTACGTCTATGGCTACATCAGGGTTGGTTAAGTTGCGGTCGATGAGGTGAAGTGATCGTTTGTATTTCAGGTCAGTTGTGTCATATGTTCCAAGTTGTGGGATAAGTGGGTTATGGCTGGTGGCAGTGGATTTGTAAAGGTTACTGGGCAGAATTTTAATGAATTGCTCTATTGTGGGGGATACAGAGCTGTTGATGAGGCTTGTTGGCTGATGCATGGTAGCATACCTTTCCGGCTATGCGGAGAATTTTGTTTTGGAATGTGGTTAAGGTCTTAATGTGAGTCGGGGCCGCATATTCACATACAGGGGCAGCATATGGGAGGAGGATCCTAATGAGGCTTTTATATAGGCTTTCTCCAAGTCTTGGGCTTAGTGCATTGTTCATGTTGAGCAGTGGGTAGAGTTTCCGGAGTTGTGCCTGTGCTTTTTGACGGACAGAGTGGATATGCGGTTTTCAGGTGGTCCATGACGACGTCTAGGTATGTGACCTGATTAGTCCAGTTAATGTCTTTACCAAGGAGCTGAAGGCGTGGGAGAGTGTGGTTGGGGTACCGTGAGGCGTTTTATGATAATGATGGCTTTACATTTGATGTTGTTGACCTTGATGCACCATTTTTCCAGCCAGGGTTGCAAGATTTGAAGTGCACCCTGAAGCTGGTTTCGGATTGTTGCTATACGGCCTGCTTGTGTGGTGATGGATGTGTCATCTGCATATAGATGTAGCGAGGTATAGGGTGATTTAGGGATGTTTTTAAGGTACATATCGAGTAGGATAGGCCTGAGCAGACTTCCTTGTAGGACGTCCACATTGATCATTTGCATGGTGGAGTTAGTGCTGCATACGGAGGAGAATTTGATTGGCAATGAGCTTGATGATTGAGTCAGAGACTTTTTATCATTTGGGGTTTGTGCAGTGGCCCACCTTGCCATACTTTATTGAAGGTGCTGCCAATATCCAATAGGATGGTGCCAGTGGAATGTTTGATATTCAATCTGTTAGTGATAAGTTCGGTTTTGCAAAGTAGTTGTGTTTTAATGTTGTTGAGTGTTGGCTCTGAAGCCAAACTGTCAATTATGATGCTGTGCTTAATCAAGTGGTGAATTGTTTGAGGATGATTTTCTCAGGTACTTTGCTAGTGCTGTTGAGTAGGCTAATAGGCCTGTAATTCTTAGGGTTCGTAGAGACCTTTTGCTTCTTGTGGAAGTGTAGGACTTCAGTCGTCTTCCAAGGCTCTGGATAGTAGCCACTAGTTAGGGAGTAGTTGAAGATCTGCGAGAGTTGTTGAATTGCGGGGGGAGGTAGGTGTTTTAGGACAATGTTGGGAATGTCATCGGGTCCAGGAGCCTTCTTGTTGGGGAACTATTAATGATCCATTGTATTTTGGGTCCGCATGTTTTGTGTATTGGGTTGTGAGTTGGTAAGTGGAGTAAATTTTGCGTAAGGAAGTTGGTTTTGGGTACAAATTCCTAACAGGAGGGTTCTTTGTTAGGTGTGAGTGTCTGCTAGGGTTTGTGCTTTATCTCTGTCAGATGTAGCGATTCGGTTGTTGTGATGTAGTTGGGGCATTGTAATTTTCTCGTGGGTGAGAAGCCTTGATATTTGCCAAACTGAGGTGCAATTGTGATCTAGATTTTCAAGTATTTTGTTCCATTGTTAGTGCATGTGTTTTGCAGTGCTTTGCCAGTTTTGGTATTCTTCGAGGGTGTCTAGGTTGTTGCCATTTACGGTGTGCATGGTTTCTGGCGGCAGCAAGTGTCTTTATATCTGCTTGGAGGTGTGCTCTAAGGTGAGAAGGTATATGGTAAGGGAGTGTACTGATGATGGCATGTTGGATAGTTTCTTGAAGGGATGTGACGGCACTGTTTAGGTCATGTTCTGAGAATATGGGTTCAGTGGATATAAGTTCGGCTATGGTGGTTCCAAAAGCGCCCAGTCTGCCTTGTTAAAGTTGCATCTGGGAGGGAGAGTTTCGGGAGCAAGTGGTATAATCTATAGCCAGGAATGTGGAGTTTGGTGTTTGGATTCAGGTGTGTTTCTGTGATGTGGTGGTGGCCATGTCATGGGTTTTAATTGAAGTCAACTTGTTCGGTCTTGTGTTGGTAAATGGGTTTGCATTCAACCTGGTTATTTTAGTTGCCATAGTGGTTGTATAGGTTATTCTTGGGATCAAGGAATAGAGCAAAGAAGCCAGAATATTGCTACAGAATCTCGTGAGTTAGGTGAGGAGAGGTGAGAAGGAGTTGAAGTATATGGGTGGCCTCATGTCGTGCCTGGAACCAGATCATGTGCGGGAAGGCTATGTTTTGCTGAAGTTGGGAGTTTGTGAATTTACTGTCTCATCTGGCCACCCTTTGTTGAATCAGTGGCAAATGTTCTCCATGTCTCGTCTATCCAAACAATATGTTCAAAATCATGGGTATATATTTCCCGCAGAAATCTCCATCGCCAGGTGCTACATATTGTGGAAAGTGCAGTTTGTTTATTTTTACTAATTTCAGTAATTCACATTATGTAATGTCACAGCTGATTGGCACCTTGTGGTGAATAAGCCATTCTAGCATTTTGGTTTTTCTGGTTGCCATTGCTGGAGCTTTATCTAAAATAACAATGGTGTTTTGCAGTGTCCATTATTAAGGTTCATACAAATTAGGCAGCAGCTGTTCCTCGAGCCATTTTTTAAAAATTGCATGATTAATTTCTTCTTGCTAGCCTTCTCTGATCTGAACAGTAGGCATCAATTTGGAATAAACCCATGGGAGTTCCCAGCATGAAGAAGTATTATTCTTCCATCTTTACCTAATAGTACCCCAGTTGTTGAATTTACTGTCTCATCTAGCCACTCTTTGTTGACACAGTGGCAAGCGTTGCCATCCCCTTTACCTAATGGTATCCCAGTGTCTCATCCGGCCACTCCTTTTAGAATCAGTGATAAATGTTGTCCATGTCTCATCTAACCAAACAATATTCTCAAAATCATAGGTACGTATTTGTCGCAGAAATCTGCATCGCCAGTCACAGATGTCTGACTTTTCTAACTGAATTTTTATGGTTCAGCAAAAACAAAGCTGTGAAGATTGTTCAAAACTTCACGAAGATTTTCCTGCAATTCACAGTTTAAACCCTTGAGATCCCTAAAAGCCAGATCATTGACAACAGCTGCTTTAAAACTGCCTGGATCACTGTTGGGTCCTCATTTGAGCTGCAGTAGCATCGAATGCAACCAAACACGTGCACAACGGTATCCTGGTGGAGGGTTCTGGTTTCAAGAGAGGGAAGCAAAAACAAAGCTGTGAACATGGTTCAAAACTTCCAGGATTTTCCTGCAATTCACAGTTTAAACCCTTGAGATCCCTAAAAGTAAGACCGTTGACAACGGCTGCTTTAAAACTGCCTGGACCACTGTTGGGTCATCATTAATGGCATCCCAGTTGTTGAATTTACTCTCTCATCTGGCCACTCTTTGTCGAATTGATGGCAAATGTTGTCCATGTCTCATCTAACCAAACAATATTCTCAAAATCATGGGTACATATTTCCTGCAGAAATCTGCATCATTGGTTGCATATGTCTGACTTTTCTAACAGAAGTTCTCTGGTTCAGCAAAAATAAAGCTGTGAAGATTGTTCAAAACTTCACGAGGATTTTCCTGCAATTCACAGTTTAAACCCTTGAGATCCCTAAAAGTAAGACCGTTGACAACAGCTGCTTTAAAACTGCCTGGACCACTGTTGGGTCCTCATTAATGGCACCCCATTAATGAATTTACTATCTCATCTGGCCACTCTGGTGAATCAGTGGCAAATGTTCTCCATGTCTCATCTAGCCAAATAATATTTTCAAAATCATGGCTACGTATTTCCTGCAGAAATCTGCATTGCCAGTTGCAGATGTCTGACTTTTCTAACAGAAGTTTTCTGGTTCAGCGAAAACAAAGCTGTGAAGATTGTTCAAAACTTCACGAGGATTTTCCTGCAATTCACAGTTTAAACCCTTGAGATCCCTAAAAGTAAGACCGTTGACAACAGCTGCTTTAAAACTGCCTGGACCGCTGTTGGGTCCTTATTTGAGCAGAAGTAAGATCGAATGCAACCAAGCAAGTGCTCAACAGGATCCTGCTTTAGGGTACTGCGCCATGCCTCAATACTTCAGGCTCAGTCTTAATGATGCCACTGCTCTATGTCTGTCCTCAGGCTCAGTCTTAATGATGGTACTGTGCAGTGCCTCGGTACTTGACGCTGTTCATCCTGGAACTGGTCAAGTTCAGTCTTAATGGGATTGCACCATGCCTCAATACTTCAGGCTCAGTCTTAATAATGGGATTGCACCATGCCTCAATACTTCAGGCTCAGTCTTAACAATGGGATTGCACCATGCCTCAATACTTCAGGCTCAGTCTTAATAATGGGATAGCACCATGCCTCATTACTTGAGGCTCAGTCTTAATGGGATTGCACCATGCCTCAATACTTCTGGCTCAGTCTTAATACTGGGACTGAACGTGCCTCGATACTTCAGGCTCAGTCTTAATACTGGGACTGCACCATGCCTCAATACTTCAGGCTCAGTCTTAATAATGGGACTGCACCATGCCTCAATACTTCAGGCTCAGTCTTGATATGGGACTGCACCATGCCTCAATACTTCTGGCTGAGTCTTAATAATGGGACTGCACCATGCCTCAATACTTCAGGCTCAGTCTTGATATGGGACTGCACCATGCCTCTATTCTTCAGGCTCAGTCTTGATAATGGGACTGCACCATGCCTCAATACTTCTGGCTCAGTCTTGATAATGGGACTGCACCATGCCTCAATACTTCAGGCTCAGTCTTGATATGGGACTGCACCATGCCTCTATTCTTCAGGCTCAGTCTTGATATGGGACTGCACCATGCCTCAATACTTCCGGCTGAGTCTTAATAATGGGACTGCACCATGCCTCAATACTTCAGGCTCAGTCTTGATATGGGACTGGACCATGCCTCAATACTTCAGGCTCAGTCTTGATATGGGACTGCACCATGCCTCAATACTTCAGGCTCAGTCTTGATATGGGACTGCACCATGCCTCTATTCTTCAGGCTCAGTCTTGATATGGGACTGCACCATGCCTCAATACTTCCGGCTGAGTCTTAATAATGGGACTGCACCATGCCTCAATACTTCAGGCTCAGTCTTGATATGGGACTGCACCATGCCTCAATACTTCTGGCTCAGTCTTGATATGGGACTGGACCATGCCTCAATACTTCAGGCTCAGTCTTAATAATGGGACTGCTCCATGCCTCAATACTTCAGGCTCAGTCTTAATAATGGGACTGAACATGCCTCAATACTTCTGGCTCAGTCTTAATACTGGGACTGCACCATGCCTCAATACTTCAGGCTCAGTCTTAACGATGGTACTGTGCAGTGCCTCGATACTTCAGGCTCAGTCTTGATAATGGTACTGTACCATGCCTCAATACTTCAGGCTCAGTCTTAATAATGGGACTGCACCATGCCTCAATACTTCAGGCTCAGTCTTAATAATGGGATTGCGCTGCGCCTCAGCACTTGACTGGGTTCGTCCTGGAGCTGGTCAGGTTCAAAATGGTATCCACACACGTACGCTGTGCTCTTGTGGTTGATTCAAGGTTTGGGGATTTCTCGAAGGTTTTGCGTATGGAATACCTGAAATGAAATGTGAATAATGTGAATAAAAGCGCACCAAATATTTGTGCTCAAGACATCGATTGTCTCCTATAGATTCACTTTACCATGCTTTTTTTTTGTTTTTGACCTTCTAGGAATGATAATTCTGAATGCGTGAAAGTTCACAGTCTCAACACACAACAAGCAAGCAAGCAAACTGGCATATAAACACGGGCCAGTGCTGAGTGGGTAGTAATCGATTAATGCAAACACAACATACTGCAGAGCAAAATTGTTTACTCTATAGACACTATTTGTATTTATCTGCGGATTAAAATTACAGTAATGCATGACATTGTCAAACATACAATAATTAAATTATGTGATGAGGCTACACTGTGTGGGTCAGTCATTGTAAATTTTGGCTAGTGCTGGTATGCTTGGATAAAAGAGGGCAGGAACCAGAGGCACCTTTAACCAGTCAAATACTGTTGGCCGTGGCCTTTTTATCCTACCCGCTAGTCAAGTACTTGTCAATCATGATCTATAATTGTCTCAGTCGTATAGTGTGAAACACAAATGGTCAGTCAAAGCTGCGACCAGTAGAGACAATGGTAAGCGCCAATCAGCGCTAAGATTGCAACAGCCAATAACAATATACCTTGAAGTAATATGTACAGGTTTTAAAGGCTTAAGCTACACGAGGCTAACAATACTATTACTAACATTTATTACAATTGAAGTTCTTCATCTGGCAAACAGCTCTTAAAGTCTAGCTAGTGCCTCCTTAATGATGATAGCCCATTCTTCTCTGTTTTCGGCCTTTCTCCTCCATCCTCTAATCCCCATACTATAAAAGTCCTTCTCCAGCCATCTTAATCTTGGACTACCCCGGTCCCTTCTCCCTTAAGTTTGCCTTCAAAAATCTTTTTAACAGACCTGGCTTCATCCATGCACACAACATGGCCCAGCCCGTTCAATCCTTTTAGGCCTCTATGTTGTTCTCATCAGTAGATCGTTCTAAACGATTTCGCATTTCCTCTCGGAAGCTTTGGATCACCCCTAATTTACTAAACTTAGCTAAATCGAACTCCTGACTTACTCGTCTTTTTCCCTTTCTTAAGCTACCTATTCTTGGTTTAAACTTTGCTCTTACTAGAAAGCGATTGCTATCAAAATCAGCCCCTCTACATGCTTTCATGTCGATATCTTTAGTGTGCTTTGACTCTATCAGGACATGATCAATTTGGTTTTTGGTTTCTCCATTTGGGGATTGCCATGTTATTGTGTGTATATTCTTGTGGGGGGGGAATAGTGTGCTATGTACTGTTTAAGTTATTTGTTATTGCAAAATCTGCCAGCCTGTTGCCATTATCGTTATCTTCATTATGTATGCTATAGTCCTATATTTGGGCTATATTGGCCATTATTTTCTAGCTTTGCATTGAAGTCCCCCATGACAATCTTCCTATCAGTGAAGTTACATGGAAATGCATGTTACCTGTGGTGAAGTGATCATGATCTGACTGTTAATTTTTGTGTGCTTTTGTTATGTTTTAAATGTGTTATTACTTCAAAGATACACTAATGAGTACAGAGTTGAAATGTTTAATTTTCTGAAGTGATCCCTACATGATTATTGCAGCTTTAGTCCTGCTATTATCCTTGCTGCTGTTTTCTGCAGTATAGTCTTTTGGTATACTTTGTGCTGCTACATTTTGTACTCCAAAAATAAGGGTTCTGCTACCTTTGTTAAAATTGAAACATTTTTCAGCTCTGCTGATGTAAAAGTCTCACCTTTTATAAATGGTACAGAGGGTAGAGTTTTCCAGCAGCTTTAAAGAACGCATGCAGCCAGTTCCGGTGCTCTGCATATGCCCTCTTAAGCATGAACTCGGCCAGGTAACCACTGTAGTTGGTTTCTTTACGTCCGTACCAGGGAACTCCACACAGGTTCGATGTTCTGGGCTTGTTCCCCAGCATCTGGATCGACAAGGTTCACACTGTGGTTAACAGTGAGGTGCAGAAAGGCTCCCTGAGAAAGACAATTGTAAACCTTCCAACAATTGCTAATAATTGTGGCAAAATATACTTTTTTATGGCGGCTAATAAAGATGAACTGTCGCGTTTCCACAGGCTTAATGAAAATGTTTAGTGGATTTTGACGTTCTATGCCTCCGAAAATCCGGAAGATGCAGTCTAAGCAGACATCCCTGCACAATGACTACCAGTCTACCATGGAGCATGAAGAGAGGTCTAAGTCGCACTGTAGGAAAGTCTGTCATGGATCCTGACTTAGTCAGAACACTATAAATAAGCCACAATTTCTGTTGAGAAATGTATATGGGAGAAGGTGTTGTCATAGACAGTCAATTTGAAGGCACACTCTTTCTCTTTTTGGCTGAAGTCACTTTCTTCCTGCACCTGAATGTTTTTGTTTCCCAGTTAGCGATCAACTTTGCCCCACCATTATTACGGTGGCGAGAATTTGATAGCACACCATGGTTTATCAAAAATGGCCATGTTTGTCAGTGTCAGACACGGTACAAATTAATTGCACTGTAGTAATGTTGCACCCGTTGCAGGAATCCAACCCTTCCCCTTGCAAAGTGCTCAATTCCATTTTACACAGCTGGTGTGTCTTACCTGTCATGCTTTATGAAGCAACTTAAAAAGTAAATCCTCCTTAAACCTAAATTACAGTCCAACAAAACAAAAATTTCTTTGAACAACACGTGTAGTTCACTGACTGCTTAGGCATTGTTACCTGCCTTACCGCAATATATATTTTATCTCTATTTAATAATTACAGTCGTTGCTTGTCGATAATTAATTCTAGGTTCTCAATCTACTACTGCTTTAGCAGCTTCTAAAAGATCTTGACCTAGAATACCATCACATGAAATAGTGATTTGATCCTTTACTAATTGAAAATTGTGGTCTATTTTTACTTTTCCTAAGAGTATCTCCATACTTGAATGAATGAATGAATTTTATTTGTACCAATTCTTTTACATAACTTTTACAATTATCCTACTCTAACCTAAACTACATACAAATTTTACATAACCTTATTGCTACCTTGGTTTGCATGGCACCCAGGCCATTTGCCTCCCAGGTAGCTCTGATCAATCTATTCCATCTTATATTAATTAATTGTCCCTCTCCCCCACTCTGCCTTCTTCATTTACACTCTTTACTTTTCTTGCCCATTTTTCTCTTACTTTCTTCAAAAACTCACCTATACTTCTAGCCTTCCTTTCCTCTTTCACTGTTAACATTTTTATGGCTACCATTTTCCCCTCTATTTTTTCCCATTTTTTCTCCCAAACCTTTTTCCTCCATAATGCTAATTCCTTACATTCTGTCAAATAATGTTCTATACTTTCTTTCTCACCGCACATTTCACATATTCCTATTTTACCGCTTCTTGTCCCTCTTAAAAATATTGCTCCTGTTCTCATCCACGCTAGTCCTTCTTTTTCCTGTCTGTTACAATAATCCACATATGGTTCTCGCCCCCATCCTCTTTTTATTTGCTTGTAGAATTGTAATGATTTCTTGTTTTCTAAACTTCCCCATATCTCTTGCCTTTCTATGTCTTCTACCCTACACTTTACTAGTTTATCTACATTACTTTCATTTCTTTCTTCAAGTTTCCATATATCTCCCATTCCTATTTTCTCCATAATTTTTCCAACCCCTGCCCACCAACTGTTTTCATTCTCTAGATTTTTTTGTTGCTTCATACGCAATTTTAAAATTTCTCCATCTTCTTTAACCAAACATCTATACCAAAATTTTATTATTCTCTCCATTATTATTCCTTTCCTTCTTGTTTTCCCAAGCTCTACCAAGGCCACTTCTCTTGGCGCCGATCTCGGTAGTCCCAATAATTCTTTGCAGAACATTCTATACATATGATCTACCTTCTTGTTTATATCTGTGGCCCCCCCAGATCTCTACTGCATAAAGCATTTTTGATTCCACTACTGCCTCATACATCCTTTCCAGCCACTTGGTTGTCATCTCTAACTTGTATTTGCAAATTCTGACTCCTGACATTGCAGCTCTCCCTTTTACTTCTATCTTTCTTCCATGTGCCTCCCACTCTCCTCTGTTATTTAGCCTCACTCCCAAGTATTCAAAATCTTTGACCACTTCTAATCTTTTCCCATTTAATGCCCACCTCTCCTCTTTTCTCAATTTAAATCCCTTTTTGAAAACCATGACCTTGGACTTGTTTATATTTATCTTTATTCCCCATTCCTCACAAAATTTTTGCACCTCATTTATTGCCCTTTGTAATCCTACAATTGTTATAGATCCTACCATTAAATCATCAGCATATAGCAATCCTGGTATTTCCTTATTCGCTATTACAGGACAGTGTTTGTTCGCTTTTTGGATTTTATCTATTATATCGTCTATGAATAAATTAAATAATATTGGACTAAGTTTACATCCTTGCCTCAAACCAATTGCTTGTTCCGTCATTTCTGTGATTTCATTCTTTCCCCATCTTATACAAAACTTTATCCCATTATATATTTTTTCTACTTCCTTTATAAAATTTTCGCTCACCCCCTTTCTTCTTAATTTCCATGAAAGAGCTCTCCTGTTTATTGTATCAAATGCCTTCTCAAAATCTGCAAAAAACATGTATACTCTTCCTCTCTTTTTACTAAGGTATTTGTCTATTATTGTTTTTATTATAAACACATTATCTACTGTTTGCCTCCCTTTTCTAAAGCCTGCTTGAAATTCTGTCAGCTTCCTTTCCTGTTCTGCCCAGTTTTTTAATCTTTCTGCCAGTATCCCGGTGTAAATTTTTCCTAAAATAGATAGCAGACTTATTCCTCTGTAGTTTTCTGGCTTGTTTGGTCCCCCCTTCCCTTTATATATAGGTACTATCATACTTATTTTCCAACTTTCCGGAATATCCTCACTTTCTTTCATTTTGTTTAATACCTTTGTCATTATTTCTAAACCCTTTTCTGTTTCTCCATATGTTTTCCAAAATTCCCCTGGTATTCCATCATACCCTACTGCCTTTTCTTTTTTTATACCTTTTATTTGCTGGTAGACCTCTTGCACTGTAAATTTATCATCTAATTTGTCATTTGTTGTATCTATTTTTCCTATTTCGGTTATTTCTAGTTTTGTATTTTTTCTTTCCCCAATCAAATCTCTAAAATATCTCCGCCATTCATTTGGTGTAATCTCATTTTTGACCTCTCCCTTCTTACTGGTCCTTCTTACTACCTCCCAAACTTTTTTACTGTCTTTTCCCTCTATAGCCTCCTTAATAATTTTCCCCATATTTTCCTGCCATTCTTTCCTCTTCACCTCTAGAAGATTTTTATATCCCCATTTCTTAATCAGATTTTTTCTATCTGCTTCCTCTCCTGTTCTCCTCCATCTAGTAAATTCTTTGAGCACTTCCTTTTTTTCTGCCTGACACTCTTCATCGAACCACCCCCTATTTTTTTGTTTCCTATTCTGCCTTACTTCCATTTCTCTCCCTGCTCTTGTTACTAGTAATTCTAATAGCTGTAGTGCTTTTTCTGCATTTTCTTCCCCTATATTTACCACTATTCCTCTTTCTAAGATTTGCCCTACCGTCGATTTTATATCTTGTACGAAACCTTCTCTTTGTTCCTCCCTCCATTTAAATGTTTTTACCCTAATCACTTGTGTGTTTTCCTTTTCTTGCACCTGCTGCTCTACATTTACTCTCATAAGTATGTCAATTAATAGTGGAAAATGACCACTGTTCGTACATAAATTTGTGACCCTAAAGTTCGTTACCATATAATTAATATTATTCGACCACAAAACGTAGTCAATCACACTTTGACCATTTATATTTATAAAAGTATACTCCCCTTGCTCATCCTCCCCATATTTCCCGTTTAAGATATCTAGTTCATTTAACTCACAAAACTCAATAAATTTTCTGCTTCCCCTATCCTCCGTTTTGTCCTTGCTGTGCCTTAGACTGTCTCTTTTTTGTAACACTTCGTTTACGCCCCACTCCTCCGTTAGATTTACATCCTTTTCCCCTATTCTTACGTTGAAATCACCCATTATAACAAACTCAATGTGTGTGTATTTGTCCCTTATACTCCCTATATCTTTATCTAAAGCATTATACAAGTCTGGATTGTGGAACTGTGAGGTAACTGGCGGGTTATAAACTATACCCACACCTATGTTCCCGTCATCTATCTGTTTATCTTGGATTATGACCCATAATACTTCCTTTGACCTGGACCACGTTTCTTTAACAGTTGCTCTCAAGGAGCTTTTTATGTAAAATCCTAACCCTCCCGATACTCTCCCTTTTTTGGCTAGCATTTCTCCCTTTCTCCCCACGTATTTGTATCCGTTTATTTCTACATCGTCCTCTTTTATCCAGGTTTCCACCACTGCCAGATAGTCTAGCTTCTCCAGTAAATATTGTAAACTCCCCGTATAAATTTTGTTTTTTAAACCTTCACAGTTCCAAAAACCCCAGCATCTTTTTTTCTGCTATTGCGATCCTGTTCTGTCCCTAAAAGACCTAAACTTTTCTAGGTTTTGTTTACTTCTCAGTCTGTATCCTTCCATAGATTTTTGAGAGTCTTTCTGTAACACCAAAATACTTCCATCTCCATACTTAACCTCTTCAGGGATATGGACGTGAAATCACGTCCATTTAAAATGACGGATGAGCGATATGGGCGTGTATACACGTCCTGTGCGTTTGTGCATTTAACCCTTATTTATCCTCTATCTAACTCAACTTATTTAAATTTTCCCCTGTTATGAAACATTTAATTAAATTCTATATGCTTTACTGGCTTACCTTTATATGTTCCTTCTGCAGTGATATGCCTGGAAACAGAGATAAACACACAAGGGCACATCTCCACATTCGCAACACATCATCCCAGTTTCCTTGCGAATTCCCTTCTTGTGACACACGAAACACTTTCGAGATGGGTGGGACTTCGTTGATGTTGGCGGTATCCTTTTAGGATAATGTTTTCCTTGAAGTCTGAGGGGTGCAGGGGTTCTGGATTTTCTACCCCTAGTATGAAGAGGCCTCTCAACTTGGTATTGTTCAATTAGGCTGCGAGCTATTGATAGTCGAAAGTCCAGGTAGGTCATTGTCTTGTGTGGGTTTAGAGCTCTCCAAATTACCAAACAATTGTATATGGTTATATCCAGCTGGTGCAAAAATACCTTTTTATACCATTTAACTGTTTTTCGTAAAGAGGGATATGCTTGCAATACCTGATCTACTAGATCGACACCGCCCATGTGCATATTGTATTCCTGGATAACCTCAGGCTTGAAATTGCACATTTTGATATGGGCATCTGTTTTTCCAGTGTCAATCATCGAAATCTGAGAACTGCAATTGGATAATGCCGTAACTACCCTCTTGTCCTGCCAGGCAAGGTATGTCAAAGGTGGGAGCTGACGCACCTCCATTTCCCCTCTCCTTAGAGCCTTCATATTTGCATCTTTTGGCAAACCAATACGATTTGAACATACTGTTCCAATTGCATTAGTCTTTCTTTTGTGTAAGGCCATGTATAATTTAGGAGAGCTGTACCAGTTATCTAAGTACACAGTGCTACCCTGATCAAGCACAGGTTCCATTAGGTGCATTACTATGGAGCCAGATAAGCCCAAATCTTTGTCTCCAGTATTGTCAGTCCCTTGACCAGTGTAAATGCTCTCTATTGTAAAGATATCCCATTTTACTTTCACAAACATCAAAACTCTTTATGCCAAATCTAGCCCTTTTTGTTTTGATGTATTGCTTCCAACCTAAGCGCCCCTTCCAAAGCATTAGGCTTTCATCAACAGTGACCTTTTCACCAGGCACATAATTTTCTTGGAATTTTTAAATAATATAGTGGAAAACAGGCCTAATTTTGTGCAGTTTGTCATTTACATTCTCTGTGCAGGTGAAATGAAGGAACTGCAAAATTGAAGTAAACCTGTTATTTGACATGCATTTTCCAAAAGAAGGAGTAGCTAGCATGTCATCTGTGGACCAATACATGTATAATGACAATGCAGGTATATGAATAACACCCATAAGTATAATTGGATCAAGTAGCCTGTAAATCTCATTGAGTGTTACTTTTGTCCACCTTTGAATTCTGCTCTTAGGCCCTAATTTACCTGCAGCAATTACCTAGTGCATCACCCCACTCAGGCGGTGCTTAGAAGAGAGTGCCGGCACTAAAGTGTCCAACATAGGAGACTGTTGAGTAGGTAGGCCCGTGAGGTCTTATGTGCGTAACCTCCGAGTAGAAAAGTGTAGCTTCCTCCTTTGTTGGTCAGTGTGCAAATATTCCAACATACGCACCAGTAGTAAGATGTACTGGATGGAGAATGAAGACACTGGTGTATGTCCTCACATAGGCATCCTGCGCGAACTATGTGGAGAATGCTTTCTTCCAGTGATGAGTACCCATGTGGAACAGAAGGATGATTACGTGCTTGAACATTCGTAGGGTTTCATGGGATGTCATGTCCTTCTTGTTGCTGGGAATTTGTGGAACTTCAGCTCAGGCCATTGTGTTGGTTGTTTGGGTTCAGGGAGTGCCAGGGTGTTGTGGGGGAATATGTGTTTCTGCTATCTGCACTGTTGTGGTGGGGGGTGTCCTCGAGTACATAGGGCATCTCACTTGCCCGGTGTAATGTACAGATTGTCTACAGGTGGTACAGAACGGTCCATTGTGTTTTGTGGCATGCAAATGCGTCAAGTGTTGGCTCTGTCACCGTAGTGGAAACACGTCGGCTGTTAGGGGCATTAGTGCTGGTTGCTGTGCAGGTAGCACTGCTTGCAGGGTATATGGCACTTGGAATGTTTGGAAGGTTCAGCTCTGAAGATCTGCTTTCCTATTATGGCCCCTTCTGCTAAAATGGTGTTCTGTGGTGACGCAGCTGCTAAAAACCCTAACTAGGGGTATGGGTCGCTCCCTGCTTATGATGTGTGTTGCCCTGTTTACCTCAGAGTAATTCTCTTTGATGCTCTGGAGCAATGTATTGTCTGGAATCTCATAGGGAACTCTTTTCAATACCGCTGTGTTTCCCTGAGTCTTTGTTCAGTTGTGTCCTGCTGAGGTTGTGGTAACTAATTCGGTTGTATAGTGGACTGATCTGCTGAAGCTGTGTGCTGGGACACCTTGGGAGAAAGTGACTGTGGCTTGCTGGGTTTTGAAAATTAGCACAGAAGTGTTTCTGGGAGTATAGAATTTTTGGGCTCGGGATAAATGCTCTGGATCCTGTTGGTGTTTCGTCATGAGTGACTTTACTAGCCACACACTTTGCATTTCGGGGTTGCAGCTGACTATGTATAGTGCAGCTTTGCCAACAATGAACCAGATCTTGCATGCCACGCTTGTAAAAATGTAAACGAGCTGAAGCTAAACACTTCCTTGCAGCTTTGACGACAGCATCCAGGTCTAGAAAATGTTCACGTAATCCATCTTTCAGAGACCCAAAGGGATGGAAGTTAGAAGGCACTAAATCGGGACTGTGCAGTGGCTGTGGTAAGACAGTCCAGCCAAATTTTGCAATGAGTTGCATGGTCACAAAACTGGTGTGGTGTCTGTAGTTATGTTGCAGGTGAAACTTTATCTGGTCTTACCCTGGATATTCAGGCTTTCTGCTTAGTCAGTATAGTCTTGTAGCATGCTGAATTGACAGTTGCTCCAGGCTCCAAAAGAACCACACCCTGGCTATACCAGGAGACTGTGCACATAATTTTGCCTGTGGATGGCTTTGTCTTGAATTTCTTCTTTGACGGAGAATTCACATGTCACCGTTCCATGTACTATGTTTTGTATCCCGACTTGTAGTGGTGATACCACTTCTGATCTCCAATGACAAGGCTATTCAGAAAATTGTCACCTTCAGAATCATATTGGTTCAGCAGGTCCCAACAAATTTCCATTCAATGATTTTTCTGTTCTGTAAGCATTCACAGGACCCATCTCGGGACTTTGTGATGGCCAAAATGTTGCAACATTGCTTCCAAGGCATTACACCCAACATTATGCTGGGTCATGCACACCCTTTTTATCACCGTTAAAATGGTGTACCCATCGCCTCACATTGCTCATCTCTATACATCTTTAACAGACGTCTATGGACTTCAATCTGCAAAATTCTGTCAGCAGTAAGGAATTTTAATCACACATCTCTATTTTATATGTGTGTCCATATCAGACTCCATTTTGGAACACTACTCTGCTGGTGCCGACTACCGCAGAACAATACCACCTGCAAATGAAAGAAGGTTCAAGCATTAGCACTACACCGACATCTGGCTCAGATATCCAAAGTCAACACAAAAGAATAGGCATTAGTTTTGGAATGACCCTTGTATGAGAGCTAATTTCTGATTCAAAAATCTGAAATAGAAAACAGGTCTGTACAATGCATGCGATTATACACAGGTGCGCACAAATTACCTGAGTGGTTTCAAAAATTTAATATAGCAATATTATTTGACTGAACACTACAAACACTGTATACTCAGATATAGCAACTCAAATTTGTTTTTTAACAGCTTACAGGTGCTCGATATGTGCTCTACGAGTGACTTTACAAATATCAACTCGATAAGTTCGGTCCACACTCGATGTAGCATGTCCCTGTTCATTCCACCAAATGCGTTGATGATGCAGAAACATAGTTCTTGTAGATCAAAGTTTTGTCGCACGGTGGTCACAGATTTGCTCGTATGAAACTCCAGAGCAGCAAACGCTTTTCACTGTGGGAGCTCATGACTACGAGGAAGCATAAGTCACAACTGCACTCTTGTGGTGGAAGGAAGAAGCATCATGACTGCTGCAAACGAAACTTGGAGAGATAGCTAACTTACATCAAATAGCATCACCATATATTTAATAATGACCATAAAAAAATGACGAAACTGCTCAAATCATTTGTGCGCATCTGTATATCAAATGCTTTTACAGTTACTGATAATGCACTCTTAATTCAGGAAAATGCAGAATCCTATTTATGCGGTGGTTATGCAGTAAATTACTGCACAATTACTGTCAATGTGCACTTACAAGTAATGAGGTAGACAATTTAAGGAATTTGCATATTTTTACTAAGTGGTACAACAATGCAACACTTCTTTACCCAAATGAGCTAGCTAACATACTATGCAATACAACTTGAGGCATTTTTGAAACCAATGTTTTACAATATTTGTCAAAGTGTACTTAATGTGAAAAAGAAGTTAATGTAAGACATCTGTATTGAATCTGTAGACTGTATATGAAAAGACTGCTGCTGTGTTTGTAAACAAATGTCTTAACTGTATTAACCCTTTCATGGGCTGTTTTATTCTACGAGTGTTACAAGTTTGCTGTTGTATGCATAATAGTAGTTTATGGGTATACTTTACACAAATATTTTTTCAAATTTTTATTTTCATAATGGTCAGGCTTCCCGTAGCCTTCCAAACATAACACAAGTGGGAAGCATACTTCCCATGGCATTAGAAAGGGTTAATACAATGCTATTTGTGCATGGGGAAAAAAAAAGTTTGACAAAAAATGCAAAAGCCAAAAAAGTTCTGCACTTTTAACAGTGATATATCTACCTAAGTTTTTACTTCATTGTTGGTTTTATAAGATGAATTTAAAGTAAATTTAAACATTACTTGTACATATGTATTGTGCATACATAAATATGGAATTGTGTTAATTTAACATTTAAGCACAAGTTTGTAACTGTAATTCCTTGGTGTTTAACTTTTTAAAATGAACTAATGTGTAGTTGACAGATAGGAGGGCTGTAAAGAAAGGAGTGGCAACATATTCCCAACATTTGCAGGAGAGCGGGTATGAGCCAATAGGATATGGGAGCAACCAGGTGACTAGTGTCGATGTGTGGTGTGCATTGGTCTGGCTGCCAGTTGGGAGTGTGTTGTTGCTGTGTAGCGTTGAAGTGAACAATGTCAAGTGTACCACTCCAAAGCATGTTTACCAAATGCAATCAGAATTCATGGCTTAAAATCGAGTTAGCCCATGGAAAAAATGCATCAGAATGTTATAGAGGATTACGTGAAGCCTGTGGCGAGAATGTATAACCGTACAGGACGGTTGCATGATGGGTCAAGGCATCTGGTGTGGGTCAGACTCAGATTGCACATTTGCACTGCTCAGGTCGGCCATCCATTCCTCAAGATTAGATTGACATGAGTGGGCTCATGGCTGTGGACCATCAATGGACTGTCCAGGAGTTATCTGTAGAGGTTGGTCTCAGTCATCAAATGGTGTGGCACACCCTGACAAAATGTCTTCACCTGAGGAAAATTGCCTCCCACTGTGTTCCATGTCGATTCACCAAGGTCCAGAAATGGCACCGGTATGCACTGGCTAGCATCCACCTGGACAGATACCGCAACAAAGGAGACTCATTTTTGCAGCATATTGTCGCCATTGAGGAGACGTGGGCAGGAGCTTACAAGCCAGAATTAAAGCATCAGTTTAATGAATGGTGTCACCTAAGTTCACCACGTCCACAGAAAGTTTGATGGGAACCCAGTCAGGTGAAGCTGATGCTGATTGTGGTATACAAATACGAGGGGGTTATTCTTACGCATGCTGTGCCTGGGACAAACCGTCAACAGTGACTGCTATTGCTGATTTCTGGAACAACATCCGTGTCCAGCTATGTGACACAAACGCACACGTTTATTGCGAGACGATCACCTCATGTTGCATGACAACACACATCACGTCACAAACAATGTCCAGCTCTTATTGCAACGATGGCAATCCTCTGTACTCAACAGACATGAGTCCTTGTGACATCGACCTGTTTCCGAAGTTGAAGGAACCCCTCCGAGGCTGCCGATTTCCTGATGTGGCATCAGTAGTCCACACAGTAGGGCACTCCATCGCATTCATCAACAGAGATTGCCTTGCCAATGGTCCCTATATTTGGCAAAAGGTCAGAGACTTTGTGGGTGACTACGTTGAAGGAATATGATGCATTGTTGCCACTACTTTATTTACAGCTCTCGTATAATGTATGTATATTGTGCTTACTTTATATGCTAACTTGCACGGTTCTCAGAGGATGAAAGGAGTATTTCAAAAGTAAAATAAATACTTCAACATTCATATGCAATTTGTTCTTCAGCTTATACATTAATGTACCTCATATAAGTAGCAGAACCCACAGCTTTGCTCCTATTATTGCATTAAATGTGGAGATTTCTTCATTCTCCCCCTACCCTAACTTCCCCCACCTCTCTCCATTATTATAGATTCCATACATTGAAATATAATACTTTGATCTGTTGATTCTTCCCACTTGGGCAGTGTTAAAATTTCAAATTTTCAGCTTCTGACACCTGGAGCGCCAGCATCAGCATGGGAAAAGTTGGAAGTATCCTGTATTGTCATTTACAGTATTTGCTGTTACTTTCTATTATCCTGTTGTATGTTCTTTCTACACTAAAAATGGCCATATATCCAGGAAAAGTGTTTAAGCCGGGATTACAATGAACTTAACGTAATGTGAGTTAATGCGACGGGACATAACGGGGAAGTCTAGCACATTATATTAAATGGAGCTATTTAGGGTCAACTTAACGTGATGTAACGTAAGAGTTGGGCAATGCAATGCCAGACTTTTCCCTAATGTTAAGTCAAGTTTGGAGGTCACATGACTATTTGAATCAATCGGTGAATAGTGCCATGCAGGAATAAATTGTGCTTCTCTATGTAACTATTTGCATCAGAACTCTTTCTCTGTTTCAGTTCCTAAAGTAGGTTATGACCATCTCCATAGTACTTTATTTGCCATTTAAAAATGTTTTCACTTCATATTTTCATATTCTCTTTCTTTTCATTTTCGGGAAACAACCTCTGATTAGAAAATTGAATGTCTGCCAACACAAGAATAACCAATCAGAATCATTTGCATTACGTTAACTGCATCCTAATAGCCCTTCTAGTCTCTTGCTTCGTTACATCCTGTCGCGCCAAGCCATGCCAAGTTCATTGTAATCCCAGCATTATAAAACGTAAAGATTTTGGTGAGAAGAAAGTTATCATTCCTGAAAGTGCAATTCCTTGTTGAAGTGAAAACATAGGGAAAAAAGAATTCACTTCTGCAAAAAAGCTTTCTAATAGCGACAAGATTTACAGAAGTAATTTGGAACAGTGTGACATATTAACTATTTCACACTCTTAATTATTTTCTGAGAAATGGTATAAATACATCATATTTTTTTTCTTCGGTTTTTCTTTGGTTATTACTTAGGTGTTATGGAGGAATCACTAAAAATATGCAACAATATATAGAAACAATGGGTTTTAATACCCTTCTAGTATCCCAAGTATTCTTGGGTTTGTTACATTGTTCTTTGTTGTGTTAAAATATAAAGACAAATATTTTGCTTTATTACATCCAGTAGCTCATCAAAACAGGTGGAAAAGGCTGAGTGATATCATTGTTAGGATTCACTGTAAAGTTCAGGCTAGAGGCTGATGTAAATGGATATCTTGGAGCTGGAGTTACATCGTCACCTATTTGCAATTGCACCCATTGTCTTGCTGCACTTAGATCTACAGAATTACTTGAATCTGAATCAGAATGCCTTTCAGTTAATGCTTCTGAACTGTAGCTGCCAGATTCCTAGAGGGAAATACTATAATTCCAAATTGTATTTAATGTTGGATCTGGATGTGTTGCAGGATCGTAATCTTCATTATTGGAGAAATGTAAATATTTCTTCAATACAGTCATAGTAATTCTAGATATCATGGAGCATAAAGATAGTCGTTCCATCTAGCAATGTGTGCTAAAGTAAAAGGTACTGAACGAGAATAGTCGGAATAAAACTGCAGAGAAGTAAGATTGAAATGTATACGAGAACTTGTGCTAGAAATTTTTCAACCATTTCTTAATTACAAGTCTTCTTGGGGTAATAGGTGAAGTGGTTAAATGTCAATGAATTGTGAAACTTACCAAACTTCTTAGAAGAGAATGTTTTATGTAAACAGTGTTCTAGGTTAGAGTTGAGATTAGAAATGTTGAAACATTATGACCTAGCCACAGAGTGTAAACTTCACAATGAGAATACCAAGTTCAACAGTAATAAATTGCACCCAAATAGTGATGGTGCATTTGTGACATGAACATAAGATTGGTGGACAGTCTAAGTCTCTAATAGCTAAGGGAAAGGGCTAGCAGCAGGTTGGATGTTGTGTAAAGTAACGAATCTCCCTGAACCTCCAAACAAATTTTTAAAATATAATTTATGTCTAGGATCTAGTGTGGAAGATGTCACTCTGAAATCAAGGAAGGAGGCTGTAAATGATGGATCCCTGTTGCACTGGATGGGTCTTGGGCATAGTTCTCTGAATGGCACAGTTACAGCAAGTACAGTCTGATTTTTAAAAGAAGATACATGACAGGCTTCTCCATTTGGAGAGCTGCAGTGTTTGCAATATGCAGATAGCAAGTTACCCCTGATCCTGCTCTATAACCCTCAGTTGGAACATATAGACAAGCGTTTGGGTTTATATCACGGCAGCAAAAACATGAAGATGTAATCTATATTAGCCTTCTTTAAGAATAAAAGTAATTTGTTCTCAATACAAATTCACTGTCTGCATCTACACAATAATTGTGATTCTGAGTACCTATTTTACAGTTGAATTCCACCCCTCCTCTCTTTCTCCCCCTCCTCTTTCTCCCCCTCCATCTCTCTCCAAAGAGCAGCTGCGCATAAAAATAACCTGGGGTGTACCAACATGACCAATAATAAACAGTGATGCCAATTTAGTTGTTTTTAAACTAAAACTGGTCTTTTTGGGAAGATGTTTAGTTGGCAAAATTTATAAAGTTAACATTACTAGTATAGGAATCTAGTTGTTTGATAAACTGCATTTAGTTGGAGAAAAATATCTTTAACATCGACAACACAGACATTTAGCGGATTTCTTATTTTTGTCTGGTTATTTTTCTTGATCCTCTATTGGCAACAGTGATAATAAAGCGTTCACCTTTTCCTATAAGGCGTGTTGTACTTTCAAGCGAACCATCAGGCCAGTCCTTTGACACGGTATGGTGGGCATTTACCCAGGTTACATCCAACCACACTATTTCCTTCAAGTTCTTGTTTTGCATTTCTCTTAAAAACAAAGCTCTTGGTGCTACAATATGTGATATTTCTAGTATGTTTTCTGCTATCTATATTTTTGAACTGACATCCCAGATCATGGAGGATTTTGTTCCAAGAGCTAAGGCTTACCTCAAAGAAGGTGTGCTTCTTTAAGGGGACTGGGTTGTGGTTTGGGAGTGAAAAAAATAATTTTTTCTTTTCTATTTTAAGGGACACTGGGAGTGAAATTTTGGTCAAAATTGTCAAAAAGTCGAAAATTGTTTTTTTACCTTAAAATGTTCCTGGAACACCGGTGCATTTGGATCAGCTAACATTTTTCATATCCCCCACTCCATGTGGCCATTACGGCCCTTTCAAATAGTGCTCTTCCCTTAACGTACATAGGATGGTCCTATATAAAAGCCTGTTTTTCTCAAAACTACATTTCTGCACATTCCAAAAGAAGGTCGCGCCTGAGTTTTGCTTCAAATTCAATGAAAATTTCCAAAACTATTCATAAATAGCAGCTAAACAAAACTATGTTTCAATATTGATGTTATCATTAACATGAATTCCAAAAACTTTTTTTTCGTATGGAAAAAATCAATAATGTTTAAGATTAAATTTTCATTGTTATTAAAAAAATATGTACAGCATAATCAGCTAACGTATTTGAAATATCTCTTCATACAATTGTTACCCATGTTTTAGAGTATCAGTTCTGCCAATATAAATGAATTTTGAAAAGTCAATAGACGCGAGCTCTATTTTGAAAATGTGCCTGTTAAATTCATAAAATAATTTATATATCCTAAAAGAAATACCCAATTTTAATGAAATTTGGTGTGCCTCCTATTCTCATATACAAAATACAAACAGTAAAAATTTCAGAAAAATCTATCAAAAAATGTGGAACTTTCAAATTTCACTCCCAGTGTCCCTTAAAAACTACAAATCTTGCCCTATAAAACAATATACAGGCTGAGTAGGCGTAGGCTTTCACGGCCGGTGTTCGAAATTCTAAAAGAGTCTTCCGGGCTGATTTGCCGTGGTCTGCTGGAGTAAATTGGTCCAGACGTTTCGTCCACTACTGCGGTGGACATCATCGGTGGCGTGGTCGAAGTCTTCTTGGTGAAGGCACTGTTGCGTCTGAGGCGTTGACTGTCTGGGATGCGTTGACTGTGTGGTGCAGTATATATTGGTACGACGCTACGTAGTAGCAACACCAGATTAAACGAACACAAGAGATGCTGCCGTCTTGGACAATTTGAAAAGTCAGCGGTTGCTGAACATGCTATAGAAGCGGAGGGGGAACATGTCATCAAGTTTCAGGACACCAGCATTCTATCTTAAGATCTCACCTTACCATGCTCGACTACAGCGCGAAGCCATAGAAATTTATAAACATGCCAGTAACTTCAATAGGAAAGAGGAAGCCCTTAAGCTCAACAAAACTTGGTACCCCGTCATCGATAACATTAAACAACACAGACAGTCAAGCAACACAAACCAATCAGAATCTAGTAGCGCCCGAGATGCAGCTAGCCCCCCTCCCACCAACCGCACTGCCTCAGCGAGCCCCGAGCCAATCAGAAAAGACCCCTCCGTGTATAAATTCCGCATCCCAGAGTCGACTCGCCGGCGGCATGGGAAGAAGAAAGCTACGCAGGAAATCGCCGTCAAAGCCGGGCTCTGGGCCCACATCGGCCCCGAAACCCAAAAGAATCATCAGCGCCGAGACAACCAACGCAGCCGCCGTTGTTGCGGCCACCGCCGCGCCGAGCGCCACTAGCGCTGACAGCACCTCACCGCAGTCAGAGAGACAGCCAGTCGAGCGGTCACTGCCACTCAGGCAGGAGGCTAGCTCCCCGGGAGAGGCAGTGGCAGTACCACTCCCGGAGCTGCCGTCTTCACCACCAGCGTCCTCAGAACTTCACCCGGCCAACACACCACCGCCGCCCGAACACACTGGCCCCCCCTCGGGAGCCAGTGTCATTATCGTTGGAGTTCCTCGCGACTTCCCAGCGAGGCATCTACTCAGCACAGCACAACACGAGTGGCCATCAGCGATGAGGGCCATTCGTATCGTCACTTCCCGGGGACCAACGCACATGGCTAGGATCATCTTCGCCGACTCAGCAGATCGAGAAGCCGCTTTAAGGACCGGCTTGCCGTTACTCGGACGGCGCCTGCCTGCTGAGTCGCCCAGGACTACACGACAAGTGCCCTGCCGCAGATGTTGCAGATATGGGCACGACGCAACCACCTGCAGCGCCGCACCTCGGTGCCATTACTGTGGGACCTACGGCCTCACCAGTGAATGCACTAACCACGATCTCCGCCGTCGCCGCCGGTACTGCGCTACCTGCAATGGCACAGGCCATTTCACCGGTCAAGCGCAGTGCCCCCTTTACCCTAGGGCCCCGGCCCTTCAACCAGCACCAGCCAGCGCAGCTACACAGCCACACCGCCGACCAGCTCCTAACAACACAGCAACACCACCAACGCAGCAGACTACATCCACATACGCCAATGTCACCACAACACCAACCCATATGGAACTTCGCAGCGATGAAGCCCAGCAACTCCTCTCTCTGGTCACCGGTCTCGACGACCGTCTACACAAAATAGAGGATGCTTGCAAACAGTTAACCACTGCAGTCTCTAAACTCGCATCGGCAGTTACAGCCCTGCCGCCACCTGTCAACAGCGAACCGCAAGAACTCACCTCGGTAATGGAAGAGATCAGAGCTACCGCCGCAGAGAGCGTTCCTGCACTTACGCAGGCAATAGCAACCTTGAACCTGAATGTCAACAAGCAGAGACGGGTCAACCGCAAGCGACATGCTGCGATAGCCCGCCAGCTTACGCATCACACCACAGGTTTCAACGCCGCAGCTCGGCTACTTCACCAACTCCGTGCTGCCATCATAGAGCTCGACAACAGTGATGATTTTGAATCAATACAGCGCACGCTGTCCAGGATCGATGATACCTCACAAACCACAACAAAAGAAACCTTAGACATCCAGCGTAAACTTAGGCAGATTTTTGACTTTATCGCACCACCAAGATTCCCCATTGCTCCCCCAAATGACAATGCAACAAAGTACCCAAAGTCACAGGTCTGTGTCAGGGCATCAGCCATGGCATTAGACCTGCCTACATGAACCACCCTTTCGAACTTGTACTCACAATCATCCGGTTTGCTTCAAGCGGTACCGGACCCCATGTCACCCCGGATCAAGCAAATAAATAGAGACACCACAGTACAACTTTAGTTAATAGGGAAAAAAAAAAAAAAAAAAAAAGAGTCAACGCCTCAGACGCAACAGTGCCTTCACCAAGAAGACTTCGACCACGCCCCGCAGTAGTGGACGAAACGTCTGGACCAAGTTACTCCAGCAGACCACGGCAAATCAGTCCGGAAGACTCTTTTAGAATATACAGGCTGTCCCAAAATTAGACCGACAAACTTCAGGAGCTTTTTTTTTTTTTTTTTTTTTTTTTTTTTTTTTTTTTTTTTTTTTTTTTTTTTTTTTTTTAACGACGCTGTCAATTGTCAGGATCACATCCGCGTCGCTGGTGTGCCGGAATTTTGTCCCGCAGGAGTTCTTTTACATGCCAGTAAATCTACTGACAATGGACCAGTCGTTTTTAAGCACACTTAAAACCATCGGTCTGGGCCGGAAACTTCGGGAGCTGATAGATCACACTATTTTAAACACTTTTGCTAACGAAAGGGCTAGACGAGTTAATGTCATGGATTACTGCCTCCCACCCAGTTTAAGTATTTACAGCAAAATCAACAATGCAAATTAGTACTGCATTTATCTTAGTAAGGCAACAATCTTAATCCAAGAAACAAACACATAACACAAACATCTTATTGTTTACAGTTAATCACAGCTTTATTATTCAGAGCAAATGTTGGAACGTACGCCCATTGCGATTTACACAAAGAGTGCATCGACGCGCCCTATTCTGCCTTACTCTCACAACGGCGGCGCCGTGGCCGAGCGGTTAGCGCGCTCGCCTACCACCTAGGCGGCCCGGGTTCGATCCCAGGGACCCGCATGTGGTATTCGTGGCGGACGAAGTGGCGTCAGGGCGGGTTTTCTCCGGGTGCTCCGGTTTCCTCCGCCATCTCATTCCACCGGTGCTCCATCTTCATTCCATGTATCTGTCACCGCCTGCGGTGCCGTAGTAGTAAAAGCGGGCGTTAAACACTACAACAACTTACTCTCACAAAGACACCAGTCATTTCTCTGGTTTCAAAGTTTGTCGGTTTAATTTCGAATAGTGAAGCTGTGATTAACAGTAAACAATGAAATGTTTGTGTTTTGTTTTTCTGTTCTGTATTTGTTTCTTGGATTAAGATTGTGCCTTACTAAGATAAATGCAATACTAATTTCCATTGTTGATCTTGCCGTCAATATTTAAACTAAATGGCAAGCAGTAAACTATGACATTAACTCGTCTTGCGCTTAAACGAAGCACCGCAGCAAAAAAAAAAAAAAAAAAAAAAAAAAAAAAAAAAAAAAAAAAATCCGCAATAAAAAGTGTTTAAAATAATATGTATCAGGTCCCAAAGTTTGCCGGTCTAATTTTGGGACAGCCTATATTGTGGAGTGCATATGTAGGTAAGCTCTTTAATGTGTCGCTGAACATGGCGGCTGACTGGTCACGACCACTCAGCTGATGCAGCCAATGTGACAGTTGCAACAGTGTTCTTTGTTTTCTATCTGTAACAGGTTCTAACTGAACAGTATAGGCACAAACATTAATTACCAAAGGCTGTTTGCATGGCACAACAGCTTGCGAGAGCAGCCAGAAGTCAGTTTAGAGTTAGTTCGAGTAGCAATTTAGTTATGAGTGAGTTGTTTACTTGTGTAAGTCGTCGTGTACAGTTAGCTTTTAGTTACGAGAGTGAGTCGGCCAGTCTATCAGTGAGTACGTATGTGTCGTCGAGTGATTGTATCTTATGGTCAACATATAAGAAACAGAGAAACTAGAGAAAGACTGAGAAAGATTATCAGAAGAACAATTGTGAATTGTAATAGCAGAAAAGACCATAAACAGTGTCAACAACAGGAAAGAAATTATACATTTGTAGTAAAATATAGAGGACAATAAAGTGATAGAAAACTAACAGGAATTTGCATCTTAACGTTTTGTTGCAATATTTTTCTCAGCTGTGAAGTCGTTATTACTCTTTTATTTCTCGGTCATACAAAGAGAATGCAATTAAAAGTTTTCATACAGCGATCCGCTTTAAAAAGTTTTAACCTATGGCCTAGACCTACTGGATTCCTAAATTCCCCTTAGACCTATAAGAAAATTAGCAATAAGATCATTCGTGCAAATTCTTAATTGACATGAAGTATACTCTGTTCATCAAGTGATTAGAGGACATGTAAACAAAACACCGGTTTGTATCACTCCGCGGCCACGTGCATTCACAATGACGCAACACGGTTACTTACCACTACGCGTAGGTATAATATGCATTTTACACTACTAAAAAGATATATTTACTTGATGCAAATAACATGTAGCACATGGAAATTAACTGCTACTTACGTCATCTCTGTCCACAATAATACTTTTTCATTTCCTGCTCACAATCTCGAAACCAATCTCCAGAAGCAGTTTGTTTTAAATCTGGAAGATCGGGATCAGAGCTAACTGCCAACAGCGCTTGTTTAAGGTGGAGGTTCATTGTTAACAACGAGCTGGTGAACTTTTCGACGGATTGCAGATCTCACAAATTCGTCGCAAACTACATCCACTATTTATCTGGTACGTGGAAGCTTTTGGCTGGGATCTTCACCAACTGACGTTTTCTCTTTGCGTGTGTTGTAAATACTTGCAACTGACACACCGGTAAACTCGGATGTTAATTTCATCACGTCTTCGATACCAAGTTCTGGATATTTCTGGCAGAACTTGTTAAACACGTTCAATATTGTTGTCTTTTCAACACTTCTCAACGGTTTGCCGTGCTTATGTTTCACAACATTCACTTGTTCCGACATGTTACTTTCATACTGAATAATGCGCGCGCAAAATGAATTAGGCTGGTTACAGATTCACTTAACTACGTATTCTTACACTTTAACTATGCTTAGTACACTTAGTTTATGCATTAGCAAACATTAAGTGACATTTCAGACCTCAGTAACAGTATTTCTTCAAGGAACTATTTAAATAGCGAAAGCGTCAAGAGGGCGCTGTGGTCAAAACGCACGTGGCTTTGTTTACGTCTCCTCTAATCTCTAGATGAACAGAGTATAGATAGAGGAAAGCGTTTGTAAGCATATTTTGTACACACACTTCCACTTATGCCATTCCCACAGCTTCGGGAGGCATTCTACTGGCCTTTATAAATGGAGTGTGTAAGCAAGGAGGAGGTATGTGTATCTGTTTCACTTCTCACGCATGCTGTGACGTTTTACTGCACAGTTCTAGACTATTCACATGTGAATATATAACTTCGAGCAATGTCTTCAAATGTCACATTCGCTTCCCACATACACAGTTATTCCCCAATACACCTCCGCAATATTTGCATACATCGCTTCGGCAGTTAAGGGACACTAGGACTGAATTTTCTAAGTTGTTCAAGAAGTGACTATAAAAGTTCAATGTTCTATGTCATAGTTTCTCAGCTAATAGAATGAAACACTTTTAATTAGCAAAAATAACAATTTTTACTTTCTTTACTACGTATAGTACAGTAGAGGAAGTATTGTATTCCACCCAAAAATTCGATGTCGAGATTTCATCGGAAATATATGTTTTGAGGCCCCCTGAATCAAGAAAGCATTTTTGGAACAAGGTCCGTGTGTGCATGTGTGTCTGTCAGTCTGTGGAAGGCATAACTCAAAAACTAAAAGTCGGTTAAAAACCAAAGTTGGTATTCAAGTTTAATGTGTTTCAAAGATGCTACACGAAGATGTTGAAGAAAATTGCTCCACCCTAAATTACCCTTTACATGAAACATTTTTCGAAAATTTTGATTTTCTTGAAAATGGCTAACAATTTTAATTAAAATGCCATGTGTTTGAGATATTTTTATGATAAATGAAATGTATACCTTGAATTTGCTGACTATAGCCCATGAAGTCCTATTTACTCTGGATGACTTGCATAAATGATAAACCGTAAGAGATAGACATCTTACTATACAAAAAATGTAGATCTTGCTAAAACACACAATTTATGTCTTTTGGTGGAGCGAAACATTTCGGAGATATTCCTTGTTATATGTGTAAGTTTTGGACAACTAATACTTCTGTAAAATGGAACATCAGTGTTCAATTTTTATACGCTAACCGTGCAAAGAGAACGGAATTTGAAAGCTTTAAAAGATATGACTATCGCTCAAAGCCTACTGTATTCTCATATTCCCGTTGCATGTGCAAGTAAACGAGCAATAAGATAATTTCTGCAAATGTTTATGTCAACTAACACGAAGAAGATAGAAGAACTAGGAGTTTGTTAGAATGGTTAGTACAAGAGTAGAGAAAGTCATGTGAGTGCAACACATAAGATTTTTTTTTAAATGTAGGGAATACATTTCATACAAAATGCAAAACTGAGAAAAAGAAAGTACCAGTGCGGTAAGGCAATGTATAGGTGAAATTTGGTGAAAATTGCTGAAAATGTTAATTTTTACATTTTTGTTATGCTTATACAGCTGGATTGAGCGTTCTTGGCCCCTGACCTTGAGTGGAAGTCCTGTAGGCGAATCTATTTCTTCTGTCTCTCTCGTCATGTCATATAGTTCTAGGAATGAAACCATGCACAACAGGTGGGTTGGGGATGGGGAAGATAGTGATGTCTGCATTTCAACAGTCCTTGCAAATTCATAGTTGCTTTTTTGTGTAGCGTACAGTAATTGAAGACATATTAAGATATTTGCGATAAGAAGTGAATATAATGAATTTATGAGACATTGGTCATAGCATAAATCAATTATGCTACCACTTTTTCCACATTAGGATCCAAAACATTACACAATCAGAGCAGCGAAATTGTTTCAAATGTACGGACATACTTGAAGAAAGAACCTAAAAGCAAAGAACTGCTTATCAGAAGAGTTTTTCAAAAACGCGTATCAGATGCCACAGGAGCGTCAGAAAGAACAGTGAAAAGAATTGTTCAAGAACGCGAACAACATGAAAATCAGAATATTTTGGAACTCCAGGCAAAAAAAGTTCCGAAATAAGTAACGGATCTAGATGGCTTCGGTAAAGGTGTCGTTAGAAGAACGATTCATAATTCTTGTGTTCAGGAAAAACGTTCTTTTTTATTTTAATTAACGTCCTCCAACGTAATGTCACATCGGACGTGAATGAAATGGGTGAAATGATGCTCAAATGGGCCCGAGGGCCACGGAGCTTTAAGTTACCTGACACTCGTCTTCTCAGATTAGGGAAAACATCGGAAAAAACCTTACCCGGATAACTTACCCTAAGCGAGATTTGAACTCGCGACCTCTTGGACGTGAATCAGACACGCTAACCATCACGCTACCGAGGCGGGCCAAAAAAAAAAAAAAAAAAAAAAAAAAAAAAAAAAAAAAAAAAAAGTGATCCTACAATAGCTAAATTACTTAGAATTATATGAGAAGGCGTTAACTTCCAGGGCAGCAAGTCATCAAACAGAATAGTGAGAGAATTGGGTTTTAAACGGAAAAAGACCAAATTTACAATATCTGCAGTGATGCATGTATTAATACTAACACATTTGAACAGCTAATTAAGGTAGGTACATTGTGTAGACATTTTTTCTGCATGGACTGTACATACTACTTCACGAAGTAGAACGTTATGTGAGTAGATATGATGCTGACGCACCAATTTCGCTTGCTGTCTGCTGTCACCTGGCTTGGTAAATAAACTCGCTTTCAGCCTTTACATTTACTTCCTTCAGGGGCCAAGAACGGTGAATCCAGCTGTACTCTGTACTTTAACGGCACACTTCAGTTTTTTCAGTATCAGCAATTTTTAAAGCTCCAGGAGGGCATTTAAATGTCCTAGTGTGGGTGAGCGTTCCTCACTAAACTTCGTCGCTAGAGCTTTGAAATGCTTTTTCGTTTTCACTGGCTCTGATTTTGGTCTCTTGCAGGGAAGTTTGCTTCAGAAGTGTTGTAAGTTGGCTGTGCTGAAATGAATTCGATATTCGAGCTGAAATGCCGCGACTCTGCCATGTTTTGCTGCCAAACAGAGAAATGCAGTCAGCGTTCTGTAACCTTGCTAGGTTATTTCAGTGTTCCAGTTATATATTAGACATGGTTTAGGTAGTTAATAGGTTTTAAGTTATTTGTTAGTCTATAGTAAAGCAGTAACAGGCACATATTTCTATGAATTTTATGTATAAATTTGCGAAGGTGCATTGTGCAGAGGTTAGGTAAGAACAACAAATTTCTAAATTTTGTGAACAATGCGAAGGTGAAAGGAAAGTTTTCATATTAAGAAACAACCAAGTAAGCTTAAAATTCTCAAAAAATGCTACTGAGGTCAAGAAGAAAGCTACAGAGAGTCCCACATATGATGCCGGGGAATTTTAAGTTGATTGGATTTAGGTAAAGAACAAAGGCATAGCTTTAAACTTTAAAGTTCATTTTTCTCAGTCCTTCCTTTTTTCAGCATTTTTCACTATTCAAAATGCTCCTTGGACCCTAGTTTATGACTTATTAGCTTGAAATTTTCAGGAAATCTGCAGAGATTAAGGTATTAAAATCTGTCCTGTGCTAGTCAAAAAATATATTAAACATTATTGAGCTGAAATTAAATAATTTTCATAACTCATACTGAAAAAATTGAAAATGTTGATACATAGTAATCAACGTATTTTTTCTCTTAAACTAATTCAATCTAAGCAATTTTGGTATGAAAATTTCTTCATATGTGCATACTGAACTCAAATAAAAAATTTAGGAGGGATACAATGAACTGTAGGTTCCAAGGGTCATTTCATATGAGTATACCAAAAAGTGATTTATTATTAATAAATATATTAATAATTTAAAAATGGTTTGACATTTGAAATTAAAATGTTATGCATACTATTTACTTTATGTTCTAAGTGTGGAAAAAATTCAAAGCAATCAGAAGAAAACATTTAATTTTCACCGATACATTGCCTTAAAATGTAGAACACGGGTGACTTAAAGATGTCATTGGACCTTTTAAATAGTGATAGGAAACAAATGTTAGGCCAAAACGATTCACAGGTGCCTATAGAATATTTAAAAGGCATTCAAAAATTGAAAATGCCATTTTCACCTAAAACTTTAGTCCTGGAGTCCGTAACATACACCTCGGCTTGGTCGAACAGCAAAGACAGAACGCTCCACGCACGCACGCACGCACGCACACACACCACTCCCTGCTATGTACGCGCCGGCTGAGAGCGTTTGTAAAATGTCTCGTGAAGCAGTAGGTACAATAATAGAGGAAGTCTTGTGCAACACATCAGATTTTTCATTCAGTACAACTTGCGGAATCGCCAGTGTAGTAGTGTTTAATGCCCACTGTTTTTGCCTGTGACACCACAGGCGCAGGGCACTGATATAGATAGATAGATAGATAGATACTTTATTTCACTGCTTAGGGCATGGCCCGGTGGCAGCGCTGTCAATATAATATACAATTCTTTACAATATGATATACAATTCTTTACAATATGATATACAATTCTTTACAATATAATGTACAACCCTTACAATATAATATACAATTCCTTACAACATATATACAATCCTTTCATGCACTATGGTAACTATACAGGATTTCTTTTTAACCTCTCTTTGAAATTATTTACATTTGGAGGCAAAGTCTCCAGTAACTCTGCAGTCAAATTGTTCCAGTCATTAATTGTTCTACTGGTAAAGGAAAATTTACCTATATCAGTTTTCTGTTCCCTGTTTCTTATTTTTTTAGAGTGATCATTCCTTCCCCTATATGATGGTGTCAACAACCGCTTTGTTATATCTTTCCATGCAGGTTCCCCCTTATATGCTCTAAAGATTGCACATAGCCTTGCCCGTTTTCTACGTTTCTCCAATGATTCCCAGGAGGTAGCAGTGCCTGTAGGGTTTTCAAATCGCTTTCCTCTATCAACAAATTTAGCTGCTCGTTTTTGAACTCTCTCGAGTGCTTGTTTTTGACCAACCCGATATGGATCCCAGCATGCTGCGCTATATTCTAATATTGGTCGGACTAAGGATGTGTAAGCTAAATTTCGCGATTTCCCATTGCTGCGTTTTAATATTCTCATTACAAAGTGTAATGCTTTGCAGGCTTTTCCAGTGACCGAGTTTACATGTTCCCCCCATTCCAATCTTTCATTTATTATTACACCTAGATATCTAGTGCTACTTACCCTGGGTATTCTCTTGTTATCTAATTTATACATCACATTTTCTTCTGTTCTTGTCCTTGAAAATATAATTGTTTTACATTTACTTGGATTTATCTCCATTTGATTGGATTGCGCCCAGAGTTGAATTTTGTTTAAATCTTCTTGTAAGTTATTAACGTCACCTTCGGTCTTGATATTTCTATAGATTATACAATCATCCGCAAATAGCCGAATTTGTGATGTTATCCCTTTCCATAAATCATTTACATATGCTAAGAAAAGCAACGGCCCGATCACGCTACCCTGGGGGACACCTGAGGTTACTTCGGTAGGGGACGATAGTCTATTTCCCACCCGCACTCTTTGGGTTCGTCCGCTCAAGAATTCCCGAATCCAAATAATCACTCTGTTGTCTATTTGCATATTGCAAAGTTTTTCTATAAGTGGCCCATGAGGTACAAGGTCAAACGCTTTAGTAAAGTCAATAACTATTGCACGCACTTTACCGCCTGCATCGAGTGCATCAGCTACATCCTGACAAATAGCTACTAGTTGGCTCTCACAAGAGTGTCCATTCCGAAACCTATGTTGTCCTTCAAAGAGCCAGTGTGAATTATCCCATTCTTGTCTTAAGTATTGCCCTATAAGATGCTCGACTTGTTTACTTACTACTGATGTCAAGCTAACTGGCCTATAATTTGTCGCTTTGGTTCGATCCCCTGTTTTATAAATAGGAACGACTATAGCCTGCTTCCAATCCTGCGGTATACTTCCGTTATTTACCGTTATTTCGAATAGCCTCAGCATATATGGCACGATTGCCTCTCCTCCAATTTTAAGAAAGTCACCCGAAATGCCGTCCGGACCGACTGATTTATATTTCCCTAATTTAAATAATCTTCTTCGAATGTCGCTTGGTTTCACGATCATAGGGGGCCCCTCCGTTCTTTTAATACTGGCATTGCTCTTTACTTGGAACACTGAAGCGAATTGCCGATTAAATACTTCCGCTTTTAACAAAGAGTCGGTAACTTGAACATTTCCATTTTTTATTCCCGGAATCTCCTCCTTGTTACCCCTGCGCCTTCTCACGAATTTAAAAAACTGCTGCCAGTTATTTCTGTTAGACGAGAGAATATTTTTTAAAAAATTTTCTTCAGCGGTAATCTTCTCTAATAAAAGTTTATTTGACAAGACATGGAATTTATTTGCGTGATTAGTACTAATTTTACGTGACCCATATGCTCTCCTAACTTGTTTCTTTAGTCGTTTTACTGTTTTGTTGTAATATTCTGGGTCAGGGTTTTTTTGTGAGTGTTTTACGGGGTATAAATTTATCTGTCGCTTCCACAACGATTTTTTTAAAATTTTGCCATATTTTTTCAACCGAACTTCCAGTTTGGGACCACAAGGAATATCTATCTTTTAGGAATTGTTGCAGCCTTGGAATGTCTCCTTTATAATATTGGTAAATGTGTTTCTTTTCCCCTGTATGGCATTGGGCTCGAATTCCTTCTACTTTAACCACTGCGCAGTTATGGTCACTTATACCAGGAGAAACTTCACACTCTAGCACTGCTTCCTCCGGCTTCACCAGGAAAACGTCTAGAACCACCCCCTCCCTAGTTGCGGTTTTTACAGTTTGAACAAAGCCACCTTCCCAAATTAGGTCATTTACAATAGCCTGCGATTCCCCTCCCCTCACTTCACCCTCCCAGTTAACTTTTGGAAGATTTAGGTCACCCCCTATGATTACCTGGTCGCTGGCCTCACTTTCAAGAACCCGTTTTGCAAGTGATTTTAATGAGCCCAAGTCGTCACTTGGTGGCCTATATATACCAACTATCCGCCATTTATTTTGCACATATGAGAATATATACATTATACATTAAATGAGATGATAATTGGGAAAGGAAATGTTCAAGACCGGCCTTCAGTGTTGGGATTTGAACTGCGAACTGTGGACAGCGAAAGCGACCGGAGTTAAGCTGTACTGAAAGTGAGAAATTGCACAGACGTAAATATGACTCAACATGAGGGAAGTTGTAAACTCCACCAAAGGCTTCGGATACAAAGAGGCAACTGCACTGCATCATTGAAGTTATGAGTGTAAATCCTTAAACCCTGGCCCCGCTTGTGGTAGCTGCGTGCCACTACTCAGGTCGTGAGGATCGCTGCGACGTCTTGTCTGTGTAGGAAAAAAAAAAGTTTGTTATTTAACGACGCTGTCAATTGCCGAGATCACATCAGCGTGTCCGATGTGCCGGAATTTCGTCCCGAAGGAGTTCTTTTATATGCCAGTAAATCTGACAATGAGCTGTCGTTTTTAAGCACACATAAAACCACCAATCTGGGCCGCATTTGAACCCGCGACCTTGTGATCACTAGGCCAGTGTCTAACCAACTGAGCCTGCCAGACCGTCTGTCTGTATAGTGACGAGTTGTTTCAGGTGGTGCCCGATGGCTCTCAGTCAACTGTTAGGGATTTAGGCACGTTTCTGTGGCGCTGCCTTTGCCGTCCTATGCCGTGGTTGTGATCTCCCTCAACTTCAGCTCTCCCTTCCAGCGGGGTGGTAACCTGCAACAGATCCGTGCCGGATCGCAGTGGGCGAGGTGTCCCACATCGTTGCAATACCTAATACCTCATGATGTGTAAATTGCAGTGCAAAGTGCCAATTTTCCTCCCCGTATGTGGGCAGCAGACACTGCACCGACTACTAAGGCGTGCCAGTCTTACCATCAGTATATTTAACTGTGGGAAAGTGCATGTCTTATCAGATCAAGATTTATCAAGATAAACAGCGAAGTAAATTTACACAAGAGACAACACTCTTTCACAATAAATAGACAACGATACTTTCAGGAGCAAATCAATAAATATGGGCAGGATCAGACAGATCGCTCTGCATTCGTCAAAGCACTTGCTATTATTTTTCATGGTAAAGTAAAAAGAATAAACGATTAGAATGTTATGAACATTTCTATGACAGTTTTATGATATTTCTAAGTGAAGCAAAATACACAACATAAATTTTACAGACATCTGTCTGACATTTGTGTTTTAATTATATTTATGGAATTACGGTGGAATTAAATTTAATTGAAGATCGTAGAGTCAATTCAAAAACATTGAACACGCTTCCCCAGTGTAATCTACATCCCAAACTGCCCATGTTACAGTGCAGCTTACAGGTAGTTATTTACAGAGCATAACTTTAATGATCCAGTGCAATTTACCTGGTGGATTAGAGATCTCCAGTGCATTCCACAGTCGTCGAACTTGCATAAACATAAGACTCCTCTTTTTCGGAAATTACAAAATATCCTAATTCTACAAGCCATTCACATTCATAGGATGTTTGTGTACTTGTTTTCGAACATGGGTAAAGCCAAATGACCTCTGAAATATTTGAGGGGCGTCAATGTGTTCCCAGGCGGCGCCATTAAACACTATGAATCAAAGACACGATAACTGTTATTTTTCTATTATAATTTATTGAATATTGATACTGTAAGATTTAGACACTCTAACGGTATAGCCCCATATGGAATTAAACCTAACTCTTGCATCTCCTCTTCGTTTTCAGACCGTCACAGGAGCACATCCTACACCGACATTTGGTGCCGCAGTGGCACCTACACATTTCGTTCTTTTTAGATCTGGAGTTATCTTTGGTTTTGTAGGATGTCTCCTGGTACGTCCTTTCTTCTCAGTAGTTCTACCACCCTGTCTGCACATAAAACAAAAACATTCGTATTACTCTCTCTCTATCCATTCTTCAACAAACTATTATTACAAAACTTTATTATTCTATGTATCTGATTCACGCTAATAGAGATACACATTTGCAGAAATGCTTTTTTTTTAATTAACGTCCTCCAACATTGTGTCATATCGGACGAATGAATGACATGAAATGGGTGAAATGATGCTCAAATGAGCCCGAGGTCCATGGAGCTTTAAGTTACCCGACATTCATCTTCTCAGGGTAGGGAAAACCTCGGAAAAAACCTTACCCGGATAACTTACCCTAAGCGAGATTCGAACTCGCGACCTGTTGAACGTGAGGCAGACACGCTAACCATCACGATACCGAGGCGGGCGCAGAAATGGCTTTGTTACATATTTTCACCCAAAGAAATAATGGAGTACAGTAGGTTAAAGCGGCAGCGAGGACGGTTCACAACATTCTCCATGCCAACTGCTGGCTGTCTTGACCTAGTGGTACTGCTAAGCATCAGGTCACACGGAAAGGGTAATTCTCTGCCAAAGAACAAACTAGCTGGCGTTATCCCGGTAGTGTAATGCGTAGATCAACATCATGTCAGCAGGAACAGCAACACGTCTTCCAGTATCTTCATAACCTTACTCTGAAGTACCAGCAGCTCTCTCTGGGTCTTTCCATCAGGTGACTCCTAGACCCAGGTGACTCCTCCCTTCTCGGATGAGCTGCCCTAAATGGGCATTCGCCAGCTGTTCTTTTCCCAGGCCTGCACTATCCCATTCGTCTGCAGGCACTACTGAAGTCACACGGACATCTGCGCCTGTTCTCCGCAAGGCATCCGCATTGGAGTGACTCTCCATTCCGGTGTTTTGAGGTGGTTGTAATCGTGGAACCTCTGAACCCATCGGGCTGTATGGCCCTCTAGGTTCTTGAAGCTTAACAATTAGGCGAGAGCGAAGTGGTCAGTCCGCAGATAGAATGGCCTACAGTACAGGTATTTATAGAAATGCTCCAGCGTATTTGCTACTGCCAGGAGCTCACGACGGGTAACGTCATAGTTCTTCTCGATCTTGGAGAGCATCTTGCTGTATAGCTCGTGAGGCAAGAAAAGAGCAATTCCCTTAGTTGCGCAGTGGCAATTCTTCACCTGAAAGGCTGATGGGGGGTTGGGGAAGTATATGCGCAGAAGCCATAGCGTTTCTGTCAACGAAAGAGTGAAGTCCGCTTGTGTAGCTTTAGTGCATATTGCTTATGGCATTATATATGTATAAAAATTAACTTTATAACGAACAAAGGGATTTTGCTATTGCTGTGGGTATGTGCCAACGATCACTTTCATGTGAACTACAGTTATTTTGGCTGCACGCTGTTATGATAGTTTTTATTCATTCGCGACAAGCTGGCTTGTCTTTGTCCCTCTCAGGCGTTGCAGAGAGGGAGGGAAGGATAGTACATTCACCTATGCGCAAGTGATGTTCATGTCTCATCTCACGGCATATAGAGGCTATTGTTCGCTTCTGGCCGTCTTGGATCTGGGATAGTAGGCCTCCGATTCCGCTGTTGCTAGCACCAATGCCCACGATCAAATTGCAATCTTTTTGTGGGAATGCTAAAACAGGGACATTGCAGAGTGCTGACTCAAGTAACTGGAACGCGCAATCGGTCTCTTCCGTCCACATGTAAGGCTGATGTTCTTACGTCAGACGAGTGAAAGGCTTGCGTTGTTAGAAAATCAATTGACGAACCGGCAGTAGTAGCTGCACAGACACATGAAACTGCGCAATTGTTGTCTTATCTTTCGGGCAAGGCCAGTCGCTCGCAGACTGAGAATTCTCCGTATCCGTGGCCACCCCTGTTGCTGAAACGATGCGACCCAAGTTGTGAATCTTCTTGTTCAACAGCTGGCACTTCTTCGCGGCCAGCTTCAGATTGGCTTCCTGTAATCTCCGTAACACCTTGCGCAAGTTCTCCAGATAATCCTAGCAAGAACTGCCAATCACGATGATGTCCAGGTATAGCAGGACGGCGTCGTAAGTCAGGCCCCTCATCAGCGACTACATGAGGCGCCGGAAGGTGGTTGGTGTGTTACGCAGGCCAAAGTGAATAATTGTGAATTGCCAAAGCCCTTGGGTCGCCGAAAATGCGGGGTTTTCCTTGTCTCTGGGTCTAGAGTTATCTGCCAGTACCCCAGATTTCAAGTCCACAGTTGAGAAGCATCGGGCACCAGCCAGAATGTCCAGCGTGTTTCAGTCCGGTGTAAGGAAAGAAGTTCTTTCGGAAGACAGCGTTCAGCTTCTGGTAATCCACACAGAAGCGAATTTCGCCGTTCTTCTTCACCAGTACTATAGAGGAGGGCCAAGGGCTGCCGGACTGTTCGATGATCCCTCTAGATCTCATGTGCTGTAGGATGCACCGTACTTTTGCTTGTTTTGCCAGAGGCGTGTGTGTGTGTGTGTGTGTGTGTGTGTGTGTGTGAGAGAGAGAGAGAGAGAGAAGGAGAGAGAGAGAGAGGGAGGGAGAGATGTAGGTTTAAGGGCGATCAACTACTTGGTCATCAGCACCCTTAAACAACAATTCGTGGCAAAAGCCAATTATAAATTTTAATAAAAAATGGAAGGGAAAATAAATATACATAAATATACAAAAAGAGCGGCAAAAATCAAGTTAGCCTCCTCGTGACGAGATATGTGAGAGGAAGTAACCCAGTTTATCGAAAGTTCTTTCACTTCTCTAAGCTTATTACCACAGAGAGCTGACCACTCTTCGTGCCAGCACGATAACACTGCTCTCCACACTTCAAGCCTAAAGTCTTCCGAAGTGACACGAGATATGGTGATACTGGGTCCTGTGGTTGTCGTCTTTGCTGCAAAATCCGCCATTTCATTCCCCGGCAAACCTAGGTGACCAGGAATCCTTGCACACACCACGCTAAGGTCAGAAGCGTGTAAAACATGGAGGGCATCCTGGATATGTTGTACAATAGGATGGGAGTTGTACAACTCACGAGGGCTCTGAAGTGCACTAAGAGAATCACTCAAAATCAGTCACCTAATCTACGACGGCGCTCATATAAAACGGCTCGGTATATTGCATACAGATAAGCAGTATAAGTGGAAGTGCTATTATGGAAACTGAAAGTATGTGATTCGGTTCCATAAACATAAGCACATCCAACACCGCTGGTGCTATTTGGATCCCTCGGTGTAGATAAAACGTCGGTCAATGTAGCCTGACAGAAATTCTAAAGAACAAATGCGGATATTTAAAATAGGCATCGTGGACCTCCGGTGTACGGTCATCCCAAGATCTACATGGGGCGTACCAGGTAACCAAGGGGGGTAGAGCTTCTCACCCTTGGAAACATCTTTGGCATTTCAATTCCAAGCTTCCCTAGAAGCACCTGGAAGCGAAAATCCGCTGGCTTAAGACTAAATGTACTTTTCTTATATCGTTCTCTTAGCGCGGTGGTGAAGAAAGAAGAGAACGTTTGGCGCTTAGGCATATATCTAAGCGCAGAACCATAATATGCTAAGAGAATCTCACACCTATGTTGCAGAGGAGGTTCTGCTGAAGCCATGGTTATGCCCCTGTTATGGACCGAGTCTAATCTTCTCAGCACAGATGGTTGTGCTGCCGAATAAACAATACACCCGTAGTCTAGTTTGGATCGGACCAGTGCGCGATCCTCTCCGAATGAATGTCGCTTCGACGTGGCGGAGGGGCTCAGTACACGATCCAGACGGCCTACTGTATCATTTTTGACTACAGGTAGGCAAGGGATGAGGGGAAACAAAGAACATTCCAAAACGGGTAGATGAGGCTCGTCAGTCTTGGTCGACGACTCATCTAGGAGAAGAGGACTCCGAAATCGAAGTCCCCTAGGGGGTCCTACTACAGCAGGTACGGGTTTGGCGTACCCGGGCCCCCGAGCCATACTCTCGATTGGGTTCCTCTAAGAGGTGAGAGGGCACATGCCAAACGCCCAAGCAACTTTGGTCCACTTTTGCGTTTGACTTACCACCTGATACCTCCATGTACACAGTCTGATGGATAACCTACGCGCGGGTTGTAGGAGGATGGGGAGACGCAAGGGGTGACTGGGTAACCGCATAAGTCCCAGCCGCTACTTATCATGTAGGATCTGTGTTCGTATCCGCTGATAAAGGTCAGTCCCGGGGAGGGGCCATTGCATGAGCTGATGCACTCCTGAAGGCGATTGGGTCCCTCTGTCTATAGATTGAGAGGTGAGACCCTAGGGTGAGCAAGGTCCAGGCCAGGACTCTCACCTAAGCAGGGGTGGCGCCCGGGATGTAAGCATGCTATCGGATACATTTGCAATAGTGGAGGATAATATCGCCATAGGACATCCCAAACAAAATTTTAAAGCGCAGAAAGTACTTGGAAAGTAAGTAGCAGAGTCGAGTGGTCCTCGCTACTTAATAATTACCAGAACTGAGGAAGGAAGAAAATTTACATCGGTGAACCCATTTGTGATACAGAAGGGTCTTGATAAAATAGCTGGCCCAGTTAAAGCATGTACAAGATCTCGCAACGTCACGCTCCTGGTTGAAGCTAATTCAGCATCCCAGGTGGCTACTTTACTTAAGGCGAATATGTTAGTCAGCTATCCTGTACGTGTAGAACTGCATAGGACTTTGAACTCGTCCCGCGGGTCTTGAATGCCATGCCCAATGAGGAGATTCAGGCGAACCTCAAAGATCAGGGTGTAACAGCAGTATACCGGGTTCAGAGGAAAGAGGGAGGCCAGCTTTAGGCCACTCGTACCCTGTTCCTTACTTTTAATCGGGTAGATCTCCCGCAAAGGATTAAGACTGGGTATGAATCCATTGAAGTTCGACCATATATCTCGAATATTCTGAGATGCTACAAATGTCAGCGCTTCGGACACACAAGTGACTCATGTAACGGTAATGCTGCCTGCGTCGACTGTGGAGGCATCGCACACGATGATGACTGTACATCACCTCCCAGTTGTCTTAACTGCAGGAGAGAACATCCAGCAAACTCCCGAGAATGCCCCCGTTATATGGAGGAAAGAGCTATGCAGGATATCCGGGTTAGAGAGAAGGTGTCCTTCTCAGAAGCCAGAAAGCTCTTACGCAATCCCGAACTCCGGTACATATAGCTCGGTTGCAGCTAAACCGGTACCGCGTCGGGAAATCGCAACTCAAACTAGCGATATAAACGGGGCAACAAGTTCGGACAAAATTCTCGTAGCTAAGACACATCTAAAGCGTTTGACATCGCCTAAGTCCGTTTCAGCATCTACAACAACTGCTGTTCAATCCAGCAGATCAGGAAGGTCGCCAACAAAGAAGCCAACCTCGACAAGTAGACCGATTGTATACGATGCTTCAACGAGAAAGTTTAAGACCCAATATAGAAGATCCAATTTCCTTAAAGAGAGTAAGATTTTCCCCAAGGCAAGAAATGGAAAGCAAAGCCCAAAGACATCTCCCAGGAGATCCTCTTCTGAGGAATCCTCTGGGGTGGCTATAGACCGACGACTGTCATCTTCGCCGGTCTCCGTGTCCAATCGATTCGAAGCTCTCGAACCAAAATTCACTCTGGGAACACAGACATCCTCGGCAGAGGACAATGGAGCTAGATGAATCTCTCCCACACTGGGAGAGACCCAGTGGAAAAGAGGCGCGAAAAAGCCTCGGATAAGACTGTCAGCCCAAGACAGAATAAAAGGGCAAAATTAATCAGACAACCGCCTACTCCAAAGTAATGAAGAGTTACTTTGGAATACCTGTCCCATACAGATAGCAATATGGCTACCCTAAAATGGAACATGCGTGGTATTAGAACACAACGACCATAACTTGAGCTTTTGCTCAAAGAGAACGAACTCTTGGTCGCATGTTTGCAAGAGACTAAGCTGCGTCCTCAAGACGCTCACCATCTAAGGCGATACACGCCAGTACGGGTGATGTCACACCAGATGACGGTGTTCCGGCACATGGCGGCGCTATGATGTTTGTCAGAGATGACATATATGTATATAGAATCTGTACCATTACACTCTGATATAAAATCAGTTGCTGTAAGGATTGTATTGCCAAACATCCAGATCACCATATGTACCTTATATTTACCCACCATCCCATGACTTCTCGCACATTGATTTAGAAGATCTAGTTTCCCAGTTACCAACACCGTTTTTGTTGGTGGGAGACTTCAATGCGCACCACCCACTTTGGGGTTCAAGTCGCGCTTGTACGACAGGTACGCTCATTGCCGATTTCTTGGACAGTTACAATCTAGCTCTCCTCAACACTGGAGCACATACATTCATTTCTGACTCTTACAATAGTTAGAGGGAAGATGGCGATCCTGTCCAACTTTCAAAATGGGTATAATGGTGGCCTCCCGGCGATTTTCTGGAACTATACTGTCAACCCAAACACGATGATAGACCTCGAACAGGAATGTCGATCCTTCAGGAGAGAGCCGTTGTAACTTTTGTACGTGAATACCAAGTGGCCCTGGTGCTGATAGTCGCGAAGATGAAAGAGAATGTTCTTACTCCGTCATGATGAGAGGTGATTGTAATCTTCTACTATTTTAGACCGAAACGTGAAGCCTTGAGATTGCACCTGAGTTTTAATTGGAAGGAACTTAGGGGAGTAATTATCCACTGCCAAACGTGTTGGCCATTTCAAATGGATCTACAGCTCGTTATCCTCTGATTTACCAATTGGTTTTTCGGAAGTGTCGAGCTTTGGAGGGCATGCCCAGTTTCGTCAGACTACCGCTCTACTTAGTGGGTTACTCCGTCCATCAACCGTAGGTGACTCTTTTTACTTCCAATCTATATCGCGGGGACCCGTTTACACCACAAAGGTCCCGCCATTTCCTGACCCAACACGCGGCATCGGTGACTAAACTTTTTTTCCACCTCTTTACCGACGGATCCGTTATCCACACAGGTGCGGGTGCGACGTTCATAAGTTTGACCACTCAAATGTCTGCACAGGTCTCTCCCTGCGGGGTTTTCCAATTATTTTGCTGAGAGTTATGTCCTTTGTCAAGGACGCTTTGTATTTCCAATTCTACGATCCTGTTTTATTCGGACTCTTTGAGGGTCCTTCGAAGCATCAGTTCCTGCAGTATGCCTGTGGAGGCGGACTGGTGGGAGATGCTGTGCCGTTTAGAAATCTCTAAACACCTTAACCGATGCAATACTATTCTATTCTTATGGTTTCCGGGACATACAAATATTTCTGGCAACGAAACTGCCGACCACCTGACTAGGGACGGCTCATCTTCCCCACCCCCCCAGGGGGACCTACTACGGTAGATCCTGGTTTGGCGTACCCAGGGCCCCAAGCCAACTGACTCCCTCGATGTGGGCTCCTCTTCGTGGTGAGGGAGTCAGTCAAAACGTCCACCCATGTGTAGGCCGTGCGTGGAGACCCGTGTCGGTGGAAAGGTTTATCCTGGTGGTTGAGGGATGCGTATCTGAACTCGGTCCAGTTTTGTTTCTGAATTCGGGGAGGGTGTGCATTTCCAATACACTGCTTTGGTTACTGCTTCATCTAAACGGGAGGCTAGGGACTAACCCACCCTAGTCAATCGGCCAGGAATAGATAGTGCACCGAACTCCAGGGTGAGTGGGACGTTTCTGAAGGTAAACCCCTTTGTAATACAGTCAGGTCTCGATAAAATAGCCGGGCCGGTGAAATCATGTACCCGCCTGAGAACAGGATCGCTACTTGTTGAAACGTATACGTCCACTCAGTTCGACAAGTTGCTGAAGGCGAAACTACTCCACGGATATCCTATCCGTGTTGAGAAGCACAGGAGCCTCAACTCTTCCAAGGGCGTCATAACCACCCACTTGTTGGATGGTATGCCGGAGGAAGAGATTCAGGGATACTTATCTGACCAGGGAGTAACATCTGTCTATCGGGTCCGCATTAGGCGTGACGGAGTGCAAGTTGATACCCGTACTCTGTTTCTTACGTTTGATCTGCTCGATCTCCCTCAGAAGATAAAGGCCGGCAATGAGGCGATTAACGTTCGACCGTATACCCGGCGTCCAATGCGGAGTTTTCAATGTCAACGTTATGACCATACACAGACCTCTTGCAAGGCTTCGGTTCCTGTTTGTCACCTGTGGAAATGATGCTCATGACGGAGCATGTCCATCTGCTCCTAGCTGTGTAAACTGTCGAGGTGTCCACCCGGCGACATCCCGTGACTGTCCACGTTACCTGGACGAGAAGGCTATACAAGAGCTGCGGGTGAAGGAGCATTTAGCGTTTTCTGAAGCCCACAAAAAACATCTTGTTCGTCAGTCTTCAATTCTCAAATTTGGGACCTTTAGTTCGGTTGTGTCAACCCCAGTGCCAAAGCGGGATGTCGGTACGCAAACTGGCCTTGTTACCACCACCCCTATTGCACCTCAACCTATTCAGGCCACAGCTTCTACATCAACTTGTGCCAGCCCAAGAATCTTCCTGCCAGTACCGATAACCGGAAGTTTAGAGTTGAGCCGAAACGCAGCGATTTCCTTAAAGACCCTCCGACATCGGCGACTGGGAAGCGTGCTTCACCTTCCCCTCTTCGGCGCTCATTCTCTCAGGACACCAGAGGGCGTGATCGGGCGCCAAGGGACTCTTCACCTCCCGTTACCACGGGTAACAGATATACTCCTCTATCTTCTGTTAGTGGTGACACAGAGCCACCTCCGTCCGTGGAGCCTATGGAGCACAAACCATCTGATCCAAACAGGCCTAGCTCTACGCGCTCTCAGAAGGGCAAATTAAAGCGTCAACCGCTGGTCAAGTGACCGTAATCGACAGCTTATCCCCTTCGTTCCAGGATGCCCATAATTCAGTGGAATATACGTGGCTTACGTGCACATAGGACCGACCTGCAAGTACTCATTAGTTCGCTATCCCCTAGCGTTCTGTGCTTACAGGAGACAAAGCTTCGCCAGCAGGACTCCTTTACATTCCCAGGCTTTATTCCGGTGCGCTTTGACCTCCCACCGGAACCTGGTATTCCTGCTCATGGAGGTGTCATGCTCCTAATTCGTGATGACGTCTTTTACCAACCTCTTAATCTTATCACTCCCTTGCAAGCTGTTGCTGTTAACCTGATTTTACCTGGTTTTACTTTTACTAGCAGATTTTTTCCTACAGAGTTCTCTCTCTCTACTAATTACCGGTGAACCAACTTTTCTTTCCGATTATACTGGCACTTCCTCTCACCTGGACTTATCAGTTTGTACTGCTCAGCTTGCACATCGTTTTTAGTGGAACGTCGTCTCTGACAACTTCTCCAGCGATCATTTCCCTTGTGTTATCAGCTTGCTATCTCACCGCGTACCTTCGCCACGTATACCCTCCTGGCGTCTCAACAGAACGAACTGGCCTCTTTACACTCGCATGGCTCTATTTGATGATCGCCTCTTCGAAGACGTTGACCAGATGGTGGCTCACTTTTCATCCGCTGTATTTACGGCTGCCGAGCGTGCTATACCTCGGTCGTCTGGCCATCCGAGACGTTTTCCGGTCCCTTGGTGGACCGACGAATGCCGAGTGGCAGTCCGTGCGTGGCGGGCGTCGCTGCGGGTGTCTCGGCGCCAATCTACCCTTGATAATCTAGTCACGTTCAAGAAGTCGCGCGCCAGGGCTCGTCGCATCATACAGGTGAGTAAGAGGCCATCCTGGTTCCATTTTGTAGAGTCGTTTAACCACTCTACGCCTTCGTCTGTAGTTTGGGATAAGCTTCGTCGTGTGGCCGGCAAAGCTTTGCTGTATACTGTACCCGGTCTCCAGATACAGAACACTACCGTTGTTTGTCCTAGAGCCTCTGGGCACGACTTTTGCTGCTGTATCAGACTCTTCTCATTACCACCCGGATTTTCTACCGATCAAGAATTGGGCTGTCTCAAAATCTTTCCTTTGCCTGTTCTAATCGGGAGTGTTATAACACCTTTCTCAGCATGCTGGAGTTTAAGTGGGCTCTGGTCTCCTCCAAACCCTCCGCTCCAGGGCCAGACGGTATCCACAAATTCATGATACAGCACCTGTCTTCGGCTAGTAAACTCGTTTTCGCTCGCTGCTTCGGCTTTTGGACGCCGATTCACCGACTACATTTCCCAGGGGAGAAACGCGCTTTCCCCATGGCTTCGCTCTGCGGTCCATATCAATATGGGTTTGCTGTCCCTGCCAAAGTCGTCGACGCCAGATGGAGTTCTTCGTTCGGCCTTTTTAGATATTCAGGTGCAGTCCGATTCCTGTTCTTTTATTTACACTGACGGCTCGAAGGACGATAGGGGAGTAGGATGTGCTTTTGTTCACGGTCGATTTTTACGGCAGAGCTTTTCGGTATATATCAGGCCCTTTTATATGTTCGTCGGCAGTCCGTGGAACGGTGTATTGTTTGCTCCGATTCTTTGAGTGCCCTCCAGAGCCTACGCACGCTGTACAATTACCATCCACTGGTGCAGCGTGTCCAGGACAACTGCCGTGTCCTTTATGTGGCTGCCTGGACATGTAGGCCTGCAAGGCAACGAGGCTGTCGATTCTGCTGCAAAGGCAGCAGTTTTAACCCCCAGAATTTTTAGCACTAAAGTTCCCTCAGACGATTTTAGATAAGTTTTATGTCGTGCCCTCCTTTCACGCTGGAGCGCTGCATGGAGTGGTCTTCAAGGGAACAAACTTAGGGAGGTGAAGCGCCTCCCAGTGGCCTGGAGGATTTCCCCGCGCACCTATCGTCGCGAGGAAGTGATTTTAGCGAGATGCGCAATGGGCACTGCCGTTTTAGTCATAGTCACCATTTATCTTCTGACGCTGCACCGCTCTGTATTCACTGTAATAACCCTTTGACGGTGCCACATGTTCTACTTGAGTGCTAGTTTTTAGCTCAGCTCCGTGTGTCCTTGAGCATGCCAGCCACCCTTCCTGAGGTGCTCAAGGACACTTTCAGTGCGGTAGAGCGATTGCTCACCTTCATTCGGCTCAGTGGTATGGACGGCCATATTCAAACATATTTTGTTTCTTTGTTCGGTCGTTTCCTAATGGATGCGATTCGCTTTTGTCTTTGTGAGCCTTTGCGTTTTATGTTACACTTTTAGTGCTGGCTCTCTTTGGTGACTAGTTAACAGTTGACTCATTGTAACTTTTTAGCATGCAGGCGTGGGGTCTGCACTATTTTTATTATTATTTTTTGTTTGTTTGTTTCGTTAGAGCGCTAATAACCCTTGTAGTTGTGCGCCCTAAAACCCCACCACTACCACTCATCTCCACCGCCGATGGAACCGGTCACTCTCCCTTGGAGGGATCCTGCACGGCTTATATCTTACCACGTGGTTTCTCATCTTTCTAGCTGTTCCGACCTACCTTCCCTCACAAAGCGTTCTCCATGATTTAAGGAATCCACTCTCACTAGAGCTGCAGTCCCTTTGAGTTAAAAAATCCGATTTGGGGTTGCACTTACACCGGCCTCCTTATTTAAAATCTGTCAAAGGTCCTCTCCAATCTGTTTTTGTGGTGCCTACGGCGATATCAAACACATAGTTTTTAATTGCCCCTTACACACACTTTCTGTTATGCAACTTAGCAGCACACTAGACCAAAGTTGTGGCAATGCCACTGGAACATATCCTCTCTGGTGTGTAGTGCTGGTACCCATTTAACTTCGCCATCTCGTCAATTGTAAAATGAAGCTATGATCTGTGCTCTCCTTTCGTGATTTATGGCATCGATCTCGGTGGCTTAGTTGGTTAGACGCTGACCTAATAATTCCAAGGTTGCGGGTTCAAACCCAGCCTAGACCGATGGTTTTTAAGTGTGTTCAAAACCGGCAGCTCCATCAGTAAATTTACAGGCATGTAAAAGAACTCCTGTGGGACAAAATTCCGGCACACCGGCGACGCTGATGTGATCCTAGCAATTGACAGCGTGGTTAAATAACATAATATTTATTTATTTGTGATTTATCGCTTCTTTTATTTTCCCTATTCTATTTCATTCGACCTAGACATCGATTGCTCATGCACGGAGTGCGATTGTGCGTCCATAAACCACCACCACCAACACCACCACCGCCACCACCACCACCACCACCACCACCACCACCGCCTCCGCCGCCGCCCCCGCCACCACCACCAACAACAACAACGATGATGTTAACGATAACGACAGCGATAGCGACAGCCACAGGGACAGGAAGAGTAACAACAATAATTATAACAACAATAATAATATTAATAATAATAATAATAATAATAATAATAATAATAATAATAATAATAATAATAATAATAATAATAATAATAATAATAATAATAATAATAATAATAATAATAATAATAATAATAATAATAATAATAATAATAATAATAATAATAATAATAATAATAATAATAATAATAATAATAATAATAATAATAGTAATAATAATAATAATAATAATAATAGTAATGATAATGATAATGATAATGATAACAGTAACAACAATAACAACGACTTAAACTTCACACACTACAGCTAATTATTTTCGCACCACGGAGGGGAATCAGTCGGAGTTTGCATCAAGTGGAACGGTAAATACTTACCTACCAGCAAGAATTATTTTGTAATAATCAGGGCTAAGCGTTTATATACCAAAACAAACGTCGCTGTGCATGCATTCGTGAGGCCCCCACCCCCCTTCACAGGCACAGTATGCTCAACACATTGTGTTACTAGTGCAGTGGCGGAATGCATCGAAGGATGAGCTGGTGTTTATACGAGGTGCATCCAGAAAGTAAGTCCCGACGACCGATAAAGAGAACAATAGCATCACTAAGTAAGAAATATTTATTGGAATAATTACATAGTCTCACTGGCTACATTTCAACATAGTCACCACTATTGTTGAGGCATTTATTGTAACGGTACACCATGAATTGTATGCCCAACACATAGGATTCTGCCGCCAATGTCCGCAGCCATGAAGTCACTTCATTCTGCACCTCAGCGTTACTGTGAAAACGTTTTCCTGCCAGAAAACACTTCATGAGACGGAAGAGATGAAAGTCACTTGGAGCAAGATCGGGTATGTAGGGTGGATGTTCGGAGACCTCCCATTCAAACTTATTCAACACATTTCGTGTGGCGTTGGCTGTATGGGCTGTTGCATTGCCATGCACAAGCGTCTTGCCTCTGGCGTCATCAGGGACATTCAGCCATTATGGTCTTCGTTCTGAATCTTGGTTCTTCCTTCCGTGAATTGCCTGCACCATTGTCTTACCACACTGTCACACATAATACCCTGTCCATACACGTGACACAATTGCCTGCACCATTGTCTTACCATACTGTCACACATAATGCCCTGTCCATACACGTGACACAATTGCCTGCACCATTGTCTTACCACACTGTCACACATAATGCCCTGTCCATACACGTGACACAATTGACGATGGATTTCTGCTGGAGATTGCTTTTGAGCATGCAAAAATCGGATGACTGCACGAACCTCGCATTTGGCGGGAGATAATATTTGAGGAGCCATTTTCTCCTAGCACAGAGCAGTAACTACTGCCGTCACAAAACTGAAACTTTACTGCAATGTAACCACATACTTCCTCTCTTCTCCTGCACACGCGCATTCCTATCCGTATAATGGTGCCATCTGTGGATGCGATCGGGACTTACTTTCTGGATGCACCTCGTATTTCCGAGTCTTTGTTGTTTCTTTGGTGGAATGAACTTGTGGCTGTACATTCTGAAATTTTCAAATGTGAAACTTCTTCTGTTATCAAAGTATATAAAATAATTATGTACATAACAGTAACGAAAGGATTACTGAATGTTCATCCCACCAAAGAAACAACAAAGACTGTAACAAAATTAACAGTGAAAATATTAATTGTAGTAGTTAATATTTTCGAAGTCTAATTGCAGTAATCATGCAGGTACTAAGTCTCATGCTGTAAATTGTGAATATACTATACTTCCTCTATTATGTTCATTTACATGCCCTACACCTATATTAACAACCAGTGTACATTGTATATGAATTGAGTTTCGCACATGGACAAAGATGAGTTGTATAATAATTGTTTCATGAACCTTCTATAGTTCAACATTTGTGCACAAATGCACATTGCCTCTCTGTTCCGTGTGCTATCTGAGTGTTGTTGCCGTGTCTATAGTCAAGTTGTAGCGAACTTCAGTGTGTCCGTGTATGTTTGCCTAGCCCTGGTAATAATCATATTCAAATAGAAAAATTGTCAAACATAGGCAAAGCAACATATTTAGTGTTAGGCCACGGTAATACGTTGTTTATAAACTCACAGAACGCATGAACAATTAATACTTCTTTGCATGGTACTATATACATATATTCCTCTATGCGTATGACGAATTGGATTGGCGCATTTTCCTAACCGGATATGACGTATTTCACGAAGGCTTTGATAGTAGCCATAATATTTCCGTGGTGGTTGCGTGTTGAAGTTGTTTCGATTATTAGAGTTTATAATTTGTAGCTAGGAATCAGTTGATTAATTTGTGGTGAGGATTAGTTAGTTAACATCCAATATTTCTCTAATCATTATAAAGATGAAGAAACGCATAACAATTAACCGATTAGATGATGTGGAGGTAGTTATGTCGTTTGTGATTCGAGTGGGAGAAGCCATTGCTGGTACAGCATACATAGCGAACAACACGCTTGAAATCGTACCAAAAGAATACGCGTTAATTACCTTAACAAGACAAGGTGAGGTACAGTTTACCTCAAAGGAGAAAATGTGTCACATGCCAATTGGACAGAAAAAGAGAAATTTTCTTCTGAGGGGGTCAACTGTGACCCTAAATGATGGTGACGTTGTCTCGTTTGAAACTCAAGTATTTTACTACAAGATTAACATTGCCGATGTATTAGAAAACAACGCGAACGAAGGGAATGTGATGGATGGAGCAGGAGCTGTGAACGAAGGGAGGATGGACATAGCAGGAGCTGTGAACGAAGGGAATGTGTAGGATATAGCAGGAGCGGTGAACGAAGGGAATGTGATGGATGGAGCAGGAGCGGTGAACGAAGGGAATGTGTAGGATATAGCAGGACCTGTGAACGAAGGGAATGTGTGGGATATAGCAGGAGCTGTGAACGAAGGGAATGTGATGGATGGAGCAGGAGCTGTGAACGAAGGGAATGTGTGGGATATAGCAGGACCTGTGAACGAAGGGAATGTGATGGATGGAGCAGGAGCTGTGAACGAAGGGAATGTGTGGGATATAGCAGGAGCTGTGAACGAAGGGAATGTAATGGATGGAGCAGGAGCTGTGAATGAAGGGAATGTGATGGATGGAGCAGGAGCTGTGAACGAAGGGAATGTGTGGGATATAGCAGGACCTGTGAACGAAGGGAATGTGATGGATGGAGCAGGAGCTGTGAACGAAGGGAATGTGTGGGATATAGCAGGAGCGGTGAACGAAGGGAATGTGTGGGATATAGCAGGAGCGGTGAACGAAGGGAATGTGATGGATGGAGCAGGAGCTGTGAACGAAGGGAATGTGTAGGATATAGCAGGACCTGTGAATGAAGGGAATGTGATGGATGGAGCAGGAGCTGTGAACGAAGGAAATGTGATGGATGGAGCAGGAGCGGTGAACGAAGGGAATGTGATGGATGTAGCAGGACAGTGTCACCAGGAAGATTTTGGGCCAAAAGAAATAAAGAGAACAAAAAAATCAGACATCACGGAGCCACAACCATCTAGAAGCAGAGTCGAGACTCATGACAATTGCGACCATGATAGCCTGGATCGGAAAGGCAGCGAGGAGACGGAAGGTATTCCCTTTGATGCATTAGCGATACTTAGGGAGTTGGACAAAATTCAGAAAGAAAGTGGTGCAGAGGAGAACCCTAGTCAAGGTGAATTGTGCTGGTGCACCTTTAGTTTGAAACGTATGTGAGAAGTAAAATATGTAGTTTTTAGCTGCTTGAAAACAAGTGCTAATTGTAGGACACTACACAAGTGCACATGGTGAAGGACTTCTAAAGATACCATTAATTTTGTTACAGAATATGCCCTATTTTTCATTCTATTGTAATGTATTCCAAAGGAATTACTGCAAGTTGGCAGAGAGAAATAAATGTTATTTTTATTATTCTATTAGATGTCATTAGAAGTAGAATATAACCGTGATACAAAGGCAGGATTACTGGAAAGTATTATAAATTATTTATGTAGGTACTGCTGTTACAACTTCATGTGCTTGTGAAGTCTAACAGTTCCAAAACTACCAGGAAGCGGGTGTTCATCACTGTTGTTCTGTGGAAATGCTGTAGCTGGGAGATTAACATGCAGCTAATCTCCTTTAGCAGTCGCCGTCTTGTTTGTGAGAAAAGTACTCAGCTCAGAATGCAGGTATGTTTCCATATATGAAGGTCATACTGAAACTAGTGAACAACAATTGTTGAAAAAAACCTTACCTTTATTTTTTAGGTAAACCAAGCACATCATTGTAATGTGCCATGTTGAAAAGAACTAACTCCAGTCATATTGTCAGTAAAACTGCTATATAAAAAACATATCTTTTGGCTTTGGTATAACAACCTGTATATGAACCTCATGTGTACAAACAATAGTTGTTCATTTTACATTAGAAGACTGGTTAAACAGGTCTCTTTTGTATTTATCTCAAAGTTATAGAAATCAGACTTGGTGCCTTTCAACAGTGAAAATTCTTTCTCCCTATATTGAGTTGCTGTGTATCATGAGAACCAACAGACAATAACCCTGTGATTGGTGAGCTATGTTTCCATGTAGTAAAGACAGGCTCAAGGGGCAAGCTATTCTACGTGGAGATACGGATCCTCCATCAGCAGGGATGTTTCTGTGTGCCATGAACTGCAGCTGCATGCACCAAGTAACAGTTAAACTCATCCTAATGACTGCATTTGGAATTATTTAATCTCTTTTACTTTACCACTTAAATTCAAATTGTGACTACCTGAATTTGATTGCCTTTTACCAATCTGCAGGAAGAGTTGAATCACACTGTATTTCTATTTTACAAGGGTAATCCAACAAATAAAGTCCATCTTTTGGGTTTCTGTCTGAGCATTCATATTGTGAGTTCAGATGTTTAAAAGAGCTTGTGATCCAGGATATGCCCTAATTTTACAAATGACAGTATTGTATGTCTGCATGTAGCCATAGACTTGATCAGACTACATAATTGACTTATGAGTGTATGTTACAGCAGCTGTTAGTCAGACAACCTAACTCGAGTTATGCTGCTCCGAGATGGGAAGCTCCCATTGACGTCCTGCTTGTGGCACCACTGAGAATATGAATGAATAAATGAATTTATTGACTTCATTTGATTACAGAAACAGATTCACATATTAAAACTTTCTTCTCTGGAGTATGGTCCAAACAGCCAAACACTTTGGTTATATTGTGTATGGTAACCCTTTCTCTATCCCAATTTCAATTTGTGAGCACTTGCTTTCTACCTTTTCATTAAACTTACCCTGCTTCCACTGTCCCCTTTAATAATGTAGCAAACAAGAGAACGCCACCAGTTACTACTAATCACACTATTGCTTTCTAGTCAGTGTAGTGCTAATGTTCCACATAGATCACTTTTGTACAATCTTAGAGCAAGAGAACAACTGTTGAATCGAATGACAATAAAGAACTCTCAGATTATGACTAGCACTGAACAGCACTTGGCACAGTTCACAGGTGCTGTCCACTGAATGCTTTGTAAATAATCAACTCCCACAGCCCCTACTACAATGCTTCAGTACAAGGACAACTAGTACAACTTCGTCTTTGGACATGAGCGAGTCCTTTATATAGTGCATCACACAATGACAGTATGCAGTAAAAAACTCTTTCAACCTTATTGTATAGTTTGAGCCAGAAAATACTTAAATTAACAATTTTAATACTGACTCAGGGGTCTCCGTCTAGGGGATATGTGAATAGCACCCACAAGGTACCCAAGCTGAGCAGAAGATTACTTCCACTTACCGGTGTTTTGCTCCTCACTGTAACTTTTCTATCTGACCTTACCTTGGTCATCTTTTGTTCTCTTCCGACCCCGATGCTATTAAGGTTCCCGAGGGCTAGGGAGTCTTTATTTTTCCAACTCTCCATTTCTCTATAAAATCTTAACCCCTAACATGCTGACCTGTCATGGCATGTAATACGTCCTCTGATTGGTGATCAGAGGATATGGTCGGTGAATTTATTTTGATAATTCTCCCGGTCAGGTCGGTAAGACCCGTAAACCAACGACAGGTGTGGTCCTCCAGACACTCTGGGGGTTGTGAGAGAGCGATGTGACCGCCAAAACATAAAAATATGGTGCTCTCTAAAAAGCGGTTACTATTACTGCTATTGCTCTCTTCAATATCATCAGTGAAAAATATTGGAGAGCAAGAGGATTAATGACTTCATTGTCAGAAATCCAGCATTAGCTAACAACAGCAGAATGGCCTGAATGCGCTGTGTGGCATTTGCAGTGTTGAAAATGCTCAGGTTTAAAAGATGTAAAAATGCTGAGCAGGACAACAAATACACATCTCCCCATTTTATCGGTGGTTTCATCGCAGAAAATATCTTTTCCCTCCAGTTTTCCTTTCACATGTTGTAGCCGTGAATTTGCCAACTCACCAAGCTCCCGCGCTAAGGATAATGTCCTGCACCTGTAGAGAAGAATGAAAGAGAATTAGGAAAGAAATCGTATGTTTCACTACTGTATACATTTAAGTAGATTTAACCGAGTTTCCCATGATTGCATTGGGATACAGCTCGTTGTTGGGAGGTTTTGGTTTTCTGAGAGCTATGATTGGGCCTGTCCGTGTGATTTCTGCACTTTTTCTTGCTTGATCTTGTGTGTATTTTGACTTATTATGCTGCAGTTTTTCACCATACACCAGTTTTAAACCATGAGTACACTTGGTCATGTATTTTGCAGAGTGTCACCATGTTTATTTTCGTAGCTCACATTAAGGCATTGAATGCATAGAGCTTGATCATATTAGGCTGTGTCTTCCCTAGAGTGACAGGACTTCTCAACTCACCAGGGGGCAGCGCAAGTCAAGCTGCGGTTTGCGGGTCAGTGGCTCCAACTACCATGTAGCCTACAATAGAAGGATTGGGCTTGCAGTCTGTCAAGCCAGTTACCATCTTTATTTTAGAGCGAAGTGCATAACAGGCTCGTGACACCCTAGCTACAAGTTCGGGTGCATACTGGATCCTACCAGCCATGCCCGAGCCATTTGCCAATTGATGTTATTTAGCCTTTCATGCCCTTCAACATGCGGAATGCTGAGGGATTCTATACCCCAAGAGGTTCCTAGTCGGATGGCAATCCTCTGGATACCGCCCCTGAGGCAATGGGTCCCAAGGTTGGTTTGAGCCAGGGGTGCCATTCTGTTCGATAGTCTCCTCAACGAGACGTCTACTAATATAGGGTGAGCAGTAGCATTCGTAAACGTTGTGGTTGTTAGGGTTAACGGTTCCAAAACTACCAGGAAGCGGGTGTTCATCACTGTTGTTCTGTGGAAATGCTGTAGCTGGGAGATTAACATGTAGCTAATCTCCTTTAGCAGTCACCGTCTTGTTTGTGAGAAAAGTACTCAGCTCAGAATGGCCTGAATGCGCTGTGTTTCATTTGCAGTGTTGAAAAACTCAGGTTTAACTCTTTATAGGACAAAACTAAAAATTCCTTAAATATTCATACTTTTATATCCATAGCAATACAGAAGGTACATGAATCAATATAATTATAGTAAACTTGAATTATATTTTATTGTTGAGTATAAAAAGGTACAAAATGTGGTGGTAGTTATAGCTACCACTATCTGTTCCTGCTGACTCAAAACCTTTAGTGGATGGTGGTCGCCATTTCTACCACCTCGTGGCTTGAGCTACATAAACACATTCACAGGTTTCATTATTCTTTCTTTGGTACATAATAGTGCTAAACAAATCTGGAACAATAACAGCTATCTGTTGACACATCAAATTGCTCTCCGTTATCAAAAATTTTACGGGCCGTACAACGTCCCAACACAGCTTGGTGTAGTGATTGGTAATGCGTCATCTGCATCGGAATCACCTTCAAAATCAGAATTCATAGTCTGATCATTGCCAACTGAGTTCAAAAATGAAATGAACTCTTCTTCATTCATAGATTCAAGCTGTTTGTATGATATTCTTTCATCCATGCTGGAGTAATAAAAATAACATTGATTTTGAGGTTATGGCTGTCCGTTACTGCGTAAGATAATAACTAAAATAACTCGAAAGCCAGATCAAAACATTGTACTATGATTCATTGTCAGTATTGGCTAATATCTAAAATTAACTGAAAAATATCCCCTATGTTTCAAAACCATATACTTTTTATACAACTTCACTAAAAGTGATGGGCATATCTTGTACGGAAGGATAAGCATGCACAATTTATTCAGTATTCTTTGGCTCTTTTTGACTGCATTCAAATAAATAGTATTGCAAATTGCACAAAACTACTTTATATATGTAGTAAGGGGTAGTAAGGGGTAGTGATGCGCCTCCTATAGCCTCTCCTACCCAATTCCAATCCTCATCCTGCCCGTGGTGCACCCTGCTTTTAACAGATGAGGCTCTGGGGACCGAATCACAGCGGTATAACTGTTTCATGTAAAATGGAGGAAATGTCATTTACATATGTGCTGGCCTATCACAGCACAACAGCGTCCCTCAGAGGCACATGAGGGGAAGGTCGGTGGATCTAAATACCACCTATTTACTCCTCCCGGCTAGGTCCGATGGACCCGTTGACCAACGATAGGTGTGGTCCCCCTTGCAAAATGGGGGTTTAAGTCGGGTGATGTAACTGCCACATTGTAAAACTGGTGCCCGTTAAGAAAACAGTTACATGAAAGCCACATACATGAATATTGAAGCCTTCCGACTATTGACAAATCATGACTGCTTAGCAAGTCATCTCTACAGAATAGGTATCTCAGCCTCACCAATATGTGTCCTGTGTAACGATCCAGCAGAAATGAATGAAGAACACTTGAAGACCTGTGAAGCATTAAGATCAGAAGAAACTACAGTTCAAAAGTATTGGAAAGCACGAATGCTAATGGCTTCATTGCCAGATGCAAGGCACTAGAAAACAACAACTTTATATATGAAAATATATATGATACATAACTTCAGTGAAACTAATTTCAACGTAAAACAGCGAAAAATGTGCTGCAAAATCATTTATTGTGAATAAAGGCAAGAAAGATGGCTGTCCTGTGGATGGTGGTGGGAAGGAGTACCACCTTTAAGAATGTACAGGGCTGCCAACAATGTCATAATGCAGGTGGTGTTACAAGTGACTACTATCCATTTAGCAACACCAAAGCTGTTGTTAAGGGTCAGATTCTTTATATTCCGGTGCTTATTTACCACCTTATGCTATGTGGTATGTATACTTACCACCATCCTATAAAGGGTTAAAAGATGTAAAAAACCTGAGCAGGACAACAAACACACATCTCCCCATTTTATCGGTGGTTTCATCGCAGAAAATATCTTTCGCCTCCAGTTTTCCTTTCACATGTTGTAGCCGTGATTTTGCCAACTCGCCAAGCTCCCGCACTAAGGTTAATGTCCTTCACCTGTAGAGAAGAATGAAAGAGAATTAGGAAAGAAATCGTATGTTTCACTACTGTATATATTTAAGTAGATTTAAGCGAGTTTCCCATGTTTGCATTTGGATACGGCTCGTTGTTGGGAGGTTTTGGTTTTCTGAGAGCTATGATTGGGCCTGTCCGTGCAATTTCTGCACGTTTTCTTGCTTGATCTGAGCAGCCAAGCTGTGGTTTGCGGGTCAGTGGCTCCAACTACCATGTAGCCTACAATAGAAGGATTGGGCTTGCAGTCTGGCAAGCAAGTTGCCATCTTTATTTTAGAAGGAAGCGCATAACAGGCTCGTGACACCCAAGCTTCAAGTTCGGACGCATACTGGATCCTACCAGCCATACCTGAGCCATTTGCCAACTAATGTTATTTAGCCTTTCATGCCCTTCAACATGCTCAGGGATTCTATACCCCAAGAGGTTCCTAGTCGGATGGCAATCCTCTGGATACCGCCCCTGAGGCAATGGGTCCCAAGGTTGGTTTGAACCAGGGGTTCCATTCTGTTTGATAGTCTCCTCAACGAGACGTCTACTAATATAGGGTGAGCAGTAGCATTCGTAAACGTTATGGTTGTTAGGGTTAACGGTTCCAAAACTACCAGGAAGCGGGTGTTCATCACTATTGTTCTGTGGAAATGCTGTAGCTGGGAGATTAACATGCAGCTAATCTCCTTTAGCTGTCACCGTCTTGTTTGTGAGAAAAGTACTCAGCTCAGAATGGCCTGAATGCGCTGTGTGGCATTTGCAGTGTTGAAAATGCTCAGGTTTAAAAGATGTAAAAATGCTGAGCAGGACAACAAATACACATCTCCCCATTTTATCGGTGGTTTCATTGCAGAAAATATCTTTCCCCTCCAGTTTTCCTTTCACATGTTGTAGCCATGAATTTGCCAACTCACTAAGCTCCCGCGCTAAGGATAATGTCCTGCACCTGTAGAGAAGAATGAAAGAGAATTAGGAAAGAAATCGTATATTTCACTACTGTATACATTTAAGTAGATTTAACTGAGTTTCCCATGATTGCATTGGGATACAGCTCGTTGTTGGGAGGTTTTGGTTTTCTGAGAGCTATGATTGGGCCTGTCCGTGCGATTTCTGCACGTTTTCTTGCTTGATCTGAGCAGTCAAGCTGCGGTTTGCGGGTCAGTAGCTCCAACTACCATGTAGCCTACAATAGAAGGATTGGGCTTGCAGAAAATGAGAGGTGTTAGATCTGGGAACCATGCCTGCCATAAAACTGGTTCACCTCTACCAGTCCATCGATTTGTAAAACTGACAGGGTTACTTAAGTGTAGTTAACAATTGACAGGTACCTCAGAATGATGGCTTAATAGGCATTCTAGCAATGGTGAAATAAATTTTGCTGCATCTCTTAGACGCCATGCAAGCACTGCAGGGTTAATAGAATATTTTTAGTTCAATCTGATCATACAGTGCAGCCATTATGCTAAGAACAAATTAGTGTTGTAAGAAATGGACACATTGTTTAGTGATTAGTAGGCACATAATGGGGAATTAAGAGTGAATATGATGAAACCTGGCCAGTTTATACAATTTGCAGTGTTGTAGGAAGGGGAGAGGAAGAAGGCAGTGATTTGGAAGGCATAATTTAATAATAAAGTGCTAATCTCTAGGTTTTATTAAACTAAATATTCATGATTATGGCTTACAAGTGTTAATAACATTTACAATATTCCTGAACCACAGGTAGTGTGATAAACTGTAATTGATATCTGAGTATTGGACTGCATGATGATTGTGTATGAAATTTTAAGTCTCAGTCAGTTCATATATGAATAAGGGTGTGCGAAATACACATTGCCAATGGTTAAACACCATAGAATATGAATTTCATAGTGGCTCTTTGTAAAGCTTTGGGGAATTTCTTATAATTTCAAATTCTTTCACAAAAACTGTTCTTAATGAAGGTGCTTTTGTTATTTTGGTTTTCTTCATTAATTCATTGTGGATTTTTATTGCTCTATTAGAAGTAATAATTTAACAATTAAAACAGAAAACATTGAAACTAAGTATGGAAGGTACATATAACTTATTTTGCATGCAGAAGTATTTTACTGAAGACTGTGGTTTCTACATTTGCTCATTGTTATGTCATACCAACCACTTCAACTAGACAATATGATCTCAAACAGCATATTATTAACTACCAAGCACAGAGGACACAACTTGTATATGTTATATGTTGTTGTTGTTAGCTAATGCTGGATTTCTGACAATGAAGTCATTAATACTCTTGCTCTCCAATATTTTTCACTGATGGATGGGGCACTAGAAGTGGCCGGGCATATTTGAAGGTGGTCTCGATCTATTTCCTCTTGCAGATCACATAGAGGACAGAGTGGTGAAGAATATATCCCAATTCTGTTTAAATGTTTTTCCAGACAATCATGTCCTGTAATCAACCTGAAGGTTGCAACTGCTGTTTTTCGAGGATACTCAGGAATCACTGTTTGAATGTTTGGTAGTTCCCATCTTTAATTCTTTGATTTTTCATAGTAATATTTTGCAATAATTTTTTTGAATTCAGAGTTGACTAATCTTTTAGCTGCATAAAATGGTAGTTTAACTATAGATTTTTGTACACCGCTGGTATCCTTTTTTGCAACAAAATCAGCTTTCTCATTACCACTCAGTCCACAGTGAGCCGGTATGCATTGGAAGATTAGGTGTTTTTGAAGTGCGGTCAGATGGCTAAGCATCTTCCAACATTCTATAATTGTTTGGTTTTCTGGTGACAACTTGGAAGTAATTGCTATAATTGCTGCCCTGGAATCTGAGAGAATAACTGCTTGCTGAAAATGTGAAATTCTGTACAAAAGATTTTGTAGGGCCATTCGAATTGCTTCAATTTCTCCATCAAAGTTAGTAGTTCCATAACTTAAAGATTTGTAATAGGAAAAGAGGTGACATGTGACTCCAGCACCTGCTCCATCTTGGTTTGATATCAATGATCCATCAGTATAAATATGGAGCCATTCATGTTCTGGAAATCTAGTATGGATAGTTTCTAGTGCTAATAATTTTAGAGCACTAGTTGGAGTATCACTTTTTTTAACTTCTTCTGTCAGGTGTAAATAATATGTGATGTCTAATGTATGTGTTGGATTGACTTTAGATATGAAGTTTTCCTTTGAATTAGGAAGGTGTACATCCTTCTTGATGTCTTGAATTTTAGAAAGAAAGCTCTCCTGAGTCTTTAGTGTAGGTGTAAAATTTCTCTTGTGCCATGTATTGAATGGGAGTCTGATCAACTTTTCGTGTTGAATAAGAGCCGCTTTTTCTATTTCATGTTCAATGGGGTATTGGTTGGTTAGTATTTCCATAGCTGGTATTGGTGTGGTTTTGATAGCACCTGTAATTAATCTCAGACTTTGGTTTTGAAAGATATGAATTTTTTTTGTGTTTGCTGTTACAAGAACTTCGCTGCAGTAAGTAAATAATGGTTTTATATATACATTGTATTTTGTGTTAAGCGTTGCTCTGGAACATCCCCACTTCATTCCTGTTAGACGTTTTAACAGTGAAAGGCGCCTCTCTGCTCTTTGTATTACATTTTCTATATTTTTGGTCCATGTAAGTTTGGTATCAAATGTAACTCCTAAATACTTTGTTTCTGGTAATTGTTGACCCTCAAAATTTAGTTTTATTTTTAGTGGTTTTTTTCTTAGTGAAAAGATTTGGTAGTTTGATTTTGTTGTATTAACAGTCATTAAATTTTCTTTGGTCCACCTCTGTAAGTTGGTTAAGGATTCTTGCATGGTTTTTTCTAGTTCTGTGCTTTTGCTTTTTGGTTTTGAATTCCACATTACTAAATCATCAGCAAATAGTGCACACTTCACGCCTGATTCTTGTATTTGTTGTGGTAGATCATTAATAGATATATTAAAAAGTGTAGTGCTGAGCACTGCACCTTGTGGTAAGCCACGGTGTACTTGTTTATATTTAAATATATTTCTTCCATATCTGGTTGCAATAAAGCGTTGTGTTAGGAAATGACATAGTCATGAAAACGTTGGACCTTGTATCCCTATTTTTTTACTTTCTTTAGTAGTTTTGTTCTGCATATAGAATCATATGCACTTTGAAAATCAATAAAAACTGATAAATTATCTTCTTTTGTATTGAAGGAGTCTTTGATTTCTTGACTGAGAAGTAAGACTTGTTCAGTTGTAGAATGGAACTCTCTGAATCCAGCTTGACATGGGGATATTAAATTTTGTGATTCTAGGAACCAATTTAACCTGTTTGACACCATTCTTTCCATCACGTTTGCTATTATGCTGGGAAGAGCTATTGGTCTATAATTTTTTATTTCTGATGCTGTTTTGTCTTTCTTCAAGAGTGGGACAATTATTGCTTTTCGCCATTCAGCAGGTACAGTAGTTTTCCAGGATAGATTGTAGAGTTTCAGTAGTTGTTGTTTTGCTGTTTTTCCAAGCTTTATGTTATATGTATATATATGTTAAAATATTAGCAGTAAAAATAGTTTTAAAACTGTAAAGCATCTACTCTAAGAATATTTTTTCTGAAATGTATACACTGAGTAGGGTTGATGAGGTATTTCAGTTGCATCTTGCAAACACTACACTCTTTGTGAGCATTTCAAGGGTGTTTTAAAAGATGATATGCCTCTCAACGTTTAAAAAAAAACAAATGGAGCTATAGATATTTTTGTTGTGATTGTGCGTACATGAAATGTAGGAATGTCCTTTGTGAAACACATGGGATAGTGCTCAGGAATTATCCTTATTTTCCATTCCATTAATGAAAGAAAAATAAGAACATGATAAATAAGATGATAAGATTCTTTAAATTGGGATCTTTTCATCCTCTTTTCTTCATTGACTGTGTTGTAATACTGTGTGCACAGTTTGCCTCTATTTTGTCTCTTGAACTTATTATCGATGAGAAAGTAGACTTCTGGATCTGTAAGTGTTCTGAATCTTTGTTTTAGTCTTCTCTCCACTATTGACCATATGTAATTTGAGGGCAGTATGTTACATGTGATGGAGCAAAAGGAAGAAACCGACTGTCAGTGTTCATATGCAAACACAGATAGAGACCTCTATAAATTTTTGTTCTGTGAAAATGATGTGAAGATGAGCAGCAATTAATCGACTGAGCCATTGTTGAGAAATTACAAGTATGTGAAATGCATAACAGAAAATATTGCAATGCACAGCACATCATGCATATTTGATATGGACAAATTAGGTATGGAATATATTATGAGGGTACCACATTTTAGTTCATAATACGAATTATCCAAAACTCAGTTGAAACTGTAGTTCTTTTTATGTAGTTTGACACAGACTGAACAGCTAATTGGGGTTAACAGAGTTTTCGGTTTAATCAATTTTGAATTAATGAGGATCTATGGTACTAAGTTTTTTTCTATCTCTTATGGTGTATTAGTTATCTGAAATTATGCAAAACCACTTTCAAAAGAGGAGCAGTCTATTCCTGTGAAATTCAAGATATGATGTAAAACTGGACAACTATACACCTGGAGTGCATCTTTGCACCATAGACCTTTATCATACTATACTCTGTTCATCAAGAGATTAGAGGAGATTAAAACAAAGCACCGGTTTGTATCACTCCGCGGCCACGTGCTTTCACAATGACGCAACACGGTTACCTACCGCTACGTGTAAATATAATATGCATTTTACACTACTAAAAGGATATATTTACTTGATCCAAATAACATGTAGCTCATGGAAATTAACTGCTACTTACGTCTTCTCTGTCCACAATAACACTTTTTCATTTCCTGCTCACAATCTCGAAACCAATCTCCAAAAGCAGCTTGTGGAGGGAAGTTCCTTTTAAATCTGGAAGATCGGTTCAGAGTTAACTGCCAACAGCACTTTGTTTAAGGTGGAGGTTCATTGTTAACAAAAAATTGAACTTTTCGACGGATTGCAGATCTCACACTCACAAATTCGTCGAAAACTACATCCACCCATAAGCATCGGCAGACTTTTTTCCAGGGGGGGGGACACATGTTGGAAATTTGCAATCACATATTATTAATTCATTATTTTATTGTCAAAATTTATATTTGTTGCATATAACCGTATTGATTTATGCTAAATAACAACTGTTCTTAATTAAAATAATAGTTTAATAGTCAGTAATTGATTGCACATTAAGTTCACCAACTTCCAAGGGGTGGCGGCCCCCCCTTGCCCCCCGTTCGCGACGCCCATGCATCCACCATTTATCTGGTACGTGGAAGCTTTTGGCTGGGATATTCACCAACTGATGATTTTTCTTTGCGTGTGCTGTAAATACTTGCAACTGACACACCGGTAAACTCGGATGTTAATTTCATCTCGCCTTCTATAGCAAGTTCGGGATATTTCTCGCAAATATTGTTAAACACGTTCAATATTATTGTCTTTTCAACACTTCGCAACGGTTTGCCACGCTTATGTTTTACAACACTCACTTATTCCGCCATGTTACTTTCATACTGAATAATGCGCGCGCAGATTGAATTAGGCTGGTTACAGATTCACTTAACTGCATATTCCTACACTTTAACTATGCTTAGTACACTTAGTTCATGCTTTAGCAAACATTAAGTGACAATTCAGACCTCAGTAACAGTATTTCTTATAGGGACTATTTAGACGGCGAAAGCGTCAAGAGGGCGCGCTGTGGTCAAAACGCACGTGGCTTTGTTTACGTCTCCTCTAATCTCTAGATGAACAGAGTATATGTACACGATTATCAAATAGCGCCATAGATGGGTCTTTCGATAGAACATGTCATTTTGAAGCTGATGAGTTGTGCTGCAATCTGGTGTAAATTTATATGAGTGTTCTTCAGTATTGTCTTGGCCAGAAACGTTTCAGTTGAAGTTGTGGTTTTGCATATTTTGTTTTTATCGTGAAACTTTCCATGCTGACGGTAAATTAATTTTAAGTTTCTGTATGAGTATAGACCAGTCCTGTATATGCTTAAAATAATATGGGATAATTATTTAATTGATAGAACAAACTAAATTCTCCAACTGCGTACTATGAGGTACAACTTTGCACTACCATTTTTTGTTAATTCTTCAAAACTGTAACTGCCATTTTCAACGAATATTTTAATTATGTTGCAGTCCACTTCTAAACTATATAGATCTTACAAATGATTACTCTTTCATTATTAATATTTCTTAATATACAAGTAGAATTCTCTGCAAAATAATATCAGGTTGAAAGGAATGAATTTCAACCTTTTGGAAACCTCACTTAAAATTTATGGTCACAAACTGTTGCATTCTTCATTTAATACAAACACTGGATGTTTTTTGGTCCTTGAGAATTACTTGGAAATGTGCCTTAGACATGTGGAAAGCTATACCATAGGGAAGATGCTACACTGCAGTCCCAAAAGATGTTTCCACATCTTCTTATCATGAATAGAAAACTTCCAATTGAATCAGGGAAAAGCACTTTGAGGAAGTACATGACCATCAAGAGGAACAAAAGGAACAGAAGAAACAAAATAAACTGCCTAAAAGTAAAAAAAAAGCCTAGAAGTGACATCTGACGGTGTTCCCAATTTGGAAACGATATTAGATGATGAAATAGATGTCAGTATTATGTCATCAGAAAGTGAAAGAGAAAGTAGACCAGGCTGGTCAAAGAAACTGTATGATCTAAAAAATATTAATAATGGTGATTATTTAATTATCAACTATTTTGGTGAACTGTACCCTGGTTTTGTTACAGATATCCAGAAAAACAGAGCCCAAATCAGTGTATTGCAAGTCCAGTAAGAGCTGGAAGCAGCCTGTTGCAAAAGATGAGCTTTGGTGTGATGTTGAAAAGGTAGTACAAATGAGCTCAAGAAACTATAAAGATGTTATATTTTTACTGTTCCTGAAATCTCAAAATACTCTTTGAAATAGAGACTGACCTTAAAACCATATAAGCCACTTAATACATTGGAATAATTATATTTTGTTTGTAAATGTGTAATTTGAAATATAGTGGTGTAACTTTGCTTTAAATGGTGTTTTTGTAGGAATATACAGAGGTCGATAGAAGTATTCAAATAATATAACATGTAACATTGTACGTACTATAAATACCGTAATATTTATTTGGCAGCGTTGAATTGTTACACATGTAAACATTAATCTTTTGTGCCTCGGAAACAATATTTAAAATATCACTTTGCATGTATTTATTACACAATCTGTACTATATTCTATTGTCCCTCTTACAAACGTACCCAATCGAACAGAGAGAAAGGTGGTTGGACGTACCCTACATGCTTCTTCCACACAGCAGTTGTGTTTATGCTGTGCTTCGAGACAGTGTGCTCACAGTTATTCAGCCGATTGTGAACTCACAGGTAGTATGGGATGTAAAGGTAAGGAGACAATGGTGGCAGAGAGGAATATTGTGATCAATATGTACAAACAAAATAAATCTCTCTCTGAAATTGCCAAAACCATTAATAGAAGCAAAACTACAGTGTTCTGCATAATTCAACGCTTCAAACAGACAAATACTGTTGTAAATAAACCTAGAAATGGCGCATCATCTGAACTCACCACCAGAGATAGGAGGCAAATGATAAAAATGGTGAAGCAGAATTCGCGAGTAACTGCACCTGAGATTAGAGGATGCCTTGAGCAATATTCTGGCACTGTGGTTCACACCAGAACAGTTGAATGGGTTTTAAATAGTACTGAGTACAATGCCCGCGTTCCTAGGAAGAAACCATATGTTAATAAGGTGAATAAGAAAAAGCGTATAGAACTTGCTAAACAGTATGTGGTGAAACCAACAGAATTCTGGGATAAGGTTCTCTAGTTGGACGAGAGCAAATTCTGCGTATACAAGAGTGATGGACGTCTTAAAGTGTGGAGACAGCCTAATACAGAATGGGAACCAAAGAACATGGTAGCTGCAGTGAAACATGGTGGCAGTAGTGTGATGGTATGGAGTTGCATAGCTTCATCTGGCTTTGGGGAACTGGTGTTCATAGATGGCATCATGGACAAATTTGCATACAAGAGGATTCTTGAAAACAATCTTAAAAAGAGTGCAGAGAAGCTGGGATTAGGGCAGGATTATTACTTCCAGCAGGACAATGATCCGAAGCATACTGCTGAAATTGTAAGGCTTTGGATCGTGTACAACACTCCTCACACTTTGAACACACCACCCCAATCTCCAGATTTAAATCCTATAGAGAACATCTGGAAGGAACTCGAGGAGCGTGTGAGCAAGCATCACATCAGGAGCAAGGACCATCTAAAAGAACTTCTTCAGAGTGGAGAAATATGGACTCTGCAGTCGCTAAACAACACATACAGACAATGCCCAAATGATTATTTGCAGTAATTCAAAGAAAGGGGATGATAACTAAATACTAGCTGTTCTCTGTTCAAATACTTATGTCCAGATGTAAAGAAACTGTTTTATCTCTCCTTGTAGTGCAAATTAATTTCAGTTGTTATTTATGAGTGTATATGTTTAATGAAAGACTCAAGTTTATTTTGTACCAGTTGTATTTATGTATGCTTACTTTGTGTAGCTTTAAAATAATATAAGTGATAAATATGTTTACGTTCGAATACTTCTGTCGGCCGCTGTACATGTGGTACAAAGATGTCCTACACTGACATACAAGTTTGCACCACTTTTCAAACTTTTTTTTCTCTTATCATATATGCTGCAAATGAATGTGTTAGTACTAAAAAGTTGGTTACTATATATACGAATAACATTTTTTTTTCGAAGTTATATCTAAATTTTCTGTAGAGGTATTTTAAGGACCATGAAAAGTGGTGAAAAGTTGTCCAGTTTTACAGTGTCTTGTCACATAGATATCTTAATAATATGGTGTTGAGCCAATTTTTATAAATTCCTATATTTTGAAAATTATTCTATGTAGAAGGTAGTTAGGATTAGGTTTTCTTTTAATCTTTGTGTCATATATTTGGAAATGCTGAAGATAAATAGGAAGTTTGGTATTTATCTGACATTTAATTTTTTATTTATACTGTTCAAAGGGATGCATATGAATCTTTTTTGCAAAACTCTTTCTTTAATTTGGGGGGAGGGAGGCTCAAAATACATGTATGCAGTGAAATCTCAATATCAACATTTTGAGTGGAATGCAATATTTCTTCACATACTATGTGCATGGTAAAGAAAGTAAATGGATGGTTCATAAAGGTTGAGTACTTGGACGTGATACTTTTATGACATGACATTCTGAAATTGTTACATCGCCAATGTTGGGAGGAAGGAATATACAGGGGTGTTCAATAAAGACTGGCACTAATATTCATACAACAATGTATTGTAAAAAATCACTCATACAGACTGTTGCCCCCCCTCAGAATACTTCTCCCTCAATACAATGTACTTGTCCCACCTCCTTTGCCATTCCTGGAAAACGTGCAGGAAGCCATTCTTTGAGAGCCTGTTCAGGGTTGCCTCTAAAGCTTTCACTGCTTTGGTCTCATTGTCGAACCAACGTACCTTAAGTTCCGTTTTGGCTCTCGAGTTAAGAAAAAAGTCACATGGAGCTAGGTCAGGATTATAAGGTGGAAGAGGTACCGTGGAGATATGATTTTGTGCCAGGAATTCGATAACCACATCAGCAACATGTGGCTAGGCATTATCGTGATGAAGCTTGCACTGCTGAATGAGATTCTTTAGCTTTTTGGGGATGTGATCCTTTACCAATTGCTTCAGGATAGTGTTATAGTAATCTGCAGTGTCTGTAGAGTGTCTTGGAACTGTGGGAATGCAGACTATCCTCTGGTAATCAAAAACAGTAATGACTATGACCTTATTGGATGACTTCTGTACTCGTGACGATATTTAGAGGCGATTATCAAACACGTTTACTCTCACAGGCTGTCAACAATCAACTGACAGAGCTATCGCTGTGTGATTTTCAATGATTAGCGACTAGAATATGTAGTTCGATGGCACGTGGACATATGTCGCAACCAGACACTTAATGAAAGGAAAAAAAAATCAGTGCCAGTCTTTATTGAACATCCCTCGTAAGTCAAAAAATTGCATTTTGCAGATATTGTATATATTTTGAATCAAGTCAAGAAAAGTCCAATCTTTCCTGCGGCCAACTTTAAATTATCACACTGATAGTTTAAAACATTTGTACCAATGAAGTTCTAGAAATGTGAAATGACTATTTGTAAGAATTGTCTGCTATATTTCCATAACCTATAAAGGGTAAATTTCCCAAATTTTATCAGAAATTAATAGAATGATGCTGTGCATGTGTCTGAAACATCTTTCATTTATGCCATAGATGAGTGGGAGGAAAATAAAGATCCTGTGTTACATTCACATGACTTTCTCTGCCCACTGTCTTATTAATTTATCTATTGTTTACTTAATAGTAAGTAGTGGAAGTATTGTATTCCACCCAAAAATTGGATTCCAAGATTTCACTGAGAATATATGTTTTGAGACTCCCCAAATCCAAAAATAGCAGTTTTAGAAAAAGGTCTTGAAGGTGTGTGTGTGTGTGTGCGTGCGTGCGCTAAATTTTCAAGAAAATCCACCCACCCTGGATTACCATTTGCATATAGCACTTTTCAAAAATTTTGATTTTCTCAAAAAGGCTCTTAAAGATTTTTATTAAAATACCATATGTTTAAGATATTCTCATAACAAATAATAATTGTATATCTTAAATTTTCTGGGAGTAGTGTCAGAAATGTTATTGATTCTGGATGACTTTTGTATAACTGGTAAACTAAGAGATAGCCAAAATCTTATCCCACAAAAAATGTAGATCTCATTAAAGCACACAATTTACTCAAATACATTTTTTGTGTGGAGTGAACTATTTCTGGATGTTCCTTGTTATTTGTGTGAATTTTCCAATACTTAAGCTTTTCTCAGGTGGAAAGTCATTAATCACTTTTTATTTCTAGCCATGCAAAGGGAGTGGAATGTCAAAATCATCACATTCTGAACAGCTCTGAAAAGATTTGACTGTTAAGCCTGCTGTATTCCCTATTCCCATTGTACCTGCAAGGAAATCTGTAATAAGACCATTTCTATAAACATCCATCTCTATTAACATAAAGTAGATAGAAGAACATACATTTTAAGAATAATTTTTACAAGAGTAGAGAAAGTCAAATGAGGGCACACATAAAATTTTCTTTTTATATAGCTTCTACAAACAAATTGATAGTTCAAAATCAAAGTTTGGTATTTATCAAACACTTTGTTTTTGACATGCTGAGACAGGAATCTGCTGTTTGCTTCTATGGTTGAGTGGTCAGTATTCTAGCTTCTCTATCCAGAGTTTCTGAGTTCAGACTCTGGCTGGTGCAGGAAATGTTTCTTTAACCAGAATCATTCCCTGTCCTCCGCAGACCATGGGATTGAACAAGTGTGTTTAAGTGTGAAAAGTAATACATACCAACCTACAGTCTAGCGAGTAGAAAATGAGTGGCAGTTTTGGTCATTAATACTTGGACTTGTAAACAGGATTTCTGCACTTCATATCCCTCCAGGACTATTCTTATCGACAGGTGTTTGTCAATACTCATAAGTGGCAGAAGTTGGGGAGGTATCCTAAACTTAGATCTGGAACATTTCCTTTTGTAATTATTTTGTTTCATGTATCATCGGTACCAGCCATCTGTGGTGCCATATGTAGTAAGAATATGCATTAAACATTACTAGGTATGTAAAAAAAGTGAGTAAGAGCACCAGCACTGTACCAACAAAGGCCTAGATATCACCATAGAGGCTAAAGGGGACTAACAAATGAAACAATTCGGAATTTTCTTCTCCAGAACTACATGTACCAAATAATGTGAAAAGTGATCAACCTCATTATTTTAGTTTCAAAGTGCGACTTAAAAACTTTTAGCTGATTCCATTAAAAATTGGAAAAAATGAAATTTTGAAAGAAAATATAGGATTATATATTTAAAATGGGACAGTCCCAATTAGTCAGAGAATGTGTGTCTTGAATATGGGACCCTCTAATATATGACAAAAGATTTTAGTTGTAACTGTACAAAATGCACTAGGTATTATCCATTAACATTTTTCATACTAAGATGTTGCATAAAACATACACACAGACTTTAATGAGCATTTCTTTGCTGTTAGCATAAGTAAGATAGTGTTTGACTCCTAATCTGACTTTCTGTGCCCAGAAAAGAAGCAACATTGTTTACCAGTCAAGAGTTTAATGACAAGAACTGAATTTAAGATGAGTTAGTCTTTAAGTACTTCACACAGTTCTTAATCAGAAATCAGTAATCTTGTTTAGTCCCCAGGTTTAGAATAGTTATTTTTCTGTAGCCTTTTCACAACTCTTGTAAATTTCTATATAAATATGTGTAGTTGTTAAGATGGAGCTCAGCTGTAAGTAAACAGGATGCTCATGTTGTGTAGTGTAGTGCATTTTAAAAGTGGCATGGCTCATCATGAGGAAGACTGGAATCAAGCAAAGTGCCTTCAAGGGTGTTGAAAAAGAGTGTACAACATTGTCACTGTATTATTAAACATGGTACTGGGATGTGAATGTTGTATTGTTGGAATTGGAATTAAAATGTGGAAATTACATGTCTTGAGTATTTTGTTTCCTCCCTCCCATCCAAAATATATGAGGAACTCTTGCATATTTTTAGAATTCAGTCTACCACATAACTACTTCATCCTCAGCCTTTTGTCTGCCTGGAACATCTCAGGCCACACATGTGGCTAGACTGCAGGAGCTACGTATATCTACAACTGTCTGGAGACGGGCCAGGTGTGTAACGCTTACTGTCTGTTGACCAGCTCATGGTCTAAGGGGAATGAAGGACAAGGGAGAGACCTTCCACGCAGTGCAACCTGAGTTTTGTAAACTTTGGCACAAATGTTGCGCTGTTGGTCATGTTGCCAACTTACCTCCAATATTATTTGCACTGTTTACTCACTGCTAATTTCTCTTAATTTCAGCTGTAAAATAGTGCTTGTCACTAGTTTTAAATATGAACTAATGGTAAAAGTAATGTAGAAGTAGATAATCCAATCCACCCAATAAAAAATCTGGCATATACCAAATTGAATGCATTGACTGTAATGAAGTGTATATAGGAAAAACCAAAACAAATTTAGAAGTAAGATACAAGGAACACTTTAGAAACGTAAAAACCAAACAGTTGGAAAAATCAGTGGTTGCCACTCACTTTTGGACAAAAAACCACAACATAAAGCTAGAACAGAAACTCCTCAAACACATAACGGGAAAACAAGAGCTGTCCACGTGGAAACAAAACTTCATTTTGAAAAATAAGAAACAGAGTATTCAATTTTGTGTGCAGTATGGCCAAAGTTAAACTCAATGAAAACAAGTGGATGTATATAATGCAATATCAAAACACAGAAAAGGTGAACCTTTATACCGTAGTGAGAAAACAATTGTAAATGTCTTTAATAAGTTCTGCAATAAGTGTCCAATCTCTTCTATAAACAAAAATGACAAAAAAAAAATCTATCAGCCATTTGTATTGTTGCAGTGTGGCCAACATTACCTCAACTCATTAACAGTGTGATGAGCAAGGAACATCTTATGCAATAGCGAAATGTAGAAAATGCAAAACTTTAAACATTGGGGAGAGAACAAATGTAAGTGTTTGGGTGACTGAAGTCAAATTCTTCCTCCATCGAATCTCCATTACTATGGTCCTATTGCCATTTGGTGTTATGGGTGCAAATGCCTTCCCACAAATATACAAATTTTGGCATAGATATGTCAATGTTTTTCTATCATTCCCCAGAAACTTAACCCTCCATCAGGTGCAATACGTACTGTTACATGTTTGGGCGCAATATATCTGAGAGATACCACGTACATATCTGCCTCTGTGCTGTCTGAAATTCCTCCTAAATGTGAAATATTTGTATTTTATTGTGTTTTAATTATGTTATTTTTATATACCAAATTTTATTTTCAAAGTATTACAATACATCATACTACATTTCAAAAACATGAGTTATGTAAGTTGCAGAAAATAAACTAATACTGCGAATGTACAAAATGTGAAAGGGTAATTATTCTTATATTTGAACATAAAGTTAACAATAAACATCATCAGTTTTTATGAAATTATAAACATTATTACAATTAATCAGTTATTTGAACTAAATTGTATGTGCATGTGTCTGTAATATACTTGAGAGTTTTCACTGCAAATTCTCAGCACACTTCTTGCAAACCTGTCCGGCATGCTCTAAACAATAGTACATTTCACATTTCTTGCAGCACTATCTTGAAAGTCGCTTCTTTTTTGAGTATACAAGGCAAGTTTTGCAAACTTTGCGCTTATTTTCAGCAGAAAGACCTGAAGAAACTTCATCACGGACTTCTGTCGCAGCTTCGCAATCTGTGTCACTTTCATAATCAACAAAATCTTCATTATTATCTTCATTTTCATCCCAGAGTATTGCCAGGGCTTTCTGTAAGTCATTAGGTTTACACAGATTGAACACTTCTTGCTTCTTAGACATTATGGGACGTAAAAACGTGACCAGCAGAAAAAAAGACCACAGAAACAATGAGGTACGTGAGCGGGCGCAATGTATCTCACAGATACTTTTGCTTGATAATCGAATGAAACAACAAGCAGCTAACCAATAGTGAACGAGGAAGTGCTACAGTGTGTTTTAGGAAGCTACAATGACTTGCATTAATTTTGCATAAACAGTTGCGTCATATTGTTTAAAAAAGTGGGAGAGGTATCTCTCAGATATATTGCGCCCGACGGAGGGTTAAAGAAGATTCCCTGAAACTTCTGAATTTGCAGAATAACCATATTCAATTTACAATAGAAGCAGAAGGAAATAACACATTACCCTTCTTGGACCTCAAAATAACTAAAAATTTACATGGCATAGAATATGGAATATATAGGAATCCCATGCACATAGACAATTATATAGAGAAAAATCTGATGCGTTGCACTCACATGACTTTCTCTACTCTTGTACTAACCATTCTTACAAACTCTTATTCTTATATCTTCTTCGTGTTAAGATAAACATTTGTACAAATTATTTTATCGCTTATTTCCTTGTTGGTGCAAGGGGAATATTAGAATACGGTAGGCTTTGAACAATAGTCAAATCTTTTAAAGTTTTGATATTCCATTCTCTTTGCACACTTAACATGCAAAACAAATGAACAACGATGTTCCATTTCACAAAAGTTTTACATTTTCCGAAACTCACACACATAACAAGGAATATCTCTAAAATTTAGATATAAATTGTGTATGTTAGCAAGATCTTCATTTTTTGTCTAGTATGATCTGATCTATCTCTAACGGTTTACCAACTATGCAAAAGTCGTCCAGAGTAAATACAACTACAGGGGCTACAGCTGGAAAATTCAAAATATGCATTTCATTTGTCATAAAAATATCTCAAACATATGACATTTTAATCAAAATCGTTAGAGCCATTTTCAAGAAAATCAAAATTTGTGAAAAATTTTCCATGTAAAGGGTAGTTTAGGGTGGGGCTATTTTCTTCAAAATCTTTTTGTCACATCCTTGAAAGACATTAAACTTAAATACCATCTTTGGTTTTTAACCGACTTTTCGTTTTTGAGTTATGTGGTCCACAGACAGACACACACAGACCTTTTTCTAAAAATGCTTTTTTTTTTGGATTCAGGGGGTCTTAAAGCATATATTTCCGGCGAAATCTCGACATCAAATTTTTGGGTGGAATACAGTACTTCCCCTACTTACCAGTAGAGAAAGTAAAAAGCCCAGTCTCACACCAACTAGTTGCCTTTAGAAGTTTGATTCACCATTTATATAATGTCCCATTGAATAAAGACGAGTTCTTAAAAGAGCAATAGCACATACAAGAAATAGCAGTGTTAAATGGATTCAACTCAGCCATAACAAGGAACATGTTAAAAAGAAAGGAAAAACTCAAAGTAATTTCACAAACTACTACATTAATACCGCTTATGAACACAAACTGGAAATATAGATAATTTGCAAACATCCCTGGGCTTTCAGGAAGTTTGAACACATCTTCAAGAAATTAAACATAAGACTAGCACCTCAAAACAAATTCAATCTGAAGAACCTGCTAAACAGGCCACTTAAAATAGAATCCCCATAACTTTAAAATCCAGAATTTACCAGATCAACTGTGAGAGTTGTGAAAAAAGCTACATAGGAAAAACTAAAAGAAATTTGGAAATCTGGCTGAAGCAACACCAGAGAAACATAACACTGAAACAAACAGAAAAGTCTGCTGTGTCACACCATTTTTGGATTGGTAGTTACAACATTGGCTGTAACATAAAGCTGTTAAAATCACTTACTTCACCGATAGAACTGAACATTTGGGAAAAAATATACATAATCAAAAACTGTAATAGAGTTTTAAATTTTGAAATCCCAGTCTTTGCACCTCTAAAATCAAATGGCAACAGAGATGTGATGGAGGAAGAAGTTGGGTTCAGTCATCCAACAGTGGAGGATGAAATCGAATGATCTCGAAAACGTTTGTTTTTCCAACATGTTATAAGTGAAGGTGAGTGTAAATTAAGTGACTCAAAAAAATGGATCAAATACAAGACAATTACTTCATTGTAACAGTAACACCAGTGTTATCTCTGCAAGAACTGCCAGCAAACCAACAATGTCATTCATAGCATTGGCTACTGCAGAGCTGCTGATGCTTTGAGGAACTTGATACAATAACAGCAGTGGCAGGTTTAATGACACTTCAACTGGCCCTGTCCTTTGTCCTGTCAACAGCTGTCATTTGGCTGATGAGCACAATGCATTGGATACTAACTTCTACTGATAACTTCCTTGTTTTTGGAGTGTCTGGTCTTCGGCAGTGTCTTAGGCAACAACAACAACAGTGGTGTCTGCTACACCTAAGGTCTCTACTGTGGAAAAGGCAATTTTAAGGCTTCAAAGATATCCATCACATCAGAAAGAAAGAAAAATTCCTGCTAGTCTAAAGGCCAATATGTTATTTCACTTGTTTCACATTCTCTTGCAGTTAATTATTGTTCACATTCCTATTTTTTGTTGTAAATTTTAACATTTCATTTTTTCTGCCAACAAACCTACTGTTGGTGTTTTTAAACACACAAGCCGTGTGTGGGCAATGTTTTAGAGGTAAAACTGAAAAGTTCAATGCCACAGCTGGGATTTGAACCACATACTAGGGGGGTGCTCCAACCTCTCAAATCATTTCATTTTCAGTTTACTCTTAAGTTATTTATCTTTATGTTAACCCTTACTTTTCATTGTGAATAGCCCTTAACCCAATCATGTCATATTTAAATGCCTACTCAACCAACCAAGAAATAGATTTAAATTGCCTAACAGTGGGAATGGTAACAGCTCTTTCCTTAAGAAATCATTTAAAATGAAACAGTAAATATTTTTGCTGAAAATTTGCATGCACAACATTAAAGGCATTATCTCGTGAGTACTATTCTCTTAGTTCTGCTCTGTGTGTGATAGAGCTGAAAACAATTCTTTAAATCTAAATCAAGAACATCACATTTTTATATTGCCACACACAGTTCATCCAGAAACTCCAAAATCTCACTTTGCAGCCTCAAGACATACTCATAAGCTTTGATCTTATCTCTCTCTTCACCATGGTCCCCGTCAATGATGCCATCACTCAACTGAAGCTCTCCTTCATCACAAACTTATCTTCATCCATCGGTCTGGGCTGGATTTGAACCTGCGACCTTGGGAACAGTAGGCCAGCGTCTAACCAACTGAGCCACCCAGACCGACACATTATTTGTTGAGATGCCCTTTCTAAACCCAAACTGATCTTTCACTAGTATCTTGTTATACTCAAGGTATTTATACAGCCTGTAGAACATTACTTTTTCAAGAAATTTTTATAAAACTGGTAAGAGAGAAATTGGTCTATAGTTAAAAGCATTGTTGTGTTCTATCTTCCTTTCATAGAAGTTTGAAAACATGTTGTTGTAATTAATTTAATTTAAAAGGTGAGTTAATTAATAACACTGAAGAACACTTACAACATATTTTTCCGGGACGCGTTTCGAAGGTTAACTTTCCTCCATTATCAACCGGACAATAACTGGGTTTCCATGGTGTTTGATGGTGCAGATGGTGATGCTTCTTCTGGTGTTTCTTCTGGTGGCAGTTCAATGAACTTACTGAAAATGTCTCTCTGAGGAATGTTGAAATTAAATCCTCAGTTTCTATTTTTTAAAATAAAGATTTGTTCCCATGTGGACAGTTCTTGTTTTCCGGTTATGTGTTTAAGAAGTTTCGGTTCTAGCTTTATGTCATGATTTTTTGTCCAAAAGTGAAATGCAACCGCTGATTTTTCTGATTGTTTACTCTTAATGTTTCTAACGTGTTCCTTGGATCTAATTTCTAAATTTCTTTTGGTTTTTCCTATGTATATTTCATTACAATCACTGCATTCAATTTGGTATATGCCAAGGAATACAACATTGAGCTAGCAGCAGTAAACCATTACTCCATAAAAAACCTACTACTTTCAAACATCAAAGATGCTATTCCACCTAACAAAAAATCTGGCATATACCAAATTGAATGCAGTGATTGTAATGAAATATACATAGGAAAAACCAAAAGAAATTTAGAAATTAGATCCAAGGAACACGTTAGAAACATTACAAGTAAACAATTAGAAAAATCAGCGGTTGCATTTCACTTTTGGACAAAAAATCATGACATAAAGCTAGAACCGAAACTTCTTAAGCACATAACCGGAAAACAAGAACTGTCCACTTGGGAACAAATCTTTATTTTAAAAAACAGAAACCAAGTATTTAATTTCAACATTCCTCAGAGAGACATTTTCAGTAAGTTCATTGAACCGCCACCAGAAGAAACACCAGAAGAAGCATCACCATCTGCACCATCAAACACCATGGAAACCCAGTTATTGTCCGGTTGATAATGGAGGAAAGTTACCTTCAAAATGCGTCCCGGAAAAATATGTTGTAAGTGTTGTTCAGTGTTATTAATTAACTCACCTTTTAAATTAAATTGTTGTGTTCACCTTTTTTAAAAATGGGTTTTACAATCGAGAATTTCATCCTGTCAGGGAAACTTCCGGGCTTTAGTGACTCATTGCACAAATAACTCAGGGGAGTGCTAATTTGGGATGAACATGATTTTAGGATTATTGTTATTTCGTCATAACCATGGGAATTCTTTGTTTTAAAGGAGTTGGTAATTTTATTTATTTCTGCAGGTGTCATCTGATTAGCTTTAAATCCTGGCAGTGTTTCTGTGAAACTTGACCTTAGAAATTCTAGTGCTGCTTCTTTACTTCTATAGTTAATATTTAGATTGTATGTTACATATACAAAGAATTTGTTAAAGATTTCTGCAACTTCATAGGGTTTGTTAGTTTCTTGATTGTCCACGTTTAATGTTATTGAGGCGTTTTGTGATGAAAATTTTTCCTGCTTCTCTTTTTATTATATTCCAAGTAGTTTTTGTTTTGTTGTCTGAGTGTTGGATTAGCTTATTGTAATACAATACTCTTGCTGCTTTTATTACGCTTTTTAGGATTTTGCAATACTTTTTGAAGTGGTGTTTTAATTCTAAATTGTTACTAGTTCTTACTTGTTGATATAATTCTTGCTTATGTCTGCATGAGGTCCTTATGCCTAAAGTGATCCAAGCATTGTCACTTTTCAAGTTAGATAATTTGTTGATTTTTACAGAAAAGCACGATTCAAAGTGAGCTTTGGAACATTTGAGAAAACTATTATATTTATTGTTGGTTCCATTTGTTTGGTAACTTTGATTCCAAGATTCAAGTTTAAGTTTTTGCTAAACTCGTTCAGAGTATTTTCATTTACCTCTCTATATTTCTGATATGTATAATTAGGAATTGCTCAGTCATATCAAAAATATCTTTGTAATCATTTGTCCTGAAACACCTTCACTGCTACTTCAGTCACTTTTGCTAGTGTGTACTCCTGCAGTGACAGTTTCATAACCTCATATCCTTGCTGCTACAACAGTCACTGTTTGATCCAAAAATGTTTATTGTGCAGCTCTCCAAGGTTGCCTGCAAAACAGAGAACACATTATTCAAAGTGGTATAAGCAACATAGGCAAAATCATGACTAAAATGTAAATTTCTACTTTAGGCTACAGTATTTTAAGGGGAACATATAAGTAGTTTGATAAAAAATTGACAATATTACTAATTATTTACTGTCAGTTTTAATAGTTTGAAGCTTATTTAACAACATCTCATCATTATTTTGTAAATGTCCACTGCCACCACAGCAACCTCTACTGCCATGCCCCTCCCACTAAAATATGTTCCTTGCAGATCTTCTAAATCAAACTTCGAAATTCACAGGACTTGGGGAAACTATTTGCTATTTTGGGTGCCAAAAACAGTATGTGTGGGTGCTGAGTACCTGGCTGAAAGTGTTTATGATGCATTTTTAACATTTAATGAAGGAAATTGTGCTAGACTTAAGATTTTGAAGAAGTTTTGGGTATAGACGTGTGTTCAGCGACCGAGGTAAGGCAGTTGGTGAACACATAATTATTAAGTTCCAGGATATGTGCATCCTTGCATTAACTACACACCACCATGCCTGACTACAGTGAGAGGCTATTGAAATCTATAAGCATCCTAACAATTTGAATAAGAAAGGAGAGGCCTTAAGACTAAACAGCTACTGGCATCCAGTCATCGAAAGCGAAGAATGTCATAAGAAACAGGAAAGCAGAGCAAGCCAATCACAAGAGAACAGCAGCACAAGAAAGATAGAACCCCATGTACCATGGCCCTGCCCATCCCGAGCCAATCAGCGGACAATGCACATAGTATAAATAGAGCAAAACGAACAGTTAACGTTAATCAGATGCAGCAATGCCTTCTCTGAGGAGACATTGACAGTGCCACTGAGGATGTTTACTGCAGCTGTAGAAAAAACATCTGGAACACTGATCTTCAGTAGACCATGGTAAAACAGCCTGGAAGATACTTCTTATAATATTGATGCCGGCCATGAAAGCCTATGTATTTTAACTACTTTTCCTTGTCCAGCAAAGCATAATTATTTTGTGATGACATGAAATTTAGAATGTATAAATCTTTAGTGGGGTAAATGTAAAAAGGTACATGGAAAATAGGTGGGAATTCCATTTTATAAGAATTCTTGAAGACCTGGTGGTAATGCTTTTTTCTGTCACACAGACTGAAATTCTTCCTTCTACCCCAATAAACATACATTAACCCACTCCCCATGGTCATTTAAACCCTGCATTGGCTGTGCTCATCCACCCCAATAGACAGCCACAAATTAAATTTCAGCTTTGCAGAACAAACATTAACAGTTTCTCAGTTTTTACAGATTTTAATGAAAGAAAATTTGAATTAAAGCATATTAAATACACTGTGTACCACAACAAGTAATACTGTATTTCAACAGTAGTTGAACAGCCATTACATTTCATTTCATTTTGAAATATAAAAATTGATTCTGTCAATAAATGTTTGACTTCCGCTAATTAGTAATACAACAGGAAAAACCTGTCACCAGGTGGCTGTAACGACAACAATGAAACAAACATTCAACATACTGATGATGCAAATTATGGATTTGTGATACATGTTTAAGATGTAACAGGAGAACAAAAAGGTTTAAAACTGGCTGTGCATTGTTTTACGTGTCTGCATCCTCGGTGCATTGCCATCTGCCAGGTGTGGATGAAACCACACATTTTAGAAACCACTTTTGAAAGCTTTACTTACCAACTTTATGAAAGGAGATACTGAAACTGGCCACCATCATTGTCCATACATTTTTGGCACTTCTCGAGGAAGCTATCCATCACTTGCCGTACTTCACGAGAAATGCTGGCAATTTCCTGGTGAATATTTGTTTTAATTCTTCCATTATGTGTGAGTTTGTCTAGTACACTTTTAAGTAACCCCAGAGATAGAAAACCCAGGAAGTTAGGTCAGGGGACTGAGGGGAGCCACAAAGGCGGAGGGTGTCAACAGTTTATTTGCAAGGCGCTTCTTCACGTACATTAAATAAAAATCTGATGTGTTGCACTCACATGACTTTCTCTACTCTTGTACTAACCATTCTTACAAACTCTTATTCCTATATCTTCTTTCTTGTTAGCTAAGACAAACATTTGTACAAATTATCTTATTGCTTATTTCCTTGTTGGTGCAAAGGGAATGTTAGAATATAGTAAGCTTTGTGCGATAGTCAAATGTTTGAGATTCTGTTGTCTTTGCCCACTTTACATATAAAAAAATGAACAGTGATGATCCATTTCACGAAAGTTCTAAGTTTTCTGAAACTCACACACATAACAAGGAATATCTCTGAAATGGTGCACCCTACAAGAAAATGTATTGAGACATAAATTGTGTATTTTAGCAAGATCTACATTTTTTGTACAGTATAATTTGGTCTATCTCTAACGGTTTACCAGTCATGCAAAAGTCGCCCAGAGTAAATACGACTACAGGGGCTGTAGCCAGAAAATTCAAGATATACATTTCATTTGTCATCAAAATATCTCAAACATATATATGACATTTTAATCAAAATCATTAGAGCCATTTTCAAGAAAATCAAAATTTTCGAAAAGTTTTCCATGTGAAGGGTAGTTTAGGGTGGGGCTATTTTCTTCAAAATCTTTGTGTTGCATCCTTGAAAGACATTTAACTTAAATACCAACTTTGGTTTTTAACAGACTTTTCGTTTTTGAGTTATGCTGTCCACAGTCTGACACACAGACACACACATGGACCATTTTCTAAAAATGCTTTTTATGGATTCAGGGGGCCTCAAAGCATATATTTCCAGTGAAATCTTGACATCGAATTTTTGGGTGGAACACAATACTTCCCCTACTTACCAGAAGAGAAAGTAAAAATGAACTTTTCAGTGATACAGCAATGATATTTGTGGCATGTGGTATTCCTCTTTCCATGCTCAGAAACCCTACTATGAAAGCATATTTGGTAAATATACTGGGAAGTCTGTCCCAGATGAGAGTACCTTAAGAAAATCATATCTTCAACCTCTGCATGAAGAAAAATTAAAACAGATCAGGCAAGTAGTAGGTGAAAGTCCAGCATATTTTATATTAGATGAAACTACTGATAGACAGATGAGATATGTTCTTAACATTTTAGTAGCACCCCTAAATGGAAAGCAAGAGATACCCATGTTGTTGAAAACCTACTTTCTGCACAAAACAGACTATGCTAATGTAATGCGTAGTTTCAACGATGCACGTTGTGAGCTTTGTGCTGTGATGAATATGATTGAGTGTGGCTAGTACTAGCAACTTACATGTTATTGGCCATATCTAGCCTCAAGCCTATGAATCTAAAACACGTTACCTGCATTGCACTAAGTTTGTCAGGCAATAAAAGAAGAATATTCATATGCAAATGAATTTCTGCCTTGCATCAAGAAATTGTTCAAAAAGCCTCCAGCTAGGATACAGAAGTACGTAGAAGTTACAGGAGTTGTTGTTTTCTAGTGCCTTGCATCTGGCAATGAAGCCATTAGCATTTGTACTTTCCAATACTTTTGAACTGTAGTTTCTTCTGATCTTAATGCTTCACAGGTCTTCAAGTGGCCTTCGTTCATTTCTGCTGCATCGTTACACAGGACACATATTGGTGAAGCTGAGATACCTATTCTGTAGAGATGACTTGCTAAGCAGTCATGATTTGTCAATAGTCAGAAGGCTGCAACCACTGTATTCCTTGGTCTCTGGGGGATTATATCTGGGTTGGAAAGTAGTGTAATCCATTCTTTATCTTTGGCATTTGTTTCTATTTCTTGTAGGTATGAATGAGAACATTTTTTAATGATCAAGCTTTTTATTGAGGAATATGAGAAATTGAATTTAGACTTTTGTTTTATTGTTGTGCCTTTCTTTGCAAGTGAGGCTGCAGCTTCATTCCCCATGACTCCACAGTGTGCTGGAATCCATTGGAGATGAACAGTCTTATTAACTTTTTGGAGTTGTGCTAACATTTTGTAGCATTCTCTAATTTTTGTTGACTTCTTTGTAGTATTTGAACATATTCCCTGAATTGCAGCTTTAGAATCTGAAAGAATTACTGCCTTGTTAAATTTATTTAAGGGAAGATTTAATAATTGTTGGAGAGCAATGTGTATAGTGAAGCGATAAAAGTATATTGGTTGCCCCAAGTATGGGATCCAATTTGTAGCAAAGAGTGAGGCTTCGTGGTAACGTATCGGCTGTTGTCGGTTCTTGTAGTTCTGCTCCGGCTAGGCTCAAACATGAGACTTTAATCCAGGGTATGCGCTGGTATATTTAATATAGGTCACCCAGAATAACTTTGGAGACTATTTATTCTCAGCTCTTTAACACATTTCGGGAGTTATGCCGACTTCCAATATATATATCTCCTCGCAGAGCAACTGCAACTCACATGTGTCCACAACTAAGTTGTCCACCGATATGGTAACGCTTACTGGCATCTCCCCACGCTAGAAAGAAAAAAAAAAAACGTTCCTCCCGATTTTAAATTTCATGACATCATCAAAAGAAAGCCTCACATCCAAAACACTATTTCATTCCTTTTCACAATTTAGAAATGTCCCTTTCTATTAAAACATATCCATTTTTTAATTCCGAATATACTTTCTCCTTTATATACCTTTCTATGATTAAACAATGTTTTCTTTATATTTTATTAAACATATCGCGCGACTTTTAAGGTTGGCAGACCTGAATTTTGACCCTGAATTTCAAACTAGCTTAGTTTTTCAAACGTTGGCTAACCTTAAATTTTGATGGCAATTTCGAATTATGTGGTATGACGTCATGACTCGTTAATTTCTAACCAATAATGCATTTATCCTACAAATTTAACGACTATTATTTACTCATATTTTGCTCACCTTACAACACTTCCTACTCTATTTTCTACCTATGTTATTACTCAACACTTATCGCAAATCTTACATCCGACAATTAAATTAAAACGTGTCTTTATCAAGCCCATTCGATTTGAATCTAAATTTCGGTATCAATAGCCTCTATTTCTCCATCATAATTTGTTGCGTCTCTGCCAACAGAATGATAAAAGGAAAAATGTGAACACATAACTCCAGCTCCAGTAAGGTTTTCCATGGAGGATCCATCACTATATATGTGCAGCCATTCTTCTGTGGGATATCTAGTATTGATTGTTTCCAGAGTTAGAAGTTTTTGTATTTCTTTTGGTGTGTCTGATTTACTTATTTCCTCTATTAATTCCAAACTGAAGGTAGGTTGCAATAATTTCAATGGATTTTCTCTTATAAGTAGATTTTCTCTGGTGTTAGGAATGTTCAATTTGGATTTAACGTGTGTTACCTTTTCTAGGAAACTACTATGAGTTTTAAGGATTGAAGGGGGGAGGTTCTCTCCTGTCCATTTAGAGTTTGGCAGTCATAGCATTTTCTCGTGTTGGAGCAATGCTTGTTCTTCTATTTTTGTTGTTATTGATAGAATCCGTGTTAAGGCAAGCACAGCATCAATAGGTGTGGATTTAACTGCTCCAGTGATTAGGCGAAGAGCCTGATTTTGTATTTGTTCATGTTTATTGATGTTAGCATTTGCTGCTGTTATTAAAGCTTCAGAACAGTACAAGAGGTTTGGTTTAACATACATTTTGTATGTTGTGTTAAGTACTCTCCTTGAGCAGCCCCATTTAGCACCAGCTAACCTTTTGAGGATTTGCAGTTTCTTTTCAACCTTTTCTGAGATGTTTGTTATATGTTTTTTCCAACTTAGCTTTCTGTCGAAAGTGATGCCTAAGTATTTGGCATCATCAACTGCTTTGAGTGGTTTACCATTATAATTTATGTTAATATTAACTGGTTTGTATTTTAGTGTAAATAATTCATAAGAAGAACATAACAGTATAACTGTAACATAACATGCGGTATAACTGTTTCATCTAAAATGGAGGAAATGTCATTTACATATGTGCTGGCCTATCACAGCACAACAGCATCCATCAGAGGAACATGAGGGGAAGGTCGGTGGATCTAAATAGCACCTATTTAGTCCTCCCGGCTAGGCCCGATGGACCCGTTGACCAACGATAGGTGTGGTCCCCCTTGCAAAATGGGGGTTTAAGTCGAGTGATGTAACTGCTACATTGTAAAACTGGTGCCCGTTAAGAAAACAGTTACATGAAAGCCCCATACATGAAGTTACAGGAGTTCCTCTTGCAATTTCTCTGATTCTCACTAGCTGGGGTACTTGGCTGAAGGCTGCAGTGCTGTAACAACTTTAAGGCTATATGCAATTTCTCAAGTGAAATACCATATGATTCTTCTGTTGTATAAAAGGCCAGAGAACTGGCAAGTAAACGGGAGTTGCAAGATGAACTTGTTTCTGTGCATGGCTGTGACGGCCATTACAAGATTGGAGGAGCAGTGTCCTTAGAGAGATTATTCACAATGGGCAATTTTGATGGATGTAAAGACAGCACTGGAGGGGGTTGGAGAACAGAACCTAGAACAGAGCTTAGCCAAAAACCCTGATATTGAGGATGTTGCAAATAACAAGGATTTTAATTACAGACTGCTAACAAAATATGCACCACTTGTATCTGTTGACGTTGAATGTTCCTTTGCAACATACAAATGCTTACTTAGTAACCAAAGGTGCAGCCTCACTGAAAAAAACATTGAGCTGTTAAACAGAATCTGCTTCAGTAGTTTCCTGGACTTAAAACAGTGAATTTTGTGTCCTTGTCCTTAGTTATTTTATGTAATGGCGTAATTGGTTTTTGTATTGAGTGAAAATTAAAATGGAAAATTTGCACCTTTTTTTACCTAAATTAACGCACGTTTTTTGCTTATTTTTAATCAAAATTTTGCAACTAAAATTCCTAGCCTTGCTAATAAGTTATTAATGGTTTTTAATTTATTAGGTTTCAAACTTTAAAAATGCTCTCTTGAAAATTTTAATAAAAGTGACTTACCTCATTCTTCCTCCCTGGTCATGTGTTACGTCGGACACACAAATAGGCTGTGTCTGACAGGTGACAACATATGCAACAGAGACTATCAACAAACTCAGCTGCATGCTGGAAATATTGACTTGTGTAAACTGTGCTGTAACACAAGGTGGGATTTATAAATATTCTGCTCTCCTAATACACTCACAGTTATTTTTTCCATGGCTGTATTGTATGTATGTATGTCTTTATTCACCGTAAGAATTTTTTTACAAATTCATGGCTTCGTCAATTTTTAAATAGGGAATACAAATAATATTGGTTTAAACAATATCATGAATACAAATAATAATAACAGAGACAGCATTACAGTCATAAGAGTATAAGTTATATATATATAGCCTACAGATTAAACACAGATAAAATTATTCAGAGAGTGAATCAAATAATATATATATATATATATATACAGAGACAGTGTTGCAGTAATATAGTGTTACAATAATACAGATGAAATCATTCAGAGAATGAGTCAAAGAACTCCTGCACACTGTAGTAGGTTTGCTCAATTAGAAAACTTCTAACTTCTTTCCTAAACTTAGTTTGACTGCTACTATGGATTCTATTTGTGATTTTATTATACATGTGTATGCCTCTATGCAGTATGGAATTTACCTTTTTTGTTGTTCTGGCAGTCTGTATGTGTATTTTATTACTATTTCTGGTACTATGTGTATGAACAGTGTTGTTTATGCTAAATAAGTGAATATTGTCCCTTATAAAACCAACAGTTTCTAAAATATACAGACTTGGCAGCGTAAGAATGTGATTTTGTCGAAAGTATGGTTTACATGATGTTGTCCTGTGCAAGTTTAGCATTAGTCTAAATATTTTCTTTTGCATTATGAATAGCGCACTTATTTCGCTACTGGATCCCCATATAAATATACCATAAGCAAGCACAGATTGTACATAAGAGAAGAAAACCATTACATTATTAATCAGTGTGCTTGACTTGCTGATTGAATAGCCCTTTACCAACTGTGGCCCCTTTTGCCCCACAGCTTTTTATTGTTCTTCATTCTTTATAGCTTACTTTTCTGACCCATTTTTCTTTTACTTTCTGTACCACACAGTTAAGGTAAGTAAAGGAAGTATTGTATTCCACCCAAAAATTTGATACTGAGATTTCACCAGAAATACATGTCTTGAGACTCTCTGAATAGAATTAAGCATATTTAGAAAAAATTCTATCTGTGTGTTAAAAAAAGGAGTTTTTATTTATGGATGCTCTTTAACTGCTATGGTTTCCAGATCCCATTCTGTATTGGGTCAAGGACCACTTAATTTTGCTTAATTTTTTCTATGTGCCATAAATTTATGACATGCCAGGATTCTTATCCTGTGCATCTGTCTCTGTAATTAGCAGAACTCAAAAACATGTTGGTTAAATATCAAACTTGGTAGATAGAGTCAGAACTGAAAAATTCAATGCCACAGCTAGGATTTTAACCACAGATCTTCCACTCTATGTGCAACAATATTTAACCACATGGCAACATGTCACTATGGTTGTAAATTCTGCAACTGATTCGCATTTTCCTGGTAGACCACAATGGAATCTCAATTTGAGATCATATGCTCCAATAATGACTTATAATTGTAAGTACTTAAGTCCAGGGCCCAAAGGTTTTATAAAATATTTTATAACTCGTACATATCATGCCAATCAATGGGTGGCACTGTGGCCGTGTGGTTAGACCACCTAGGCCACCTGGGTTTGATCCCAGGGGGCCACATGTGGTATTTGTGGTGCACAAAGTGGTATCTGGGCGGATTTACTCTGGGTCTCTGATTTCCCCTGCCATTAATTCCACCAATTGCTCCATCATCACTTTTCAAACCATCCATTTTGTCTGTATTTCATATCGTACTCTTCCTCACTCTCATACTTGGTGCTTGACTGACCACCTGCTTCCAGGTCTTCACTCCATCCAGTCCATAGGTTCCTCTGCTCCCGACAGGCATCTGACCCTAGGCACTAGCTTGTAAGTCCTACATAAGGGGAGGGTAATCACTTCCTCATTCTCATACTGACCACTTCACTCTGTCTGGTACATAGGTTCCTGTGTTCCCTGACAGACGTCTGACCCTAGACACTGGCTTGTAAGTCCTACATAAGGGGAGGGTAATCACTTCCTCACTCTCATACTGACCACTTCACTCTGTCTGGTACATAGGTTCCTGTGTTCCCTGACAGACGTCTGACTCTAGGCACTGGCTTGTAAGTCCTACATAAGGGGAGGGTAATCACTTCCTCATTCTCATACTGACCACTTCACTCTGTCTGGTACATAGGTTCCTGTGTTCCCTGACAGACGTCTGACCCTAGACACTGGCTTGTAAGTCCTACATAAGGGGAGGGTAATCACTTCCTCACTCTCATACTGACCACTTCGCTCTGTCCGGTACATAGGTCCCTGTGTTCCCTGACAGACGTCTGACCCTAGACACTGTCTTGTAAGTCCTACATAAGGGGAGGGTAATCACTTCCTCACTCTCATACTGACCACTTCGCTCTGTCTGGTACATAGGTTCCTGTGCTCCCCGACAGACGTCTGACCCTAGACACTGGCTTGTAAGTCCTACATAAGGGGACTTTATAACAAGTTTTTGTAAGTATTTTTGTGGCTAATAGCGAAAGTGCTTAACATGACTAGTAAAGCAAGTGTATCTGGTCGGTCGTTGAAAAGTGATGCTCGCAATATTGTTTACAATGTTGCTAATTACTTGAAAGATAAAAAGAGTGAATTGAAATTGAGTTGCAATGTTGCTGCATCGACAAGTTAAGCTACAGGAGTTTCCATTAGTTTAGTGAAACACATCATAAAGGAAGGGAATACGTCTTTGTGTACCACTGGTCAGGTCAAATTCTCAATGCCGAAAGGGAAGGCTAGAGAAAGGAAAAAGAAAGTGGAAGTCGATACATTTACTGAGGGTATAGTTCGAAGGAAAATACATGAATATTATACAGTGAAGAAAGCACTGCCAACGATACAGAAGTTCAAGCATGATTTGCAGAGTGATGGCAGCTTGGTATGCAGCAGGGAATACCTGAGGAAACTGGTTTTGCGATTATGCTTTAAATGGAAAAAATGTGCTTTAAACGACAGCTCCTAATCGAAAAGCCTGAAATTGTGTCCTGTCGTACTAATTACCTGCGAACTATTCGTAGGTATCGTGAACAGAAGAGGAATATTGTGTGTTTAGACGAAACATATATAAATGCTTGTCATACCGTCAGTTCTTCTTGGCAGTCCCCAAATGAGTTAGGGGTTTCAAAGCCTATGGGTAAAGGACCCAGACTGATAATTGCCCATGCGGGAGGAGAAAACGGGTTTGTGCACAATGCTTTGCTAATGTTCAAATCTAAACAAAAAACGGGCGATTATCACGATGATATGAAGGCTGTAAATTTTACAAAATGGTTAGAAACGCAAGTTATTCCTAATTTGCCCAGTAACTCTGTTGTCGTGATGGACAATGCTAGCTATCACAGTGTTCAGAAAAATAAAAGGCCAACAATGACGATGCTGAAACAGGATGTAATGTAATGGTTAAGGGACAACAATGTGTGTTCAGCAGCAATATGCATAAACCAGAGTTATTGCATTTAGTGAAGTCAGTGCCCAAAGAAAAGACGCACGTAATCGATCAGAACCTCAATGCACGTGGCCATGAGGTATTGCGTCTTCCACCATATCTAGCCGATCTAAATCCAATAGAGTTGGTATGGGGATAAATAAAGGGAGAAGCTGCACAAGATTTGTCCAATGTATCTTTAAGTGCAAAGCAAACGCTCTGTGAGGAGCTTTTCCGTGAATATTCCAGAGTTAAGTTGAGAAAGTGTTCTGATCATGTACGAAAAGTGGAAGCAACATACTGGGAATCAGATGGACTAATGGATGATGTCATCAACAATTTCATCATTAATGGCAGAGACCACTCAGGCTCAGCAGAATCTGTTACCGACACAGCTCCTGAATTAGATTCAGAATTGGAAATGGAAGCGGACTAGTGTAACTCGGCCTAGTGGACTGCTGCTGCCTGCTGCTTACCCCTCCCAGTTCAGTCACGTGAGTACCAACACCTTCCGAGGTTCTTTTCTAACTTGTAGACCTATAGTAGTTCATCATCTTCATCCAGCAGAGGAGAAGGACAGGCACAAGCTGGTGAGTAACATTTGTACATACTTATTTATCTATTTTTTTATTTATTCATCCTTTGATAATAGTTATATGATATGGAATAATTTGCTATAATTGATACATAGCTTTTACTCATAATACAATTGCTATTAAACAACAAATACATACAACATAATTACTATCAGATATAGTTAAATAATAATCACAATATTCAGTGTAATAGTTATTATCATTTCCATCACCGCTCCAGACATACTGCAGCCTTTTCAATTTCCTCTAGAAGTGTGAAATTTGGCACACATATAAATCAATACTTTTTAATTATACAGACTTTTTTATATTCATAAATATATTGATTCATATTTTTTAAAATAATTATAATGAATAATTATTTTTTTCACCCATTTTTAATAAGGAAAATTTCTAGCTTCTATGATTTTAATGATAGTATTATAAGAAAAAGTCAGTAGTATCACAAATAAGCCAGAAATGAGTGATAAAAGTTTTATTACTCTAGAATTTAAATCTTACTCAGGGGTCTCCATCTAGGGGATATGTGAATGGCGATCACAAGGTACCCAAGCTGAGCAGAACATTACTTCCACTTACTGGTGTTTTGCTCCTCACTGTAACTTTTCTATCTGACCTTACCTTGGTCATCTCTTGTTCTCTTCTGACCCCGATGCTATTAGGCTTCCCAAGGGCTAGGGAGTCTTTATTTTTCCAATCTCTCCATTTCTCTAATTTCTCGATAAAATCTTAACCCCTAACATGCTGACCTGTCATAGCATGTAATACGTCCTCTGATTGGTGATCAGAGGATATGGTCGGTGAATTTATTTTGATAGTTCTCCCGGTCAGGTCGGTGAGACCCGTAAACCAACGACAGGTGTGGTCCTCCAGACATTCTGGGGGTTGTGAGAGAGTGATGTAACCGCCAAAACATAAAAATATGGTGCTCTCTAAAAAGCGGTTACTATTACTGCTATTGCTCTATGAGTGAAAAATATTGTAGAGCAAGAGGATTAATGACTTCATTGTCTGAAATCCAGCATTAGCTAACAACATATTTGTCAATTTATTAATATGCTTCACTGTATTATTTATGCCAACAAACCTACTGTTGGTGTTTTTAAACACACAAGCCACGTGTGGGCAATGTTTGAGAGGTAGAACTGGAACTGAAAAATTCAATGCCACAGCTGGGTTTTGAACCACACACCCTCCGCTCACTAGGTGGCTACACTAACCCCCAAGCTTTTATTATTATTAATCAACTTAATTTTTTGTTCATCCACACCTATTGATGCCATGCTTGCCTTAACACAGACCCCATCAATAACAACAAAAATAGAAGAACAAGCATTGCTCCAACACGAGAAAATGTTACGACTGCCAAACTCTAAATGGACAGAAGAGAACCTCCCCCCTTCAATCCTTAAAACTCATAGTAGTTTCCTAGAAAAGGTAACACAGATTAAATCCAAATTGAACATTCCTAACACCAGAGAAAATCTACTTATAAGAGAAAATCCATTGGAATTATTGCAACCTATCTTCAATTTGGAATTAATAGAGGAAATAAGTAAATCAGACACACCAAAAGAAATACAAAAACTTCTAGCTCTGGAAACAACCAATACTAGGTATCCCACAGAAGAATGGCTGCACATATATACTGATGGATCCTCGAAGGAAAACCTCACTGGAGCTGGAGTTACGTGTTCACATTTTTCCTTTTATCATTCTGTTGGCAGAGACACAACAAATTATGATGGAGAAATAGAGGCTATATACATTGCTCTCCGACAATTATTAAATCTTCCCTTAAATAAATTTAACAAGGCAGTAATTCTTTCGGATTCTAAAGCTGCAATTCAGGGAATATGTCCAAATACTACAAAGAAGTCAACAAAAATTAGAGAATGCTACAAAATGTTAACACAACTCCAAAAAGTTAATAAGACTGTTCATCTCCAATGGATTCCAGCACACTGTGGAGTCATGGGGAACGAAGCTGCAGACTCACTTGCAAAGAAAGGCACAACAATAAAACAAAAGTCTAAATTCAATTTCTCATATTCCTCAATAAAACGCTTGATCATTAAAAATTTTTGTCATTCATATCTACAAGAAATAGAAACAAATGCCAAAGATAAAAAATGGATTACACTACTTTCCAATCCAGATATAATCCCCCAGAGACCAAGGAAAACAGCTGTTGCAGCCTTCCGACTATTGACAAATCATGACTGCTTAGCAAGTCATCTCTACAGAATTGGTATCTCAGCCTCACCAATATGTGTCCTGTGTAACGATCCAGCAGAAATGAATGAAGAACACTTGAAGACCTGTGAAGCATTAAGATCAGAAGAAACTACAGTTCAAAAGTATTGGAAAGCACGAATGCTAATGGCTTCATTGCCAGATGCAAGGCACTAGAAAACAACAACAACAACAACAACAACAACATAGATAGATGGTAGATTTCGAGCTTGTAGGCCGTGGTCCAGTCGATGAATGTTCTGACGTTTTGCCCAAGATTGCGTTGGGCATCTTCAGAGAATGTCATAGCTGCTTGACAACTAGAGGGCGATTCATGGAGTACCCGGCTTATATATAGGTGAGAGGGACCACCTCTCATCTTCTATTGGTTGTCCATATGCCAATCACTTATGGGGCTGTGGGAACTGCCACATGATTGTTTCTGTTGGCGTTCTAGGGCTTCAGTTTTGTATCATCTAGCATTGGCTATTAAGTGACTTACCTCTTTAGTTTAAATTTGTGAATTTGCTTTTTAAAATTGTATGTGCTGTGTCTCTGATTCATTACTAAGCAATTTGTTTTCTCTCCAGTTGAAGCTGCAGAGGAGGCTGAAATTGTAGAGCATGTAGTATACAGAGAAAAGGATTTGCAGGCACTGGTAAGCGTACCTATCACTTCCTTGGGCTTGTAGCTTGTAGTATACCTACCATTTCCTTGGCCATGTAGCCTTCTTCTTTCTTGGAAGTTTGAAAACAGTGTTGTTAATTTAGTCCAAAAGGTGAGTTGATTAGCAGCACTGATAATTGGGGAAAGTCAGCCGCCACAACATGTTCTGGGACATTCTAAAGTAAGTGTTGTGTAGTGTTGTTAATCAACTCACCTTTTGGATTAAATTAGTCAGTAGCTTTATTTGCTATTTCATTTCAGATAGAGAAAGTGAAAATTTTCACTACAATATACGATGTGAGAGATACTGATTGGTCAGAGACAGTTATTGAGGTGATAACAGATTTTTTTGAGAATTCAAGAGAGCAGATACTCTGCATCTACTTTGAAAAGTGTGTACTGGACGTGAATTTAGGGTTTCCTACGGTTCCAACGGCAGAGATAGCCTACTTCCTCAAGGATCCTAATGTTGCCATTATCACACCTCACAACTTCCATGAATCAGTTATGTTTGGGACTGTAAATGACGTTCTGGAAGGGATACTCCTACCTATTGTACAGTGTATCTATGGACCTATGTTCTTCAGTGTAACACCTTGGCCTTACAGTATCCTTTATTGCTATGCTTTTTCTTAGGTAAGCAAGTTGACAACCTTCTTTTCTTTTCTTTTGGTTCACTTTCAAGAAAATATTGGAGAGCAAGAGGATTAATGACTTCATTGTCAGAAATCCAGCATTAGCTAACAACAACTTTCAATACAAGAAGCATGGAACTGTAATGAGGACAAGCAAAGGTGGTGGCAGTGGTGGGAGAGGGGAAGGGCTACATACACGTGGCGTTGGAAAAAAGACACACTTTAATTTTCTTTAGATTTATCTCCAAATTATTAATAGTGGTAATGTTGCTGAATATGAGCTTCTTGATGTGCAATGTCACCAAACCATGCCAACTTGACATGAATGCACAAAGAGGTTGGCAACTACAGATCAGAAAGGAACACAGGTAATGGAATAGAAGCATGACCTAAATAGTAGAATAATGTAAATAAAGGCGACATAACAATAACAAAAAATGTTACGAAGTGAAGATTTCCATTTTTGTCATTTCCCTTTAGCTGTTATTAATGGAAATCCACATTTCAGATGATGTTCAAATCACCAGTAATTTGTAATGGTTATTTCCAGTAAAAACTAACGTTTAAATCGTTCCATTTTTCAATCATCTACCACATCTAACTCCTACAAAACTCACAATTGCCTTAGATTTTGATTTCACAAATGTTTCAGGTTATATGGTTTATACTTCCAAAATGCAACTTTGTTTCCCTTTCATAAACATATATTTACCAATACATATTCAAACTGAAGGTTATCTACCTCCGCATAAGCTTACAATTTCATAGTTGTTTCAGGTTATGTGTTTCATAAATTACTTTGTTTGATCATAATATGAAAGGATCCTCATTATTCTGTAATTGTGGTGCTCCGTGTTACATTTGGGAAAACTTGTGGGTTGAATTGAGGAATGTATAAGTGTAAGTAAAATGTAATGTGTAAGTAAAATAGAGTTCTTTGTTTTCTAGTTACCGAAATTCATCATTATGAACGAGAATAGTTTCTTGCCTTCTTCATATTTATGATGTCTATGTCACCTATGTACATGCATTGCTGGAAGTTATATCCTTTCTCATCTTTACGCATTGCCATCTACACAGTTCCGTCATGAAAATTATGTTATACTATTGCTCGTTACTTTCATTTCTCATATGTTGGCACCCTGCATTATGCAGTCCCTAAGCCTGTATTCAGCAACATGGCTATCAAGGATGTCAACATATTAAATGTTAGCAATACCCAAAAAAGGCACTATAAATTCGCACATCATCCTAAAATGTTCAACAGATTCAACAACATTTTTAGGGATTATAATATAAAAAGTGGTTCTGAAAACAAGTATAGTGAGAAATTTACTCAATCACCTTTAAAAATACTACTCCAAGTATTAAATTATCAGGAATCTACTGTGTCAACTGTGAAGACTTATATCGGTAAAACAAAAACAAATTTGGAAACCAGAAAGAACACATCAGAAATGTCAAATACAAAGAAACAGATAAATCAGCCATTGCTCACCACTTTTGATCATACAAGCAAGCTTTTAAAATCAGCAAAATACTATTGGGAGTTAAAAGTGTGGTAAAACATTTATATTATTATGGATATAGATCAGTTAACGAATTCTGATATACGAATCATAGACAATGTCTTACGACTAGCTGATAGGAAGAACAGCAGGCAAGGAAATGATAAAAGAGGGAGACAGTTACCTGATGTTGAATCAGTCCAATAACAGCTGAGTGATGGAGAGGATCCTTTCCAAAACTAGTACTGTTTTAAACATTATTACCAGAGACCAGAAGTTTAGGCATTATAAATCATAAAAATACTCAGGCGAGAAGGCACTATAAATAGCTAAAATAGGCAGGAAAAAGGCATTATAAATACTAAAACAGGCAATGAAAGGGAATTAGAAAACGCCATTTATTTAATAGATTGCATATTCAATAACTCGATCGCCATATTTTAAAGAACTTCGAAGTCTTAAACAAAATGCTAGTGTTATAATTGACACAAAAATGAAATATTTTTAAAAAGGCCTTGCGTTATTCATTGCATATGACAACCAAATGCTTTTTTAAGTTCTCTGGGGTCATGTTGAATCTCCTGTCAGATAACACATTTTTCATATGACAAAGTGATATCTCAAGTCGTTCTGGGTAGCTCAGTTGGTTAGACGCTGGCTTACTCATCCTAAGGTAGCGGGTTCAAATCTGGCCCAGACCGATTGTTTTTAAGTGTGCTTAAAAATGCCAGCTACATGTCAGTAGATATACTGGCATGTAAAAAATCTGTTGTTGTTGTTAGCTAATGCTGGATTTCTGATAATGAAGTCATTAATCCTCTTGCTCTCCAATATTATGATACTGAAGAGAGCATTTAGCAGTAATAGTAACCGCTTTTTAGAGAGCACCATATTTTTATGTTTTGGCGGTCACATCGCTCTCTCACAACCCCCAGAATGTCTGGAGGACCACACCTGTCGTTGGTTTACGGGTCTCACCGACCTGACCGGGAGAATTATCAAAATAAATTCACTGACCATATCCTCTGATTACCAATCAGAGGACGTATTACATGCCATGACAGGTCAGCATGTTAGGGATGTAAAAAATCTCCTGTGGGACAAAATTTCGGCACACCGGTGACCCTGATGTGATCCCGGCAATTGACAGTATCGTTAAACAAATCACATCAAATCAGATGACATCTCAACATCGAGAGAGGTTATTGGAGCAAATCTAAAACATAGCATAATTGTAGGATCCATTTCAACTGCAACAGAGTTGTCACCTTGTAGAATTTTTTAAACATTTCTAAGTTTATCCAGATAAATAATGAAATTGTAACTTTGTGATTTTAATGCCAGTGTTTTATGTTGCCCTTTTAAATATAAATGCCTATTTTACAAAACAAATGCTTTTTGTTGCCTATATTTCATTATTTATCTACTATTAATTATTAAATGTTTCCTTCAGTTACATTTTATTTCAATTACTGTTAGTCCGTGACAATGAAAGTTACTTCGCTGAATGTATATTATTGTCTTTAAATTTATTATAATATTACAAGATCCTTCCCAAACATTTTCAAACTATGGCATAGGTATGTGGACGCCATGTTTGCGGTCATAAATGGAAAATTCGCAGATGATGCATTAAGACTACTAAATTTACAAGAACCTAAGAATAAATTCAGGATGGAACTGGAACAAGGAAATGCAATTGCATTTTTATGACATCAATATCTTTAAGGAAAATGGTAAATTAAAATTTGTGATCCATAGAAAAGACAACATACTAACAACTACATGGCATTTTGCTCTTTGATCAGCCGATTTTGAAAAAATAAATGGTTTTTGATCCAAATTGGATGCATAATTCCATAGGAATGTATGAAGGCAACAGTTGGTTACTTGTAAGATGCATAGAGTAACCTATTCCCGACATAGCTTCGGTAGTAATTATGTAACATCACAAAGGGTTACAAAATAATTAATCACTTAGGAGACATGAGGGAATACTATGAGTAGCGTGAAGTATGTCGACAACATTTTGTTGAGGTTGGTCAGGGAATTGAGCTGGTTTGTGGATGTAAACAGGTCTGGCACTTTCGCTTTCACCTAATGTTTTGGGAGCTAACGCTTGTGATTGGCCTATGCTCATACAGTAAACATGGAAGGACAAGGCAGGGTATGACTTTGTTTTCAAGATGCACCATTACATCGTTTGTTTACATACTGAGCTAGGGAAAGTGACACCCACACAATCTGCAGTGTTGTCTTGTTTTCGACAAAACAAAAATATCTCCGTAGGAAATGGTCATAGAAAAAACGTAAGACACAAAATGTGTTCCAAATACTGAGATCTATCACCAGTTTAAATTAATGTAATGATTTCCTTTCCACCCGATATATATTTGGCCCCTCAGAACAGGTTCAGCGTGAAAAACCTCATTACATCCAACAAAATAGACAAAAGTTCCAGTAAATAAGAAAACCAGGAATGTATAGAATGGACTGCAATAACTATGATCCAACATAACATACATCTTTTGAAATATGTACAACAGGCAAGAGATTTCGACACTTGGGAAACAGTGGCAGCCCAGTGAAAGGGAGCTCATGATCACGATGAGAATGGACACATAGATAAGTTCTGGCACTGTATACCAATTAATGTGGTACATCTAAGTTGTAATGTAATATAATATAATTTAACGTTTTCTCTCATGTTTGTGGTGAAAATCTATAACTTTGAATCTGTCCACACAGCCGTAAAAATGCCTTTGTTGCAAATTAAAGGCCTCCATTCCTGTGCATTTCACATGCAAATTCTTAGAGAGAGAGAGAGAGAGAGAGACAGACAGAGAGAGAGTGTGTGTGTGTTTTACTCTTTATTTACACCATGTTCCATTACAAACAAAGTAATGCTACATGCATTACCATACAAAGTTATTTACAATAATGTATTTGTGCAATTTGGTTGTTTTCATTTAAATACTATGGCTGAATATAATGCTATCTATTTGATTTACACAGGATAAGTCAGAATAGCACTGAATAATTTTAAGGGGTGACTAAGGGATTCTTGTTGAGCATTTTCTTATGGTGAATGTATGTAAATAATCATCTTGTTATCAAACTAGAGGACACTAATGTTTCTCAATTGCCACTGTGGGTTAGGTGAAATTCTATCACACAGATCATTGTCCCCTTCTGGCATTGGAATTTCACTTATGTTTTCTGTTCATTTTAAAACATTGATTGTATTCTGTTTTAAAATTGTGTACAGGTGTCCCAAAATTAGAGCGATAAACTTTGGGAGCTGATAGATAATGTTATTTTAAACACTTTTTGTTAAGGAAAGTTTTTTTTGCTGCAGTGCTTTGTTTGAGTGCTAGACGAGTTAATGTCAAAATTAGACTGACAAACTTTGAAACCAGAGAAATGGCTGGTGTCTTTGCGAGAGTATGGCAGAATAGGGCACATCAATATACTCTTTGTGTTAATCTCAATGGGCGTGTGTTCCAACCTTTACCTTGAATAGTAAAGTTGTGATTAATTGTAAACAATGAGATGTTTGTGTTTTGTTTATGTGTTCTGTGCTTGTTTCTTGGATTAAGACTGTGTGCCTTACTAAGATAAAAGCAATACTAATTTGCATTGTTGATTTTGCCGTAAATACTTAAACTAGGTGGGAGGCAGTAATCTATGACATTAACGAATCACCACAGCCAAAAAACTTTCCTTAACAAAAAATGTTTAAGATAATGTTATCTATCAACTCCAAAAGTTTGTCAGTCTAATTTTGGGACACCTATATATTAGCACTAACCTAAAACCTCTATTTTGGTATTTAAATGGTAAAGGACTTCATTGCATATTATACAACACTTTGTGGCTCTGGTTATCAATCTTAGCTATCTCTATAACTAAGTGCTCCATTTACTGGAAGAACTTTCAGTTTTCAGTATATTATAACAATTTTCCAATTTACTTATGCAGTACCAGCAGGTATGCATTATGTTTATTGTGCTGTTCGGGGAAATGTGAATCTTTATACTGAACTTTATCCAAGGTGACATTTTCTTCATCACAGAACCTTTACTGCTGTACATAAAAAATTACAAGAAATGGAAATGTTCCAAAATCAAGCACTGCATTGGGCACTTCTCGACTGAGTCCATAATTCTCTCACCACAGTGCAACAGCATGCATGCATGCAAGCCAATCTCACCTGAGTTCAAGCGCTGGGACCAGATGACTTTCCACGGTCGATTACAGTTTGTCCAGTGGTTTCTACATGAATGCATTGACCAACCAAGATTTCCTACAACCATATTATGGACAGACAAGGTTTATACACCCGATAGCATGTTTCACACATATAATAGTCACATCTTGGCACAGGATAATCCAAGAGGTATTAGAGTGACAATTGTCAACACTGGTTTGTAGTGAACATTTGGGCTGGCTTTGTGAATGACACACTCACAGGACCCTATTTACTACCTCCACATTTGACAGGATACATTTACCTACAGTTCTTATGACACATTTTGCCAGAATTTCTGGAACATATTCCTTTGGGAATATGTCAGTTAATTTTGTTCCAAGGCAATGAGGCACCTGCACATTATTCCAGTGATATAAGGGATTTTCTAAGTATAATGTGTCATGATCGCTGGATCGGTAGAGGAGCATCATTATCATGACCAGCACGTTCACCAGATCTAACCCATTTGGATTATTTCTTTTGGGGACATGATGAGATTCTTGTGTACGAAATGCCAGTTAATAGTGAAGGGGATTTAATAGCCAGGATCTTTGTAGCATTTGGTGCTATTAGTGATGTCCCACGTATTTTTGCTAGAACATGACAATCATTACTATTATGTTATCAACTATGCTGTGAAGTCCAACGTTGGCATTTTGAACATCATTTATAAACACTTATGCACTTGCTCAATTCTAGTTTTGTTATTATTTTAACTATGTTTGAACCCTTTTAATAGTGGATAAACTTTGGCCATATTGGCAGTATTTGCATGTTACTGACAATAATGTGCATTGTAGATCCACTAAAAGGTCTCACCTGCTTCAGAGCACATAGATTTAGTACCATATAATTAAAAATCAAGATTTAAAACTGGATTTTATTATTGTACATTTTAAAATTAAAGATACGTGGTTACTCTTATTTCAAAACTCTCCTAATGTCTTGTAGTGAAAATGCGTAGTGACCTGTTTGGTGGAATTTCTTCTAATATGACATGGTGTTTCAAAAACTTTAATGACCTTTAGCTTGATAACACATTTATGGACATACATTCCTGATAAGAAAATACTCCATTATAACTCCTGAGTCAAGCCTTAGTTATTCTGTGTTGCTCTGACTCATCCTGTATACAACAAAATAGCTTTAAACATTCCATCAGTCTGGGTGGCTCAGTTGGATAGACGCTGGGCTGCTGATCCCAAGGTCACGGGTTCAAATCCAGCCCAGACTGATGGTTTCTAAGTGTGCTTCAAAACGACAGCTCTATGTCAGTGGATTTACTGGCATGTAAAAGAATTCCTGCAGGACAAAATTTCAGCACACCAGCTGATATGATCCTGGCAATTGGCAGTGTCATTAAAACATTAAATTTAATTTAACATAAACATTCCACTGGATTAGCTGTCTTTTGCTCCAGAATCTAGCTAAAAATATTGACAATGTATGAGATTAATTCTTGGGTATAGTTCTGTACTAGTTTTATTTTTCGCAATGTCCATTTTTCTTGTTTGATACTCATATCTGTGAGTGTGTGTCGGTGTGTGTGAGAATGTGGGTGTGCGCATGTGGGTGTGGGTGTATGTGTGTGTGTGTGTGTGTATGTGTGGATGGGTGTGTGTTTTGGTGTGTGGGTGAGTTTGTGTGTGTGTGGGTGTGTACATGCATGCATGTGTGTGCAGGGGTGTGTGAGTGTCTGTTGGGGTGTGTGTGGGTGTCAGGGTTGCCAACTTGTACGATAATTATGGGAGCTTACAATAATTTTAATGTTTGTATGATGGTTGTCAACCCGTACGATAATTATGGGGGTGTACGATAATTTGAATGTATGATAGTTTGATATCAGCAAAATATCATTTTCACTGGTTTGTCACTCCAGCAAATTGAATCTAATTACAAATAACACCACTTTTGTCCCCATTGTCTGTTCTCCACCCCATATCTACTAAGCCTGCTGGCCTTTAGACTCTTATTGCCAGTGTGCCCAGATCTGATAATTTCAATGAAGAAGGCACTGGCCAGAAAATTGTCGATCAATGTAGAAAACTCAGAATACGTGCTATTCCGTGTGAAATAAAGAACATGCCTGAACCTGACAGTTTCTGGAATGCTGTTAAACATATGTCACTTTGGTGGAAATACTGATTTCAAAGAACTAGCGGCCTTTGCATTATCAGAGGTTTCCTTGCCCTACAGAAACACTTCTTGTGAAAGAGTTTTTTTTTCTAAACTGGGTTTAATAGAAACCAAAGTTAGAAACAGATTGACACTAGATACGGTAAATGAACTCATTTTGTCGTCTCAACTTATGAAAGAACGTGGTAGATCTTAAAATCTGCAAGTTACAGAGAAGATGTTAAGGTTTATCTCACCAACAAATTTGTGCAATGCTGCAACGTTGAGGAAGCTGAACTTTCAGATGAACAGTGCGAGAAACATAAGTTCTAAAGTTGTAATATTTGTTGAGGTCATCAATCTTGTAAGTGGATATAATAAACATCATTACTCTTATATTTTCATAAGTATTATACTGATATGTTTATTGTTCTAGCGTTTGCTTTATGATGCACAATAATTTTGAATCTAAATCTACAATTTTGAGTGGCTGGTACGATAATTTTACTTTTAAATGTTGGCAACCCTGGTGGGTGTGTACATGCGTGTGTGATGAAACATCTGTGAATATTGTAGCATCTGAATCAGATGTACTTATCTGTGTAGCACAATTTTTTCTACCTTTTACATTTTATCAATTATGCAAAAGTCCTCCAGAATGAAGAGAACTTTCTGGGCTACTCCCATAAAATGTAAGGAAATTTTATTTGTCATGCAAAATATCTGAAATGTATAGTATTTAAATCAATGGCGAGAGGGGGATTTTCTTGAAAATCTTCAGCTCCCATCCTTGGTAAATGCTGAATATGAGTACCAAATTTGGCAATTATTATTTATTTATGTCAAAGCTTATTGTTGGTGTTTTTAAACACACAAGCCATGTGTGGGTTATGTTTGGGAGGTAGAATCGGAACTGAAAAATTCAATGTCACAACCAGGATTTGAACCTGGTTTTCAGTTCCGATTCTACTTCTCAAACATTGCCTACACATGGCTTGCAAATTTAAAAACACCAGCAATAAGTTTGTTGGTATAAATAAATACTAATTACGATCTAAAGGTTATTCAATGCTGGGACAGAAAGTACTCATGATTGAGCATCACCCATGGGGTATTTGTCTCTGATTTGAGATTCCCTTTGTAGTCTACCAGGTGAAGTACGAATCGGTTGGGGAATTCAATGTCATTCTGGCAAGTTGTCACAATAACTTAATGGTTAGAGCAACCGCACAGCAACAGCAAGCGGAAGATCTGTGGTTCAAACCCTGGTTGTGACCTTGAAATTTTCAGTTCCAATTCAACCTCTCAACCAAATATGGTACTTAACAGACTTTTCATATTTCATTTATGATGATCTCTCCATTTTTCTTTCTCTCTCTCCCACCCACCCACACCTTTTTTTTATAAAAGTGCTTCTTTTATTTGGGGAAGTTCAAAATGTAATATCAAATTTTTGGCTGGAATGCATATTTCTCCACTTTAGACAGTGGTTTTATAGACAGTTTAGCTTTTATCTGGTTTCCACAGTATGCTTTTCATTTGGGAAAACATGTTTCTAGTTGTTAGGAATAAAGGGGTTTTGTTATTTAGAAAATAAAACTATTTTCTCATTTGCCAAAGTTTTATTACAAAATAATTTGGTTACATCATTGAATATAGTAGTACAAACATTATACTTTGTAGAGTATCCTTTAGACTTTCTGAATGTTCTGTAAATAAGCTTACTCAATGGTGTGAGATAACTTTACAATGAAAATAAGCTTATCATTTTTTTATATTACACCAAGAATGACTTACGGAAGATTTTGCTAAGAAACAGTACCGTAACTAATGAAATGTGGATTATACAGAGGAAAAGAAACAATCTTATGTGTTAGTCAATGATTATCTACTTTATTAACTATTATTATTATTGTTGTTGTTGTTGTTGTTGTTATTATTATTATTATTATTATTATTATTATTATTATTATTATTATTATTATTATTATTATTATTATTATTATTATTATTATTATTATTATTATTATTATTATTATTATTATTATTATTATTATTATTATTATTATTATTATTATTATTATTATTATTATTATTATTATTATTATTATTATTATTATTATTATTATTATTATTATTATTATTATTATTATTATTATTATTATTATTATTATTATTATTATTATTATTATTATTATTATTATTATTATTATTATTATTATTATTATTATTATTATTATTATTATTATTATTATTATTATTATTATTATTATTATTATTATTATTATTATTATTATTATTATTATTATTATTATTATTATTATTATTATTATTATTATTATTATTATTATTATTATTATTATTATTATTATTATTATTATTATTATTATTATTATTATTATTATTATTATTATTATTATTATTATTATTATTATTATTATTATTATTATTATTATTATTATTATTAATTTTTGTATCTTTTCTAGAAACTATTCTTACAAATTCTTAATTGAAATGTCTCCCCGATACTATTAGGGTTTCCGATGGCTAGGGAGTCTTTATTTTTCCAACCTCTCCATTTCTCTATAAAAACTTAACCCCTAACATGCTGACCTGTCTTGATATGTAATACGTCCTATGATTGGTAATCAGAGGATATGGTCAGTGAATTTATTTTGATAATTCTCCCGGTCAGGTTGGTGAGACCCGTAAACCAACGACAGGTGTGGTCCTCCAGACATTCTGGGGGTTGAGAGAGAGTGATGTGACCACCAAAACATAAAAATATGGTGCTCTCTAAAAAGCGGTTAATATTACTGCTATTGCTCTCTTCAGTATCATTAGTGAAAAATATTGGAGAGCAAGAGGATTAATGACTTCATTGTCAGAAATCCAGCATTAGCTAACAACAACAACAACAACAACAACAACAACAACAACAACAACAACAACAACATTATACTTTGTTTCAAAAGCTGTTTATATTACAAAAATATAATAAAGCATCTTCTCGCAAAGAAAGCCTTATTCTTACACATTAACTTTAGAACACATACTTTATACATACTTTAGAATTTAGCTTGATTTTTATGACTAGACAAATATCATAAACAGTAATATATCATTATGACCCGACATAAATATGACTACCCTTATGTCAATACTTACATTGGTATTGAAGTGCTGAACATGAAATAATGTATGAGAACAATAATATAACTGGGGAAAGCATTTGCGGCAGCTAGAGGATCACAAAATGTTATATGAACATATGTAGGGCCAGAAATTGTTTCCGTGGTAGAGCTCATTTTCTACAACTCTGCTTACACAGTAAGCTGTGAAATACATAACTGTCCTGGTTCAATTGGGTGGAGGTGATACGCACCATTGTTGTCACTGTGTTACATAGTCCACTTGTTAGGCACCAGTACTCAGTTCATTGTTGAACAGTGCCGAGCATATTGTGTCTCTGTTGTGAGTTTTAGGTGCAGTAAAAGTTGCATTTAAATTTGGATTTGGCAGATTCTCATTTAATGTACAGATTAGGCCAAGGTACACTATACTAAGTGCTGGTTCTGAGATTCGTACTGTATAACAGTAACATGTACTCAAATGTGGAATTGGCAGATGCTCATTCAATGTTGAAGGTAATGAAGTTATGCTCAGTGTTTGTACCAACAGAAATTTCCAGATCGACGTTGTCCAGATAGGAGAACGTTTCAATCAATTGATCATTGTCTTCAGGAAAGTACAACGTTCAAGCGTGCTACTCGTAAGTGGGGAAGACCAAGATCAAGGAGAACACTGCAACTGGAGGAGGCGAAGAAGACCCTAGTATCAGCACTCGACAATTAGCTACAACACATAATGTTGGCCACATGACTATCTGGCAACCTTATGTATACTTACCACTTACAACGTGTGCAAACATTATCCCGCACCATTAGCATTTTGCAAATGGTTTCTCCACCAATGTATTAATCTAGGCTTTGCTGCAAATGTGCTGTTTGCAGAGATTTCATTTCACCAAGATAAGATTGTGAATTTTCACAATCAGCATTTATGGGATAACATGAATCTGCATGCAATTGTTCCAGCAATCCATCAACATCGATTCTTGTTTAATGTTTGGGCTGGGATTGTTGGTGACTGTTTGGTGGAACCACATGTACTACCACATCGTCTTAATGGACGAAGGTACAGAAGGCTCTTACAGAATGACATACCGGTCTTGTTGCAAAATACTCTATTAGCAATACAACGAGACATGTACTTCATGCAAGATGGAGCTCCTTCTCATTTCAGGCTTTCTGCCCGTTGATTTCTGAATAGACCATTTCCTGGTAGATGGATAGGAAGAGGTGTTCCAATTCCTTGGCCTACATGCTCTCCTGACTTAAACCCACTAGAGCTTTATTTGTGGGGACAGTTCCAGATGTAGACACTCTTTGGGCTTGTATTGTGGAAGGCTGCCAGACAATATGAAATTCTCCAACTCACCACATTAGGAAGTCCATGCAATGGCGGCTTGAGGGAAGCATTGGAGCTAATGGAGGCCATTTTGAATATTTGCTGTGATTTCCTGTTTCCCCATGGTGTATTCTTGCATGGGGTTCAGCTATAAAAGCGTGCTTTATTTATCCCCTATCTGCAACAAATGTTTTCCCCAGTTTATGACATACCTTTCTGTTACACCCTGTATAAGATACTGGGGTAGATAACTTACTGGACACCCCTTGTAGCAACATCTGCTGACTACTTATAATGAATGTAACATTTGGTACCAATTACAGCAAAACTTGGAATTAGACAAACTAGAGGAAATGTCTGCTGACTGGGTTGTGATCATGATAAAAAATCCATAAAAATTCTTATACCATGGAGAAATATATTCAAAAAGAGAAGGATGTTCTTCCACACATTCCTATTTTAACACCACCCAATGATGTTTACAGTGCTGCAAAACAAGTCATATAAGATTAGCAAAACAATGGAATATATCAAGCAGAACAGAACAGTTTGATCTTCATTCAGACATCTGTAAACTGTTTTCAATTATGAGAACTTATCATTGGTGTTCTGTCCCATTTCATTTGCATTTAACAAAATTATTAAAACTCTAAATCTGTTTTCACATGAGAATGCAGTACACATCAATGGCAGATAGACAGCTGAACAAACATTCAACAACAATATATTGATTCTTGGATTCTAGATATGGTCATATTCCATTTAATATGAAAGAGAAAAAGCAGTTCTTATTCAAAACGAAAAGTTGATCAGACCCCCATTCAATACATGGAACGAGAAATGTTACACATACACTAAAGACTCGAGAGAGCTGTATTTAAAAAATTCAACATGTAGACCTTCCTAATTCAAAGGAAAACTTCATATATAAAGTCAGTTCAACATAAATATTAGACTTCACATATAAGTTACATATACTAAAATCAGAACTCCTGTGGTTGGGATGGAGCAATTTTCCTCAAAATTTCTGTATCGCATCCTTTGGTTTTTAACCGACTTTTCGTTCTTAAGTTATGCTGTTCACAGACTGACAAACAGACAGATGGACACACAGAGACACCCACTCATGGACCTTTTTCTAAAAATCCTCTTTTGGATTCAGGGGGTCTCAAAACATTTCATTTCTGGCAAAATCTTCACATCAAATTTTTGGGTGGAATACAATCAATAACAGTAGAGGAAGAACTGGAACTTAAAAATTCAATGCCACAACTGGGATTTGAACCACAGACCTTCCGCTTACCAGGCAGGTGCTCTAACCATTGAGCTACTGTGACAATTTGCCAGAATGGCATTGAATTCTCAAACCAGTTCGTATTTCTCCTGGTAAACCACAAAGGCAGTCTCACATCAGAGACAAATTACCCCAATGGTGACTTACTATTGTAAGTACTTTATATCCCAGGATTAAATAACCTTCAGATGGTAATTATTATTTAATTATGCCAACAAACTTACTGTTGGTGTTTTTAAAAACACATAAGTCATGTGTGGGCAATGTTTGAGAGGTAGAATTGGAACTTATAAATTCAATACCACAGCTGGGATTTGAACCACAGACCTTCCGCTTACCAGATGGGTGCTCTAACCATTAAGCTACTGTGACAATATGCCAAAATGGCATTGAGTTCTCAAAAGGTCAAAAGGTCAGCATGACATAAGTTAGTGACTAACTGACACTTGCGAAAATGAAGTGCGGTTAGATTGGGTAAGGATTTTCCAACATTCTATAATTGTTTGGTTTTTTGGTGACACCTTGGAAGTAACTGCTATAATTGCCACCCTGGAATCTGAGAGAATAGCTGCTTGCTGAAAATGTGAAATTCTATACAAAAGATTTTGTAGGTCATTCGAATTGCTTCAATTTCTCCATCAAAGTTTTTAGTTCCATAACTTAAAGATTTGTAATAGGAAAAGAGGTGACATGTGACTCCAGCACCTGCTCCATCTTAGTTTGATATTAGTGATCCATTAGTATAAATATGGAGCCATTCGTGTTCTGGAAATCTAGTATGGATTGTCTCTAATGCCAATAATTTTAGAACACTAGTTGGGGTATCACTTTTCTTAACTTCTTCTGTCAGGTGTAAATAATATGTGATGTCTAATGTTTGTGTCGGATTGACTTTAGATATGAAGTTTTCCTTTGAATTAGGAAGGTATACGTTCTTCTTGATGTCTTGAATTTTGGAAAGAAAGCTCTCCTGAGTCTTTAGTGTATGTGAAAAACTTCTCTTGTGCCATGTATTGAATGGGAGTCTGATCAATATTTTGTGTTGAATAAGAGCCGCTTTTTCTATTTCATATTCAATGGGGCATTGGTTGGTTAGTATTTCCATAGCTGGTATTGGTGTGGTTTTGATAGCACCTGTAATTAATCTCAGACTTTGGTTTTGAAAGATTTGAATTTTTTTTGTATTTGCTGTTACAAGGACTTCACTGCAGAAGTAAATAATGGCTTTATATATACATTGTATGTTGTGTTAAGAGTTGCTCTGGAACATCCCCACTTCATTCCTGTTAGATGTTTTAACAGTGAAAGGCACTTTTCTGCTCTTTGTATTACATTTTCTATTTGTTTGGTCCATGTAAGTTTGGTATCAAATGTAACTCCTAAATTCTTTGCTTCCTTTGTTTCTGGTAATTGTTAACCCTAAACATTTAGTTTTACTTTTAGTGGTTTTTTTCTTAGAGAAAAGATTTGGTAGTTTGATTTTGTTGTATTAACAGTCATTAAATTTTCTTTGGTCCACTTTTGTAAGTTGTTTAAGGATTGTTGCATGGTTTTTTCTAGTTCTGTACTTCTGTTTTTTGGTTTTGAAGTCCACATTACTAAGTCATCAGCAAATAGTGCACACTTCACACTTGATTCTAGTTGATAAAAGTAGTTGCAACTTTGTGATGATAAGGCTTAATTATAGGTACTATTAAACCTACTCTAGCCCTTGGGTTAGCATTCTCAAACTGTGAAGTACACAACTTATGCACTTACATACCTCTTAAAGATAGATGTTTTTATTACATTTTAATCCCAGAGGTAAAAATGCTTAAATCAATTTTCAAATGAGTGAATAAAGAAACAAACAAATAAATAAGTAACAGAATAATTACACAGTATTAATAATAGCACTTTTTATACGAACTTGTGTCAGATATATTTATACAAAAATTAAATGGCAACCTTCAAATCCTGTTATCTCATAAATGGATATTCTTAGCTATTTTGATTAAGCATAAATAACAAAATATTATCTTCAAATAGGTGAAATAACACAAAACATTATGTAACAGGGGTTGGTGATTTCCTCCAAAATTAAAGGTAAGAACTACATGTAAGTTGTTTGAAAGCTACTGTTCTTAAAGAGAGATATTTTAGTGTTAAGAGTTTTCATAACTAATTTAAGACAATCTTATCAAAACCTAAGTAAAATACAACATGTTACACACTTGTATGATCAGTCACTTGGCATATTTTTATATTCACACACATTTCAAAATTTGGCTCAATAACATTACAAAGAAAGGAAAGTTAAAGAAATATAGCTACTTTTGGTCTCCATCTTTATCTAAGTTAAAACACGAAAGAAATATAGCAAGAGTCAAAGCCGAAAGAACCAAGTGTCCAGAAGATGTACAAAACTGGAGAAGAAAAGCAGCCATTTTTAAGAAAGAAATAATTACAGCAAAAAGGGCCAGTTTCACAAATTTTATAGAACATATGGACTATAGGAAAGATGGAAATAAAATATACAAATTCCTTAATAAAACAAAATTATCAAAAAATACAACTGAACCATTAAAATAGAATAACAAAAGCTTAACTACAGATAGGGAAATAGCAGAATCCCTTAACAAGTTTTATGCTCAGTCACAAAGAATACCCCAAGCGTATAAAAAACAAGATAAGGCTATCCAAAAAACTATCAAAGAAACTAGTAAGCCAAAAGGTATACGAAATGATATTTTTATTCAGGATTTTAATGAAACAGAACTGGATTTAGCAATAGAACAATTACAGAACAAAAAATCTCCTGGACCTGACAAGATCCACCCAGAGTTTATTAAACACCTTGGCAGGAAAGGAAAAGAAATCCTACTTAAACTGTATAACACGTGTTGGAGAATGACTGTACCTTCCGACTGGAAAAAAGCCATTATCATCCCGATTTTAAAGAAAAACAAACCCTCAAACAATATTAATAGTTTCAGACCAATATCTTTGACCAGTGTTATTGCAAAAGTGATGGAAAGAATGGTGGCATCTAGACTTAACTGGTTCCTAGAATATTACAACTTAATTAATAGTTCACAGACCGGCTTCAGACAGAATCATAGTACAAGTGAAAATGTACTCCTACTAAGCCAAGACATCAAGGAAGCTTTCAATAGAAAGGAGGATACCTTGGCAGTATTCATTGATTTTAAATCAGCATATGACTCAGTCTGGAGAAATAAATTAGTTGAGAAGTTGCAATCAATAGGTGTGAAAAGTAACATGCTTAAGTGGATAACTCAGTTTATTTCACAAAGATTTTGTGCCACAAAATATAATACATACATTTCCAAATATAAACAAACACACCGAGGACTTCCACAAGGTGCTGTTCTGAGCACAACACTCTTTAACATATATATAAATGACCTTCCATCAATAATAAAAACTTTAGAAACCAAAATTGCTTTATTTGCTGACGATGTAGTCATTTGGACTTCAGGCTCTCCAAAAAAACCTGAATTAATTAAAGACAGAATAGAAACAGCCCTAAACAAAGTACATGAATGGAGCTCCAAAAACCTCATGACTATCAATGTGGAAAAAACAAATTATGAATTATTTACACTAAAATACAAACCAGTTAATATTAGCATAAATTATAATGGTAAACCACTCAAAGCAGTTGATGATGCCAAATACTTAGGCATCACTTTCGACAGAAAGCTAAGTTGGAAAAAACATATAACAAACATCTCAGAAAAGGTTGAAAAGAAATTGCAAATTCTGAAAAGGTTAGCTGGTGCTAAATGGGGCTGCTCAAGGAGAGTACTTAACACAACATACAAAATGTATGTTAAACCAAACCTCTTGTACTGTTCTGAAGCTTTAATAACGGCAGCAAATGCTAACATCAATAAACTTGAACAAATACAAAATCAGGCTCTTCGCCTAATCACTGGAGCAGTTAAATCCACACCTATTGATGCCATGCTTGCCTTAACACGGACCCCATCAATAACAACAAAAATAGAAGAACAAGCATTGCTCCAACACGAGAAAATGTTACAACTGCCAAACTCTAAATGGACAGAAGAGAACCTGCCCCCTTCAATCCTTAACACTCATAGTAGTTTCCTAGAAAAGGTAACACAGATTAAATCCAAATTGAACATTCCTAACACCAAAGAAAATCTACTTATATGAGAAAATCCATTGGAATTATTGCAACCTGCCTTCAGTTTGGAATTAATATAGGAAATAAGTAAATCAGACACACCAAAAGAAATACAAAAACTTCTAGCTCTGGAAACAATCAATACTAGGTATCCCACAGAAGAATGGCTGCACATATATACTGATGGATCCTCGAAGGAAAACCTTACTGGAGCTGGAGTTACATGTTCACATTTTTCCTTTTATCATTCTGTTGGCAGAGACACAACAAATTATGATGGAGAAATAGAGGCTATATACATTGCTCTCCGACAATTATTAAATCTTCCCTTATATAAATTTAACAAGGCAGTAATTCTTTCAGATTCTAAAGCTGCAATTCAGGGAATATGTTCAAATACTACAAAGAAGTCAACAAAAATTAGAGAATGCTACAAAATGTTAACACAACTCCAAAAAGTTAATAAGACTGTTCATCTCCAATGGATTCCAGCACACTGTGGAGTCATGGGGAACGAAGCTGCAGACTCACTTGCAAAGAAAGGCACAACAATAAAACAAAAGTCTAAATTCAATTTCTCATATTCCTCAATAAAACGCTTGATCATTAAAAATTTTTGTCATTCATACCTACAAGAAATAGAAACAAATGCCAGAGATAAAAAATGGATTACACTACTTTCCAACCCAGATATAATCCCCCAGAGACCAAGGAAAACAGCTGTTGCAGCCTTCCGACTATTGACAAATCACGACTGCTTAGCAAGTCATCTCTACAGAATAGGTATCTCAGCCTCACCAATATGTGTCCTGTGTAACGATCCAGCAGAAATGAACGAAGACCACTTGAAGACCTGTGAAGCATTAAGATCAGAAGAAACTACAGTTCAAAAGTATTGGAAAGCACGAATGCTAATGGCTTCATTGCCAGATGCAAGGCACTAGAAAACAACAACAACAACAACAACATTACAAAGACTGATTCTAAGACTGGATGCCAAATTGCTATCTGAGAGTTTTCTGCGGCGAGTTTCAGGAGCTCATTATACAGAAATCCTGCTCACCAAGGTGGGTACTACCATACATTGTCATAGTTTTTGCTGCGTTGGGAATCAAATTTGGGAAATACCTATTGTCAAGTTTGCGGTAGAATTTGATCAGTGGTCCTGAGCTTAAATTGTCAAATTTCTCTTGAAGGTGATAATCACATTGTACTTCTATCAGCTCCAGCTAAACTGCTGCATTGTTTACTTTATCTATGTTGATAATGTCTTTGTATGTTCTATTTCTTTAATGCAAGATACTGGTTGCATTTTAAGTACTGAATACTACTACCGACAACTTTGCATAGGAATTGTTTTTCCCATATGACACAGGCAAATACAAATGACTAATGTCTGTGCTCTTGGACGCAGTCATTGCTCTGCCTGCATCACACAGAAAATGGCACTGAACTGGTTTATAACGGATTGGCCCGCTATGCCCAGGGCAGGGTCACTGGCTCTCTGAGTGGCATTGCTACTCGGGCCCACCATTGGCACCACTGATGTAACACAAGATACTGGACTGGACTCCTCATAGTGCAGTAGTCTCGTAATATACATGTATATCACTACACTGTTTTTATTTCTGAAAGTTGTGCATCATTCTGACACTTTCCGCACATGAAAGAAAAGTATATTCCACAACATTTAAACCTAATACTTTCACATAATGAACCCGCTGAGGATGGTATAGATGCAATGCGTTCAAATCTTTTGTTGAGAAATTATTTTGCTTCTTCAATTCCAGGCAGAGAAACCTCAAGAACACATATTTTTGTTTTCTTTCTAACACTGTTGACAAATTCTTCAGCACTCTGAATCCTGCATCCTGCTTTCGCAGCAGTTCATACTATCCTCTTCACTTGTCCTCCAATCACATCTGCTGCCCCCTTTCCATGATAGCATTCGAAGAAGTGCTATTCCATTTGGATTCCAAATACTTCGGAAAGATATGTCACATGACTCAATGTGTATTTCTGCTTAAAATGACTAGCAGCTCCATCGGAAAATACTTTCACAAGTTCAAGATTCGAAACAATATCAAACATTTCCGAAAACATATTCCACATATTCCTTAGGCAAATATCAACTGCATATTTGTCATGTGATGCATAATCAGACACCGAAACAAAACATTGCTTCTGAATTGCACCAATACCTTCTTTCCTATACCAGGCAACAGCAGTAAATATTGAGATCTGTGTATTGTTCCAGTGGGCAGCTTGAATTTCATTTTGATCCTTGCATGTGTAGTTCTCAGAGAAGTCAATCTGTATCACAGCTTCACTAATTGCAACATTTTCCGGAGCCTTCTTAAAGGGCTCAGATTGCTGTCTTTTTACATAAATGTGATTTATGAAATGTGGTAGGCAATTTATCATTTCTTCAATGCAGCCTTTTACAGATCCCTTTTTTACTTCAATTTCCATTCTTCCATTATGTGAACTCCACAGGTTCCATTCACATGGAGAATTAGCGAGTTCATTCAAAATGTCTGCTTCTTTACTCAATCCCAGGCACTTGGAGCATCCTCCCTGCATACATTCACTCAATTTCTGATCACAAACCACTTGTGCTATAAACTTATGAAATTTAGTCTCAATGAGTACATGAGTTTTACACAACGCCTTAAGAAGAAACTTTGTATTTTCATGTATAATGCATGTGCACACATTATGTGGGATCTGACTTGGAAGACGCATGTGAGCAGGGCGTAATTCCGCAGATTTTGTCAACCCCACGGACATTTCTTCTCGGTCTTTTAGAAAGAACACATGTGCTTCTTTTAATGATACGACTAGATAGCTAATGTGAACTTCTTTTGTTTCACCTTGAACACGGATTTCAGTAAAATTATCTCCTCCAGGAGCTTGGTAAGATATTGAATCATCTTGATAGAACTTGATGATTGCACTTTTAAGTTCCTCTGATAGTTGTTTTCCTGACACCGGGATAGAATGCTTTGGTTTTACAACATGTAATCCCACTTCAACTGCTAACGTATGAATCAGTTCTTTTCTTTTGTGTGGAGATTGCAGCAATACTTCAACACGTTTTCTGCACTTTCCTAGTGACTGTGTATATGTGAATCAGTGATAACACCAGTAAGCTCTAGAAACTTCTTTGCTGAGTCATTACATGTGTGCATATGGAAAGAACTCAAAGAAGGTTGCATCACGCCAGCTCCACTATAAATAGCACAGAGAACAGTGAGCAGTTCAGTCAATTTTTGTGTAAGTGTTAGAGTTGAGTCATTGTGTACAGTTAGTGGATCAGCGAGCCTGTCAGCAAGTATGTATGTGTCATCAAGTGATTGCATTGTAATAGTAAAACTATAAGAGACAGTGAAACTGGAGAAAGACTGAGAAAGATTACCAGAAGAACAACTGTGAATTGTAATAGTAGAGAAGACTATCAACTGTGTTAGCAATGAGAAGGAAATTGTGCATTTGTAGTAAAATTTAGAGGAAAATAATGTGTTAGAAAAAGTAAGCACACTTTGAATTTTGCTGTAGTGTTACATTTTTCCTGTTATCCTAGAAGTATTTCCTTTAAACTAAAACAAAATTTGACCTCACTCAAGAATGTTGAGGTGACCTTTCTTATTTACAAGTTTGTGACCCTCCTATCCGTTATGCCATGCTCAAATCAACAGATTATTGAAATGCACCCTTTCTGACATGTAATTAACCCACCATACCTTAATCTGATGCATTCTAGTATTTGTAACTGTCAACCGTTTTCTTAACTGTTCTGATCAGCTGCCCTAGAGGCGCGACCCTAAATACAGGGCTTATATATGGTGGAGGTACTCAACAGGGTGCACCCCTTATGTTAATATGCCATGCTTGAGTAAATTCCAAAAGCCTCTATTGGGCTCCCTACTATGTATATACACACACACACATATATATATATATATAAATCAATCGCCATGCGTTAGTCTCGCAAAAACTTGAAAATGGCTCGACTGATTTGAATAAATTCCTTTTTGTTTTCTTTGCCTTAATACTGGGATGGTTTAGACAAAAGAAGATTAGCAAAAGCCCAAAAGAACAGCCAAAAAATCAAATAAACTGAAATTGGAAATTTTGTATGGGAATTGCCACTTCGAATGTTTGCCCCCTATGCACTCCTAAACCACTTGACTGATCACCATGAAACTATGTGCATATACATATATATATATATATATATATATATATATATGTATTTTTCATGGAGAAGGTTTCTATGCTATTGATTTAACTATACAACATAATGTTCACATGGTTTTTAACACTCACTTTTCTTTTAAGTAAGACACACTGCTTGACCAATCAACAACTATTCTTTTCTACAAACAATTCATAAAATTTTCCATATGTTTGAAATTGAAATGCAAAGCATTACATATACATGGTTATCTTAACTGATGTGTCTTTTATGAAACACAATCACATTTCTTTCCCTGCTCCCTCTTCTATGAAGAATTCATGCAATTTTCTATATGATTGGTATAGAAATGCAACATCTTACATTCGCACAGCTCTCTCTACTCACTTTTCTTCCACTGTTATTTGAGGTTGCTCAACAGTGGTTTTGCATAGTATTTTCCCACAGTTTTTATTTACTATTTTGTTTATTTTGGGTTCTTTATGTTATTCAACATAAGTATAAAAGTTGTAGGTATAAATCATCAAGCCATGGACAATGCCGGGTATTTCAGCTAGTTAAATATAAATTGTGATACTTACTCAACAACTCAGTTGAGAGTTACAGCATATGCACATGGGGACATTTATCTGAAAATACTGCTGCGCCGGCTGTCAGCCTGGACGTGGCTGGTAAGAAATACCGGTCGGGGCCTGATCTCCACCTGGCAACACGAACGGGCCGGAAGTATTTACCTGCATGAAAGACCCGGCTGCCAGCAGGACAATAGAGCCTCCAGAAACAATAGCTATTGTTTACTAGTGCGGTGTCTAGACTGTTCTATTACAGCCTCTCCCGATCATTCTACTTCCAGAACATTTCCATTGCCTAAAGAACTATATAAGGGACCTGCTCGTGCCCAAGCAACAGGAAGTGGTAGAAGTTGTTCCAGTCGTGCTTGTGGTGAAGTGTTGGAGTAGGAAAGATGTATACGAAGTGTTCAGTGAATTGTGCCAAGTAGCAGTTCAGTGCGAGTGTAATCTGACAGTTCTTTATTGTGATTCAATTCAATAGTTGTTCTGTGCTCTGAGTTTGTATAAAAGTGATCTAAGTGTAACGTTTGCACTACGCTAACTGACTGGATGGCAATAAAGTGTGATTAGCAGTAACTGGTGTTTTCTCATTTGTTACAATACTGTTATTCAAGAGATCTCAAAACATGCATTTCTGGTGACATCTTAATATCCAAGCTTTGGGTGGAATACAATACCTCTACCTACTATAGGTAAGTCACAGAGAAAGTAAAACATTCTTGTATATATTTCATCCAATCTCATGGAACATGCATCAGCAAAGATGCAATAAGAAATATACCTGTCTCTTGTGCTTAGGCTGTCTCCGTGACGACTCCCTCTTGTTCTTGCAGTAGTCTGCATAGCCTTCCCTCTTTAATGTATCATTAATGTGAACATCGTCTTCTCCCGTCGTATACACCAGAGCAATGTCCAGGACTTTTGCCTGTCAGGAATTCGAACCATTGTTCAAAACATGTTTATCATAAGTGTTAAAAATGAAGTGCATTGCACTTAAAATGATGAAATCATATATGACAAATCGAAAACAGTTTGTAACCCTAAAAACAGAAAATGGTGAATATAGGTCAAAAACACTAACATTAAGCCATGGAGTTTTGCAAGGTTCCATTTTAGGATCTCTTATTTATATTATACATGCATGATATTGATCAGCTTATACCCAATAATGCAAAATTATTCCAGTATGCAGATGATTCCACGGTTACAGTTTGTCACAGAAATATTACTACTCTATAGAATACTTTAACTGAAACCACTGATAAACTATTCCAATATGGGGTAGTAAGGGGTAGTGATGCGCTTCCTATAGCCTCTCCTACCCAATTCCCATCCTCATCCTGCCCGTGGTGCACCCTGCTTTTAACAGATGAGGCTCTGGGGACCGAATCACAGCGGTATAACTGTTTCATCTAAAATGGAGGAAATGTCATTTACATATGTGCTGACCTATCACAGCACAACAGCGTCCCTCAGAGGCACATGAGGGGAAGGTCGGTGGATCTAAATATCATCTATTTAGTCCTCCCGGCTAGGTCCGATGGACCCGTTGACCAACGATAGGTGTGGTCCCCCTTGCAAAATGGGGGTTTAAGTCGGGTGATGTAACTGCCACATTGTAAAACTGGTGCCCGTTAAGAAAACAGTTACATGAGAGCCACATACATGAATATGAGTCCTAAAGATAAACATTCCGGAGTTAAAACTGTCCCCCAATCGGATCTCCGGGTGGGGACATCTTTAGGCAAATTTCATCACAACAATTCCAATACTTTAAGAATTCTATAATGGAATGCAGGAGGCATGTCCCAGCCTAAAAAACAAGAGCTAATGAAAATATTAAAAGACCAAGATATAGATGTCTTCACAGTACAAGAAGCCAATATATCACAAGAACAGGAAATATACTTTGAAATGGATCAGTACACTACACATATACTTCCAAAGGCTCGTCAAATAGCAAGTGGTATTCTTACAGGAATTAAAAGAAATATGAAAGCTACCATCCAAATCCAAAAAACAATGGAAGAACAAGATAAATCAGAAATAGTTAAAATTGAAGTATGGAAAAGTAACTACCACTATAGAATTTACAGTATCTACAATCCTCCAGACAATACACTAGATCTAAATTCTATTCCCATAGAACCCAAAAGTATTTTAATAGGTGATTTTAATGCACACTCCCCTAGGTGGGGCTACAGAGATATAAATTCAACAGGAAGAGTCATAGAAGACCTATTAAACTCGTCAACAATGGAATTAATATTTAATCCAAATGATCCACCCACTTCCCTTCATTATAATGGTTCGGGTACAAATCCTGACCTTCTGATGGTGTCATCTGACATAATTGACAATACAAAAAGAGAAATAATAGAAGACCCAGGTTCAGGCCACAGAATCACCATAAACTCCATAAGAGGTCTAATAAATAAAAGTAACAAACCAAAAGTTAAAACTTCTTGGAATTTTAAAAAAGCAGATTGGTCCAGTTTCCAAAATGAGATAGAAGGGAAGTGTAATATACTGTTAGAATCAGAGTTCAAGTCAACAGATGAAATGAATAAAAAAATTTGTGAAATATTATTGACAGCAGCCAAAACACATATCCCCAAAGGAAAGTTAAAGAACTATAGCTACTTTTGGTCTCCATCTTTATCTAAGTTAAAACATGAAAGAAATATAGCAAGAGTCAAAGCCGAAAGAACCAAGTGTCCAGAAGATGTACAAAACTGGAGAAGAAAAGCAGCCATTTTTAAGAAAGAATTAATTACAGCAAAAAGGGTCAGTTTCACAAATTTTGTAGAACATATGGACTATAGGAAAGATGGAAATAAAATATACAAATTCCTTAATAAAACAAAATTATCAAAAAATACAACTGAACCATTAAAATATAATAACAAAAGCTTAACTACAGATAGGGAAATAGCAGAATCCCTTAACAAGTTTTATGCTCAGTCACAAAGAATACCCCAAGCGTATAAAAAACAAGATAAGGCTATCCAAAAAACTATCAGAGAAACTAGTAAGCCAAAAGGTATACGAAATGATATTTTTATTCAGGATTTTAATGAAACAGAACTGGATTTAGCAATAGAACAATTACAGAACAAAAAATCTCCTGGACCTGACAAGATCCACCCAGAGTTTATTAAACACCTTGGCAGGAAAGGAAAAGAAATCCTACTTAAACTGTATAACACGTGTTGGAGAATGACTGTACCTTCCGACTGGAAAAAAGCCATTATCATCCCAATTTTAAAGAAAAACAAACCCTCAAACAATATTAATAGTTTCAGACCAATATCTTTGACCAGTGTTATTGCAAAAGTGATGGAAAGAATGGTGGCATCTAGACTTAACTGGTTTCTAGAATATTACAGCTTAATTAATAGTTCACAGACCGGCTTCAGACAGAATCATAGTACAAGTGAAAATGTACTCCTACTAAGCCAAGACATCAAGGAAGCTTTCAATAGAAAGGAGGATACCTTGGCAGTATTCATTGATTTTAAATCAGCATATGACTCAGTCTGGAGAAATAAATTAGTTGAGAAGTTGCAATCAATAGGTGTGAAAAGTAACATGCTTAAGTGGATAACTCAGTTTATTTCACAAAGATTTTGTGCCACAAAATATAATACATACATTTCCAAATATAAACAAACACACCGAGGACTTCCACAAGGTGCTGTTCTGAGCACAACACTCTTTAACATATATATAAATGACCTCCCATCAATAATAAAAACTTTAGAAACCAAAATTGCTTTATTTGCTGACGATGTAGTCATTTGGACTTCAGGCTCTTCAAAAAAACCTGAATTAATTAAAGACAGAATAGAAACAGCCCTAAACAAAGTGCATGAATGGAGCACCAAAAACCTCATGACTATCAATGTGGAAAAAACAAATTATGAATTATTTACACTAAAATACAAACCAGTTAATATTAGCATAAATTATAATGGTAAACCACTCAAAGCAGTTGATGATGCCAAATACTTAGGCATCACTTTCGACAGAAAGCTAAGTTGGAAAAAACATATAACAAACATCTCAGAAAAGGTTGAAAAGAAATTGCAAATCCTGAAAAGGTTAGCTGGTGCTAAATGGGGCTGCTCAAGGAGAGTCCTTAACACAACATACAAAATGTATGTTAAACCAAACCTCTTGTACTGTTCTGAAGCTTTAATAACAGCAGCAAATGCTAACATCAATAAACTTGAACAAATACAAAATCAGGCTCTTCGCCTAATCACTGGAGCAGTTAAATCCACACCTATTGATGCCATGCTTGCCTTAACACGGACCCCATCAATAACAACAAAAATAGAAGAACAAGCATTGCTCCAACACGAGAAAATGTTACGACTGCCAAACTCTAAATGGACAGAAGAGAACCAATGTTACGACTGCCAAACTCTAAATGGACAGAAGAGAACCTCCCCCCTTCAATCCTTAAAACTCATAGTAGTTTCCTAGAAAAGGTAACACAGATTAAATCCAAATTGAACATTCCTAACACCAGAGAAAATCTACTTATTAGAGAAAATCCATTGGAATTATTGCAACCTACCTTCAATTTGGAATTAATAGAGGAAATAAGTAAATCAGACACACCAAAAGAAATACAAAAACTTCTAGCTCTGGAAACAATCAATACTAGGTATCCCACAGAAGAATGGCTGCACATATATACTGATGGATCCTCCAAGGAAAACCTTACTGGAGCTGGAGTTACATGTTCACATTTTTCCTTTTATCATTCTGTTGGCAGAGACACAACAAATTATGATGGAGAAATAGAGGCTATATACATTGCTCTCAGACAATTATTAAATCTTCCCTTAAATAAATTTAACAAGGCAGTAATTCTTTCGGATTCTAAAGCTGCAATTCAGGGAATATGTTCAAATACTACAAAGAAGTCAACAAAAATTAGAGAATGCTACAAAATGTTAACACAACTCCAAAAAGTTAATAAGACTGTTCATCTCCAATGGATTCCAGCACACTGTGGAGTCATGGGGAACGAAGCTGCAGACTCACTTGCAAAGAAAGCCACAACAATAACACAAAAGTCTAAATTCAATTTCTCATATTCCTCAATAAAACGCTTGATCATTAAAAATTTTTGTCATTCATACCTACAAGAAATAGAAACAAATGCCAAAGATAAAAAATGGATTACACTACTTTCCAATCCAGATATAATCCCCCAGAGACCAAGGAAAACAGCTGTTGCAGCGTTCCGACTATTGACAAATCATGACTGCTTGGCAAGTCATCTCTACAGAATAGGTATCTCAGCCTCACCGATATGTGTCCTGTGTAACGATCCAGCAGAAATGAATGAAGAACACTTGAAGACCTGTGAAGCATTAAGATCAGAAGAAACTACAGTTCAAAAGTATTGGAAAGCACGAATGCTAATGGCTTCATTGCCAGATGCAAGGCACTAGAAAACAACAACAACAACAACTTCCTCTCTGATGCCAACTGCTGGAATGTGGTGTTGTGGTGTTGGAGATTGCAATGCTGTCCTACTCTGAGGAATTTCTTGCTGAGGTTGTCACTTTGGCGCAACTCAAAGTTAAAGACTTGGTCTTTATTTCTCAGAATGAATGCTGTGATATTGGGTCGTTCAACAATATTCGCGTAAGAGGAGGCTGGGCAACCTTGGATATGACGAACAGTTGTATGTGTGTGCATGACTGTAATAATGACGGCGAGGCATGGAGGAGGTCTGGGGCTACAGGACAACTAGCAACTGTGTATGAGATCGAACAGCATGATAACACCATAGTGTCCAACAATCTCTACAAACTTCTTTGCTAAGTCATGTACACCTGCTATGTCATGCCAGCTCCGATATAAATAGGACAGACTGTGAGCAGTGTTTTTGAGTGTGGGATTTTAGAGTTAGAGTTTCGCTTTCGCTGTCAGGGTAGTTGTTATCATGTACAGTTAGTTTTAGCTACGAGAGTGCATCAGCCAGCCTGTCAGTGAGCATGTGTGCCGTCAAGTGATTGTATCACAATGGTAAAGATACCAGAGACAGTGAAACTGGAGAAAGACATTGAAAGACTGAGAAACATTATTGGAAGAACAACTGAATTGTAACAGTAGAGAATTTTATAAACTGTGTTAGCAACGAGAAGGAAATTGTGCATTTGTAGTAAGATTTAGAACAAAATAAAGGGTTAGAACGGTAAACCAGCTTTGCATTTTCGCTGTTCTTGTTACAATACATTCTGCAGTCTGTTAGCTGTTTCGCGTTAGAGATGCTTTTTTAACAAAGTAGGTTCAGAATTGCCTTCATGATTCTCTAGCCAGAAATGTGCTGCTATTGCTGATTTTTCCACTTGTTTATATTTTAAATTCTCAAGACGTTCTTTAGACCTTGGTTTCAATTTTCTTTTTGGTTTTCCAATATAAATTTTGCAGCAGTCTGTACAGTTGTATTGGTATATTCTTGATTTTTCTATTGCTGGTATGGTGTCCTTCAGTTCAGAGCATAGTAGGTTTTGGATGGAATGTGGGTTTTTAGGTGATAAAATAATGTTGTGATCTATGACTATTTTCTCGTATTGGGTGTGGGCTTTTGGATGGTATCTGAACTTTATTATCTTCAGTTTCTTTTCTCTATTGGCACGAAACAACTAACAGCCTGCAGAATGTATTCATTCTGAAAAATAAAGACCAAGTCTTCAACTTGATTAGTATACACACCTGAAGCTATCAATACTGAAGCAATATAATCCTCAAATAACAGAAAGTTAATCTGACACAAACATTAGACATCACATATTATTTACACCTGACAGAAGAATTTAAGAAAAGTAATTCTCCAACTAGTGTTCTAAAATTACTGGCATTAGAGACAATCCATACTAGATTTCCAGAACACGAATGGCTCCATATTTATACTGATGGATCACTGATATCAACCCAAGATGGAGCAGGGGCTGGAGTCACTTGTCACCTCTTTTTCCATTACAAATCTTTAAGTTATGGAACTACAAAATTCGATGCAGAAATTGAAGGAATTTGAATGGCCCTACAAAATCGTTTGTATGGAATTTCTTTCACATTTTTATCAAGTAGATATTCTCTCAGATTCCAGGGCAGCAATTATTATAGCAATTACTTCCAAGTTGTCACCCAACAATTATTGAATGTTGGAAGATTCTTACCCATTTAACAGCACTTCAAAAACACCTAGTCTTCCAAAGGATACCAGCTTACTGTGGACTGGGCAGTAATGAGAAAGCTGATTTTCTTGCAAAAAAGGGTACCAGCAGTGTACAAAAATCTACAATTAATCTACCATTTTATGCAGCTAAAAGATTGGTCAATTCTGAATTCAAAAAGCTTATTGCAAAATATTACTATGAAAAATAAAACAATAAAAGACAGGAACTACCAAACATTCAAACAGAAATTTCTGAGTATCCTCGAAAAATGGCAGTTGCAACCTTCAGGTTGATTACAGGCCATGATTGTCTGGCAAAACATTTAAACAGAATTGGGATATATTCTTCACCACTCTGTCCTCTATGTGATCTGCAAGAGGAAATGGATCAAGATAACCTTCAAATATGCCCAGCCACTTCTAGCGCCCAATCCATAAGTGAAAAATATTGGAAAGCAAGAGGATTAATGACCTCATTGTTAGAAATCTAGTATTAGCTAACAACAACAACAACAAATAACACAAATAAGTGGGGACTAAAACTTCACTTCAATAAAATTGAGTGGAGTGTGGAGATGTATTGAGTTTAACTCAATACACACTTCATTTGAAACATGCATGCAACCTCTACACACTGATCTTAAAAAAAGTTTATTTTTATAAATACTTCATGTTAATTGAAATTAACCTTTGTGAATTTATTTGGTAACTCTCCCAGTCAGGTCGGTGAGACCCGTAAACCAATGACAGGTGTGGTCCTCCGGACATACTTGGGATTATGAGGGAGCGATGTAGCCGCCAAAACATAAATATATGGTGCTCTCTAAAAAGTGGTTACTATTACTGCTATTGCTCTCTTCAATATCAAATTAGGAAATATGACTCGAGGGATAAAATGTTCTAGAGTTAAAATAGTCCCCCATACGGATCTCCGGGCTGGGACTACTTCTGGAGAACCAAAACATTGTTATGCCTGGCCACTTCTAGCGCCCCATCCATCAGTGAAAAATATTGGAGAGGAAGAGGATTAATGACTTCATTGTCTGAAATCCAGCATTAGCTAACCACAACAACATATTTGTGTTATTTGTGGCTTCAAATTTGAGTTGCCCCAAAGTGACCTTAGCAAGAAATTCCTGGAAAAGACAACAGAGTACGACAGCATTGCCATCTCCAACACCACACCATGTTCCCAGTTGGCATCAGGTCGAGAATGAGGGCAAATGGGCTCTCGAACCATCTCGCATTTTTAATAAGTGATGTAATATCAGTAAGTCCAATTCATTTTACTATCTAGATATGATTACAAATCACTGTAAGCAAAATCTTCCAACAAAGTAGTTTATACTACGATTACGTAGACTTCTACGTCTTTGTCCATTACTTCTTTCTTAGTTTTCGGTATAGGCTGCATCTTGTTGGCCTTTTTAAGGTAATGTATCTGTGAAAATTAAAAATCCACAGTTTCCTTCGGATTGCTTTGAATTTTTTTCCACACACTCAGAACATAAAATAAATAGTACACAAAAAATTTCAATGTCATATGTCAAGCCATTTTTATATTATTAATATATTTATTAATAATTAATCACTTTTTGATATGCTCATATGAAATGACCCTTGGACCCTACAGTTTATTGTATCTCTCCTAAATTCATAATTTGAGCTCAGTATACAGATATAAATAAATTGTCATACCAAAATTGCCTTCATCTAACTAGTTTAAGGAAAAAAATTTTTTCTATCAATTTATCAATATTTTCAATTTTTTCAGTTCAATTATTTAATATTTTTTAACTAGCACATGACAAAGTTTAATACCTTAATCTCTGAAGGTCTGCTGAAAATTTCAAGCTAATAAGTTATAAACTAGGGTACAAGGAGCATTTTGAATAGTGAAAAGTGCTGAAATAAAGAACTGAGAAAAATGAATTTTAATGTTTCAAAGTATGTCTTTCTTCTTTGCCTAAATACAATCAGCTTAAAATTCCTCAGCACCATATGTGGGACTCTGTTGCTTTCTTCTTGGCCTCAGTAGCACTTCTTGAGAACTTCAAGTTTGCTTGGTTGTTTCTCAATATGAAAACTTCCCTTTCGCCTTCGTATTGTTCACAAAATTTAGAAATTTATTGTACATAGCTAACCTCTACACTATGCACTTTCGCAAATTTATACACAAAATTTATAAAATATCTGCTTGTTACGGCTGTACTATAGACTAACGAATAAGTTAAAACCTATTAACTACCTAAACATTGCCTAATATGTAACTGGGACACTGAAAAAACCTAGCAAGATTACAGAATTACAGAACACTGATGGCATTTCTCAGTTTGGAAGCAAAACATGTCAGACTCGTGACATTTCAGCTCAATATATCAAATTCACTTCAGGACAGCCAACTTACAACCTTTCTTAAGCAAAACTCTCTACAAAACACCAAAATCAAAACCAATGAAAACGATGAATGTTTTTGAAAGCTATAGCAACAAAGTTTAGCTGGGAACACTCACCCACACTGGGACATTTAAGGCCCTCCTGAAGCTTTAAAAACAGCTGATATTGAGAAAATTAAAGTGTGCCATTAAAGTTAAAGTACAAAGTATAAGCATAATAAAAATTGCAAAAGGTAAAAATAAAAAATTTGGGAAATTTACACCAAATTTTATGTATACATTGCCTTAAGAAATTGACAAATTAAAAATTATGGCAACATTTTGCCGCAAAATATGTTTAGTAATCTCTGACAATTGAGGAGCATTTTTTCAAAACTCAATAGATGCAAAATTTTATGAAATTGAGTTATATATAGTATTGGCATAACTTACACCTGCATCGTTTGCAAAAGTCTATTCTTGTCCTTTGTAAGAGGTAGGGAATATTAGCAGTTTTTTCAAAACTCGATAGATGCACTTGTTCAGTTAAAGCAAAGGTCGATAGATGCAATTTTATGATTTTATGATCCAGAGTGTGGCAACCTGAATTCTATGAAACATATTACTGCCATCTCACTATTGCAATTCTTGGAATTCTGAATCATGTCTGCAAGCTTTGTACACTGCTGCATCATTGGCAATAACTGTGAACTCAGGTTGTGTGCTTGGATTTCACATTCATTTCTGCAAGCTTTTTTTTTGTTCCATTTATATCCCGCCTTTAACTGCAGAGGTTATATCGGCAGCCCTGCCTGTTGGCAATGGTGTTAGTCGCTTAACAGTGGGTTTTTATACATTGAAGTCACACACATTCATGCTTTCATTCATACTTCCAGACTAAGGGAAGGATGAGAAATAATCTTCGGTGGAGAAAACTTACTACACCCCCTGCCAGGAATCGAACCCAGGACCTCTTGCACAGTAGGCAGGTGCTTCTGCAAGCTTTATTATACTTACATGACATTTTTATTCTTAGTTGACACACTGCACTGTACTATGCACAATTGACAGGAGCTCAGATTGTGAAACTGTACCACTTGTAGAACGTGCGGGAGATAGGAATTGCAAAAATAAGGAATGGAAATCAAAATGCAAATCAAGGAAAACTCAGACTCCAGCAATTACATGTTCACATGGTCTCAAGTGCACTTCACAAAATCCTAAAAGTAAAGGACATAAGCGCTGTGATGCAGCTGATTTGACTTATAATGATATCAGTGGATTTCACCAACACCTTTCCTTGCTCAACAAAATAGAATAAGAAAAATTGCTTATGAAATATATGAGTATTACATCTCCTAATCGCTTGCTTACCACCTAGGCGGCCCAGGTTCGATCCCAGGGACCCGCATGTGGTATTCGTGGTGGACGAAGTGGCATCAGGGCGGGTTTTCTCCAGGTGCTCCGGTTTCCCCCGCCATCTCATTCCACCGGTGCTCCATCTTCATTCCATGTATCATCAGTGTCATCGCCTGCGGTGCCGTAGTAGTAAAAGCGGGTGTTAAACACTACAACAACAACATCTCCTAATCGCAGAGTGGTGAATAAAGAGGTCGCAAATAGAAAGCCGGCTGTTATCATTACATACTGTGTGAGAAGTAATGATGGCCGAGTATTGTCAGAATGTACTGCAAGCTTCCAAGGAATCACAGGGGTGTTAACAGATAAGTTATCTCTCCTGGCTAGAAAATTTCACTTATCTGGGAATGCGCCAAAGGAAACCAGAGGAGGTGACAGTAAAGGAATATTACAGAAGGGCATTACTGCTGCTATAAAGCAAGATATTAAGAAGTATAGATGTAGAGAAAGTCACTATGGAAGAGCAAAATCAAGGAGAGGATATTTACCTCCAAAACTTAATATCAGAAAAATGTGGACCAGCTTTTGCAATGAAAGAAGATTAAGACATATACCAGTCTGCTCACTGTCAAAATATAAAAACATATTTTACAACTTCTTCAATCTTTCATTCCGTACATCACACACTCACACGTGCTCAACCTGCAAAATGGGGCTGATGAAGATTAAGACAGAGGCAGATGTGGAAAAGAGAAACAAATCAAGAACCATGTACAGACTGCACAAACAGTAATAAAGGTGAAAGCTTACTTATTCATATTGTTTGAAATTTCTTTGTGTGTATTCAATATGTTTGTTATGTTAATAAAACAAAATATATTGTCATTGTGAATGTAGCAGTACTTAGTTTCTAAGTTTATACCTAATAAAAAAATCCTTATAAACATTAATATGTTGGTTGTATAGCACATTATGTATTATAAAAATGTGAAAATAAATAAAAATAATAAATACATAAACAAAGAGCACCAAAAACAACAAATGATAAATATAACAAAACTATGTGTTAATTTCTCGCTCACACAGAAAAGTTGATCAGCATCTATCGGTTTTTGAAAAAACCTTGCATTTTCAAACCCCAAATTTGCACTAGTTAAACTATGCTATTTGTTTCTTTTCACATTCAGTGAGACAGTATCAGGAAGGAGAATTGAATGATTAATATAGTGGCTGTGCTAACCAATTAGTATTGCCAATAAATAGAAAAAACAGTTTTTCTCAGAAACACAATTTGTGCATCTATCGAGTTTTGAAAAAATGCTCCTCAATTTCTCTCAAAGAATACTAAGGAAAGCATAGAAATATTTCTAAAACAGAGCAGTCTGAACCGTGACATGGGCAAACCACTCAACAGGATATGGAACACCCTATTAGCAGGATGACTTCCTATTGGAGGAGAAGGAACCAAGGAACCAAGGAACCACAGCAAGGCAGTGACTAATGAGATGAGTTTTGCAGTTGACCATTGAAGAAGCCGAACATAGTTTGCAGCAAAACATTGGCATAATTTTTAACTTTTTCATTTCTTAAAAGCCCATACCTGAAACCAAGAAAGAAGTAGCTTATGAAACACACACACAGACCTTTTACTAAAAATGGTTTTTTTTATTCAGGGGTCTCAAAACATATATTTCTGGTGAAATTTTGACATCAAATTTTTGGATGTAATACAATACGTCCTCTACTTAGCAGTAGAGAAAGTAAAACAGAATTTTATGTAGAAAAAAAAGGAGGCCGGGGGCAAATGCATTCAGTGAATTTATTGAAAAAGCTGATTATAGAAAATATGCAAAAAGAGTATATACATAGATATGTAAGCAAAATCACATGTCGGAAAGAAAGAAAGAAGGAGAGAACTTTTAAAATTTAATGGGAAAATGCTTACTTCCAATAGCTCTGCATTTCTCAGTAAGCCCTCTACAACAATTTATTGCTTTATATGTCATCTGTATCTAGAATATATAATATAGGAAGCATAGACAATCCCCTGTAATAATTTGTTATAGGTTTGGCCTATGTTCAATTTCTTTTGTCTTCTTGGAATTAATGAATGGTGGAAAGAAGTGTTTGAAATTGACTTTTGTCTTCAAATATGAATAAGTGTGAGAGGTAGAACTGTTCAATGCCACAGCTGGGATTTGAACCACAGATCCTCTGCTTACTAGGCACATGCTCTAACCATTAAGCTACTGTGACAACCTGCCAGAATGACATTGAATTCTCCAACCAATTCTCGAACCAATGGCTAGAGCACTCAGCTAATAAGCGGAGGGTCTATGGTTCAAATCCCCACAGTGCCATTGAATTTTTAAGTTTCAGTTCTACCTCTCAAACATTGCCCATGCACAGCTTATGTTTAAAAACACCAATAGCAGGTTTGTTGGCATAAATAAATAACAACTACCGTCTGAAGGTTATTTAATCCCAAGACATAAAGTACTTGCAATAGTAAGTCACCATTGGGGTAACTGTGTCTGATGTGAGACTGCCTTTCTGGTTTACCAGGAGAAATACAAACTGGTTGGAGAATTCAATGTCATTCTGGCAGGTTGTCACAGTAGCTTAATGGTTAGAGCACCCACCTAGTAAGTGGAGAGTCTGTGGTTTAAATCCCACCATTGTGGCATTGAATTTTTCAGTTCCAGTTCTACCTCTTAAACATTTGAACTGCACTTTGTACATTCTGCATAGTTTAATTTAAAAGGTGAGTCAATTAATAACTCTAAACAGCACTTACATTATAATTTTCTGGAACACGTTTCGGAGGATAACTTTTCTCCCTTATCAGCCAGACAATAACTGGGTTTCCATGGTATTTCATGGTGCGGATGGCGATGCTTCTTCTGATGTTTCTTCTGGTAACAGTTCAAGAAACTTGCTGAAAATATCTTTCTGAAGAATGTCAAAATTAAATACTCAGTTTCTATTTTTTAAAATGAAGGTTCATTCACATGTGGACAGTTCTTGTTTTCTGGTTATGTGTTTGAGAAGTTTCGGTTCTGGCTTTATGTCATGATTTTTTGCCCAAAAGAGAAAGGCAACTGCTGATTTTTCTAATTGTTTACTCTTGATGTTCCTAACGTGTTCCTTGGATCCAATTTCTAAATTTCTTTTGTTTTTTCCTATGTATACTTCATTACAATCACTGCATTCAATTTGGTATATGTCAGATTTTTTGTTAGGTGGAATAGCATCTTTGATGTTTCAAAGTAGCAGGTTTTTTATGGAGTAATGGTTTACTGGTGCTAGCTGAATGTTGTATTCCTTGAACACTTTTTTAAATTTATCAAAGGCTCATGGATGATATGTGAATTTTTTTAATGTCACTTTTGTTTTTGCTGCTTTGAGAGTTGTAGTTTCTTTTAATAATTTTTTCTTTTCTGCTCGTTTTACTTTTTTATCTAGTAATTCTTTGGGGAAGCCATCTTTTTGTGCTTTTTCAATTATTCTGTAACATTCTGCTTTGTATTCTTCTGCTGAAAGAGGGATGTTCACCAATCTATGTGTTAAACTATTGAAAATTGCTTGTTTGTGGCTTCTTGGATTGTAACTATTAGCTTTTGTGTAGTTGTCTGTCTGCGTTGGTTTTCTGTGAATACCGAAATTTATTTCATCCTTGTTTTTGATTAATTTTAGATCTAAAAATGGTAATTTATCATCTTATTCCACTTCCACTGTGAAATTAATACTTTTGTCCTGTATGTTTAGAAGTTTTAATGCATCACTGATGTGTCTTTTTGGTACAAATATGTCATCTATGTATCACTACCAGAGTTTGAACATCCACGGGAAACCTTTTGTGATCCTTATTTCCAATGAACTCATGTAAATATATGCTAAGAATGGTGAGAGAGGGTTGCCCATTGCTAAACCTGAAGTTTGACAGAAATACTTTGGAACTGGAAGAAATTTTGTTCTGTGCATAATTTGCTGAGTTTTATGTATTCTGTAATTTCTGATGATGACATTCCAAGTGATTTGAGCCAATTTTTGATCAGAGATGGGAGTTTTTCTATTGGTATACTGGGGAATAGTGACTTTACGCCAAAGGAGACAAGGGTGTCCTCTTCTGCTAATTTGAAGTCTTTGATGTGTTCTATCAGTTCATAACTGTTTCTTATGCTTAAATTTTCGAATTTAGGAAATGAATTAAATTTATTAGATAACCATTTTGCCAGTCTGTAAGTTGGTGAATCTATGCTGCTAATTATGGGTCTCATGGTGAGGTCAGGCTTGTGTATTTTGGGTAAACCATAGAGTCTAGGTATGGTTGGGTTATTTGGTTTAATTGCATATTTGTTTGGTACTGTGCTGGAATTTTTTATAGTTTTTTCAAAGGTTTGAACACAAGTGGTTAGCCGGTTTTTGCTGATTTTTTCATAGTTACTATCATTTAGCATTGTTTCCATTTTTTCTATGTAATTTGATTTATCCATTATTGCTATTTTGTTCCCTTTGTCTGCCTTTGTGTATACTACATTTTTATGTTTTAAAGAATGGATAAGATTTCGTTTATTTTTGTGACTTGAGCTGTATTTTAATTTTTCTAAAATCTTTTTGCACTGGGTTTTTACCGAATTTTATGTAGATAATGTTAAACACTGTGCTGAAATAGTTATATCTGCTATATAATCTTCAATTTTCATAGAAAAATGGATGCACGTTTTTAAACCTTGATTTAAAAGATTCATTTCTTCTTTGGAGAATTCATGATCCGAAAGATTGACCACATTTTCAAAGTTTTGTAAATATGTTTTTGTAGTTCTGCCATTTTGTGCTGTGTTGTTTGAACATTTGTTTGTATGTGAACTCTCTCTGTTTTCATTTTGCATTTTAATTTTTGACTTTTCTCTGTGTAATTTTTGTGTATAAATTTTGGTGAAACATTTATTAATTTTTTTTTTTCACTTTTGGACAAAAAATCATGACATAAAGCCAGAACCGAATCTTCTCAAACACATAACTGGAAAACAAGAACTGTCCACATGGGAACAAATCTTCATTTTAAAAAATAGAAACCGAGTATTTAATTTTGACATTCCTAAGAAAGATATTTTCACCAAGTTCCTTGAATCATTACCATAAGAAACATCAGAAGAAGCATTGCCATCTGCACCATGAAATACCATGGAAACCCAGTTATTGTCCGGTTGATGATGGAGGAGAGTTAACCTCCAAAACGCTTTCCAGAAAATCATAACATAAGTGTTGTTTAGTGTTACTAATTGACTTACCTTTTAAATTAAATTGATTACAACAACACTGTTTTCAAACTTCTATGAAAGGAAGATAATTCTGCATAGTATTTGTACATTAATTGGAAGGATTGATCAGATGTAAATTGTCACTGTTGTTAGCTAATGCTGGATTTCTGACAATGAAGTCATTAATCCTCTTGCTCTCCAATATTTTTCACTGATGGATGGGGCGCTAGAAGTGGCTGGGTATATTTGAAGGTGGTCTTGGTTCATTTCCTCTTGCAGATCACATAGAAGACAGAGTGGTAAAGAATATATCCCAATTCTGTTTAAACTTTTTGCCAGGCAATCCGGTCCTGTAATCAACCTGAAGGTTGCGAATGCCATTTTTCAAGGATACTCAGGAATTACTGTTTGAATGTTCATTAGTTCCCATCTTCCATTTTAATTTTATCTAAACTGATTTGTATAACAATGAATCCGCCATAATTTAGCGGATTATTTAACAACCTGAAAAGCATGAAGATAACTGCTTGAGAAGTGTTTATTAATATCAATCAAGTGTAATCAAAGCAACTTCTGATTTTATATAAAAGTAGTTCATCCGTACCGCGCCTGGGATAGACAGAATTTAAAAAGATTCTACATACTCACCGAATGCAGCTAGGCCAGAGAATACAATAACATAATATTACTACACCGAGGATAGTATGAGGTATTAATTGCTACAAATGCCACCAACACGTGGCTAGTGGGTGGAATAATCTATCACTACAGCATTATACCTGTCAACATGAATTTCTCTCTGAATCAAAAGGGAAACAAAGACAGATTAAAAAAAATCTCACAAAATTTAAAAAGCGCCAAGAATAAACAAATGATATATTCTACAAAGAATTCACCATAAGAAAATTAAATTCTACTATCCATGAGTTAAAAATAACAAATTTCCCGGGCCAGATAAAATATGCATTGAATTTCTGAAATATCTTGGACAAAAGGGAAGAAATGCACTACTGAATTTATTTAATCTATGATGGACCTCTGCTGTACATATAGAGTAGAAAAGAGCAATAAGTATCCCCATTTTAAAAAAAGGAATCACCTGACAATATAACTAATTACAGTTCAATTTTCTTAAGAAATGCCATTGCAAAAACAGCAGAACATATGATTTCAGCGAGGTTAAATTGGTACTTAGAAAGTAATAACATACTAATAGCAATGCAAACAGGATTCACAAAACACCTATCTACAACAGAAAATACAATTAAATTATCCCAAGATGTCAAAGAATCTTTCAACAAAAATCAATACACGCTATCATTTTTCTTTGATTCTGAATAAGCATACAATTCAATATGGAGATATGTTGTTGTTGGCTAATGCTGGATTTCTGACAATGAAGTCATTAATCCTCTTGCTCTCCAATATTTTTCACTGATGGATGGGGCATTAGAAGTGGCCGGGCATATTTGAAGGTGGTCTCGATCCATTTCCTCTTGCAGATCACATAGAGGACAGAGTGGTGAAGAATATATCCCAATTCTGTTTAAATGTTTTGCCAGACAATCATGTCCTGTAATCAACCTGAAGGTTGCAACTGCTGTTTTTTGAGGATACTCAGGAATTACTGTTTGAATATTTGGTAGTTCCCATCTTTTATTCTTTGATTTTTCATAGTAATATTTTGCAATAATTTTTTTAAATTCACAGTTGACTAATCTTTTAGCTGCATAAAATGGTAGATTAACTATAGATATTTGTACACTGCTGGCACCCTTTTTTGCAAGAAAATCAGCTTTCTCATTACCACTCAGTCCACAGTGAGCTGGTATCCATTGGAAGACTAGGTGTTTTTGAAGTGCTGTTAGATGGGTAAGGATTTTTCCAACATTCTATAATTGTTTGGTTTTTTAGTGACAACTTGGAAGTAATTGATATAATTGCCGCCCTGGAATCTGAGAGAATAATTGCTTGCTGAAAATGTGAAATTCTGTACAAAAGATTTTGTAGGGTCATTCGAATTGCTTCAATTTCTCCATCAAAGTTAGTAGTTCCATAACTTAAAGATTTGTAATAGGAAATGAGGTGACATGTGACTCCAGCCCCTACTCCACCTCGGTTTGATAGCAATGATCCATCAGTATAAATATGGAGCCATTCGTGTTCTGGAAATCTAGTATGGATTGTCTCTAATGCCAATAATTTTAGAACACTAGTTGGAGTATCACTTTTCATAACTTCTTCTGTCAGGTGTAAATAATATGTGATGTCTAATGTTTGTGTTGGATTGACTTTAGATATGAAGTTTTCCTGTGAATTAGGAAGGTATACGTTCTTCTTGATGTCTTGAATTTTGGATAGAAAGCTCTCCTTAGGCTTTAGTGTATGTGTAAAATTCCTCTTGTGCCATGTATTGAATGGAAGTCTGATCAACCTTTCGTGTTGAGTAAGAGCTGCTTTATCTATTTCATATTCAATGGGGTATTGATTGGTTGGTTAGTATTTGCATAGCTGGTATTGGTGTGGTTTTGATGGCACCTGTAATTAGTCTCAGACTTTGGTTTTGAAAGATCTGAATTTTTTTTGTATTCGCTGTTACAAGCACTTCGCTGCAGTAAGTAAATATTGGCTTTATATATACATTGTATGTTGTGTTAAACATTGCTCTGGAACATCCCCACTTCATTCCTGTTAGACGTTTTAACAGTGAAAGGCGCCTCTCTGCTCTTTGTATTACATTTTCTATTTGTCTGGTCCATGTAAGTTTGGTATCAAATGTAACTCCTAAATACTTTGCTTCCTTCATTTCTGGTAATTGTTGAGCCTCAAAGTTTAGTTTTATTTTTAGTGGTTTCTTTCTTTAGTGAAAAGATTTGGTAGTTTGATTTTGCTGTATTAACAGTCATTAAATTTTCTTTGGTCCACCTTTGTATGTTGGTTAATGGTTGTTGCATGGTTTCTTCTAGTTCTGTACTTTTGCTTTTTGGTTTTGAAGTCCACATTACTAAGTCATCAGCAAATAGTGCACACTTCACACCTGATTTTTGTATTTGTTGTGGGAGATCGTTAATAAATATGTTAAAAAGTGTAGTACTGAGCACTGTGCCTTGTGGTAAGTCATGGTGTACTTGTTTGTAATTAGATATGTTTCTTCCATATCTGGTTGCAATAAAGCATTTTGTTAGGAAATGACATAACCATGAAAACATTGGACCTTGTATCCCTATTTTTTTTTTTTTTTTTTACTTTCTTTAGTAGTTTTGTTCGGCATATAGAATCATATGCACTTTGGAAATCAATAAAAACTGATACACATTATCTTCTTTTCTATCAAAGGAGTCTTTGATTTCTTAATTGAGAAGTAAGACTTGTTCATTCGTAGAGTGGAACACTCTGAATCCAGCTTGACATGGGGATATTAAATTTTGTGATTCTAGGAACCAATTTAACCTGTTTGACACCATTCTTTCCATCACTTTTGCTATTATGCTGGTAAGAGCTATTGGTCTATAATTTTTTATTTCTGATGCTGTTTTGTCTTTCTTCAAGAGTGGGACAATTATTGCTTTTTGCCATTCAGCAGGTACGGTGGTGTTCCAGGATAGATTGTAGAATTTCAGTAGTTGTTTTGCTGTTTTTCCAAGGTTTTTTATGAACTCTGGATGTATGTGATCTGGTCCAGGAGACTTTTTGTTTTTTACATTATTTATTGCAATGTTCAGTTCTTGCATATTAAAATTTTGAAAAAAGATATTGCACTGAGTGTTAGGATCACATTCTCTTGTTTCAAATCTTTCTTAAATTCTTTATGTTCCTTTCTATTATTTCTTGTTACTTTATGTGAATTAGCATAATATTTATTGAATGTTTCGGCTATGACTGCATCATTTACTAACATTTTATTGTTGTGTATGATAGGTGTGCTGTTGATTTCTTTCCTGTCCTTGACATTTTTATGAACTTATGGGTTTGTTACCATCTGTCCTATAATCCATGTTTTCTAACAAATTATTAAAGTGATTCTGTTTAGCAGTATTAATTTCTTTTTTTAGTGAGTCACATTTCTTTCGCCATATTTGTGTATATATGTTTTTTGTTTGTTCAGCTGTATTTCTAGCTATAACCCTTTGTTTTTCAGTTCTTCTAACTGGGGGTTCCAAAAGGGTTTGAAATTTTTAATTCTTCCACGAGGAATATGTTTTTTTGCGGTTTCTAGGATGACTTTACAGAAATTTTTGTTCACATGATCTGGTTGGTCATGCAGCTGTCAGTTTGTTTGTTCTTTAAATTATCAGTCATTATAGCCATTTTTGAAAAAATAAAATAAAAAGTATTTCAATGTAAAGAGTAGTTTGGGGTAGGAGGATTTTCTTTAAAACCTTTGTGTTCCTTAGAGATGCTTAATTTAAATACCGAGTTTGGTACTTATCAAATGTTTTTGTTCTTCAGTTATGCACTTCTCTATCTCATGAACGTAACCATGCATGCAAACTAACCTTTTACTAAAAATCCCTTGGGGGGGCATTCAGGGGGGCCTCCAAGCATGTATTTCCAGTAAAATATCAATGTGAAATTTCTGATGAAACATAACATTAGCTCTACTTTCTGTAGGTAAGTAGCAGAAAAGTAAGGTTATCATTATATGGAAATCAGAAACATTACAGTGTCCCAACTTGATCAGAATGTGTTCTCCTGATATAATGCTTGTTTAGTCTCGCGAGGGTGGACTTGGACATTTCCAGCATCTTCTATAAGGTAAGAGTATTATACATGAAACATTACAGTGTCCCAACTTGATCAGAATGTTTTCTCCCGATATAATGCTTGTTTAGTCTCGCGAGGGTGGACTTGGACATTTCCAGCATCTTCTATAAGGCAAGAGTGTTATACATGAAACATTACAGTGTCCCAACTTGATCAGAATGTTTTCTCCCGATATAATGCTTGTTTAGTAGAGATGGACAACATTTCCAGCATCTTCTATAAGGTAAGAGTGTTATACATGTAACATTACAGTGTCCCAACTTGATCAGAATTAGTTCTCCCGATATGATGCTGATTTAGCATCGTGAGGATGGACTTGGACATTTCCAGCATCTTCTATAAGGCAAGAGTGTTATACATGAAACATTACACTGTCCCAACTTAATCAGAATGTGTTCTCTCGATATAATGCATTTAACATGAAAACGCGGAAGTGGGAATGTACTCAATACGTGTTAAATTCGCCAATGAAACGTAGGAAGTGTTCAAATGCGGCACTCGGCAGCACTAACTGCACTATCGCTAAAACTTGTGCCCCTGAAACACTGCATTGTAATCCGGGGAATGTAGTTATACTTCCCAGTATTCGCCTGGTTTCCCTGGAAGACCCATGTGTTAGGATGGTCGGCCGCAGGAGTCGAACCTACGACCTCCCGAAAGCGAGCATCACACGTTAGCATCTCGCTCAATTAGTTATTTATTGTATGCACATAATAGAAAAGTAAACACTAATAACAGGAGAAAAATGCCTAGTATTTGAACATTGAAACCAATCTGAGGTACATGTTTGTTTTGTCTATCTGTTGTGCGTTACGATCACACAGAAGACTTCTCAGACTACAGTTCTACCACACATGCGCGGTAGGGGTGGGGGGGGGGCCCGGTTCCGGCCTACTACCACCTCAGATCGTTACTGTTACACGAACCCCCGTAGCTCGTTAAATACTCATCCAATCGAAATGTTGCTTATTACAAAACTTAACATTGTGTTTAAAAACATTTACTAAGGAATATTTTTGCAAAAATTCCCAAAACATGCAAGTTATTTTGATTTATTCAATTTGGGCCCCATTAGAAACCTTCCACCTCAATGGTGGGCCAACTATCAAAGTTAGTACATACACCAATTTTCATAGAAATCAGTTTGGCCATTTTTGCATGATGATGAGGTAACATACATATAGCATTTATAGCAATAAAGTAGGAAATGACAGGGGGCTTTGTCCTCTGGCACCCCACCTGTATCTGCGCCTGGCTATCTGGGTAACACACATATAGCATTTATAGCAATAAAGTAGGATATGACGGGGGGCTTGGTCCCCTGCCACCCCACCTGTATCTGCGCCTGCCTATCTGGGTAACATACATATAGCATTTATAGCAATAAAGTAGAATATGACGGGGGGCTTGGTCCCCTGCCACCCCACCTGTATCTGCGCCTGGCTATCTGGGTAACACACATATAGCATTTATAGCAATAAAGTAGGAAATGACAGGGGGCTTTGTCCTCTGGCACCCCACCTGTATCTGCGGCTGCCTATCTGGGTAACATACATATAGCATTTATAGCAATAAAGTAGGAAATGACAGGGGGCTTTGTCCTCTGGCACCCCACCTGTATCTGCGGCTGCCTATCTGGGTAACATACATATAGCATTTATAGCAATAAAGTAGGAAATGACAGGGGGGCTTGGTCCCCTGCCACCCCACCTGTATCTGCGGCTGCCTATCTGGGTAACATACATATAGCATTTATAGCAATAAAGTAGAATATGACGGGGGGCTTGGTCCCCCTGGCACCCCACCTGTATCTGCGGCTGCCTATCTGGGTAACACATATAGCATTTATAGCAATAAAGTAGAATATGACGGGGGGCTTGGTCCCCTAGCACCCCACCTGTGTCTGCGCCTGGATACCTGGGTAACACACATATAGCATTTGTAGCAATAAAGTAGGAAATGACAGGGGGGCTTTGTCCTCTGGCACCCCACCTGTATCTGCGCCTTGTTCAACATCTTGCAATATTAATAAGATAAGTGGAGCTTTTAGTTTCTAATTTGCTTTTAATTTAGATTATAATTATATTATATATCTAGATTATATATCTACATTTTAAATTTCACACATATCTTAAAGTATTGCATTTTAATCAAAATCGTTATAGCAATTTTTGAGAAAATAAAAATAACGAAACTGTTCCATGTAAACGATATTTGTGTATGTGGGGGGGGGGGGGGGGGAGGTTGAGTATCTTTGTATGGCATCATTGGAAGACGCTGGACCCAAATAGGAACCAATTTTGGTATTTAAACAAGATATTCACGTTATAGGTAACTCATGCAAAATCTTAGCACGTGCAACATGACGAACTTTGAGTATCGGGTCAGTTATTTATTCAACGTTTCGTTATATTAGGTACCACGAATATACGCGCAACTAAAATTACTTTTTTTGCATGAGGGAATCTCAAAATTCGTACTTCCTGTGAAATCCCAATCCTATTTTTTTTTTGGACAGAGGACAATACTTGCGGTAAATAAGTGATAGGGAAAGCAAAACTGGATTCAACATCATTTGCAATGGATGGAACCCTCTAAAATAACAAACTAGCTTTTAGAATATGGAAAAGAAGAGCTTATGTGCCATATGAGATTGAGAGACCGGCATTTTCCCGGGGGTTGCAGCATGAAATGGAACGTTACGAGGACTGAGGAAAGGTCCTGGCCACACGTCACTTTATTGAAATATGAGCAATTCACTCGTCCTAACTTTCACTTGACTTAGTTATAAAAGCATAAAACCATGTTGTATACGCCATTGTTAATATGTACGTAGGACAATAAATGTATCAGTTCGCTAATGATAGAAACCCAACTTTCTGATCGACAGCTTAGCTAGGAACATTCAGTTGACTTTCCTGTACGTTACAAACAAATAATAAAGCACTAATTACCTGATTATGAAATCGATTTGACCAAAATTGTTGATTTCCAAACCTTCGTTGTTTACTAGTAACGTGGACTACTTTTTATTTCATTGAAGTTGGAAGGAGATATTCGTCATAAAAATCACACATTGCATCTCATTCGTGCAGTGAATATTACTGACGCTATGTGTACATTGTCAGTTACATTATAAATGCACAATGTTTTAGGTAGTTGAATTTTTACACATTAGCCCCCCCCCCTCCACACGATTTGTTCATTTTCGCTCGCCGTTATTCATTTGAAACATATACTAAACAATGAGCCATCGTCATGGCAAATTTAAATATTAATTAATCAGCAACCAGATCTGATTTTTAGGTACATGCAAAATTATTTTCGTGCATACTATTTGGAATAAAAATTTTGAACATGGGTAAGCCTGAGCTGAAACAAAATAAATCAAAAGCAAGTATTCAGCAAAAACAAGTTTTGCTAAGAGCGTTAAATAACATGAGAGAAACTCTAATAAAATATCTAAACGAGGACAACCTGTGGATAAATATGTCCGGAGTGGAAAGGAAAGAGATCATGAAGGCATTAAAGAATCTTAAAATTGTCATTACTGCCTCTCGGAGAAGAAGAAGATGTTCTCGAAGGAGAAGTTGTGCAAGAAGGAGGAGGAGAAGTTGTTCAAGAAGAAGGAGAAGGAGAAGTTGTTCAAGAAGGAGGCGGAGAAGTTGTTCAAGAAGAAGGAGGCGAAGTTGTTCGAGAAGGAGGCCTCGTAGGTCCAGGTGCCGCAGGCGAGGCGAAGATGGGGATCTATAAGTAATGTACAATTCCAAATCAAAACCAAAAAAATTAAATAATGTTTGTAAATGATCTAAATTATACAAGTTAGCATCACACAATTGGGTAAATAAATAGGTAAAAATAAAAAAAATAAATTCGGTAAATAAATAAATATAAAATATATTCAAGTGTTGAACTAGTAGAAGTAGATGGCTGTCTGATATCACATCATCCTGTTGATATAGTACATATTTCTAAGTTCCATATGCAAATACCATCATGTTTCTTTCATTTAATGCTCAGTATTTAGCGGAACATGATGTAAGTGCCCCCCCCCCCCCTCACTTTGCAGCAAAATTATAAATATGCACAAATTCACTTGTTAAATCCATTTCATAGAAGAAATACAGACCGAAAGTAGAAATGTGTACTAGCTCCACATAAAACAGGTAGATAGTTACCTAAAGTTTCAAATCTGCACGACTTTATAACTGACAAACGATACTACTGCAACTGTAGCTACCTACATTAAGATTGCGGACAACCTACTCACTTGACCTTCTCCAGGTGTCGTTTGCTCCCTCTCGCTGCCAGTATGACTAATAAAACCCGTTGTAGAGTGATAAGGCCTTAAGCCGCAAAGTGTTGCCGAGAGATTGAGAGCCCTAAACAGCAAAACGTGGCCGTAGAATCGGTGAAACTAAACCCCGATGATCCAGGATCAGAGGGAAAATTGGGTTAAATAACGGGTGATATATAAGAAATTTGATACAAATAAAGTGAACGGGTACAAGAACAAGAACTTATTTATTGGAAAAAGCCAAAGGTAAAAACTTGTCAGTCTAACGGATTTCAATCCCTCCATTAGCTTTGCACTCGCCTCCGCGGATGCGCTATAGTGGCAAGATGGTGTCATATTATTATAAAAGAAAGCGTTGTAAAAAGGGTCATAGGCTCCAAAAGTTCTAATATCAACTCTAAACGCAACTCCTAAGGGCCAAAAGTAGTTTAGGCAAGATTATTTTGTCTGTAGTTAAGACCTGAAGCTCCGTATTAAAGTATTGATAAAAGTGAAATATAAAGTTGTAATTACCTCAGGAGCGTTGTTTGGAGTCGATATTGTCTCTTGCACAGCCTGGAACCATGGACGTCGCAGACTGCGGCCCCCCTCCCCCCATCCTAGCGAAGCCCATGCCTGGAACACGGCCGCCCTTTCTATTTTTTTCCCCTTTACCTGATTGATTACCCTCCCCTTATGCTGGACTTACACACCTTAGCACTTACAATTCAGTGTCTAGGCTGTTGGGGAGCAGACAGTGAACACCTGGAAGCGGGTGGTCAGCCAAGAACCAGCTATGATAATGAGGAAGAGGATGCTATGAAATCTGGCGAAATCGATGATTGGAAAAGTGATAATAGAAACAATTGGTGGATTTCTTTCAGAGGAAAATAATGGTGCAAGGACAACAAACATGGAACGAGTATGCGTGATGGGGACTGTCAACCTAGATGAGAAGCGAATACTGCTAAATTGGCGATGTTTTAAATTGTGTTTAGTCTTTTTGAGGGATTGAATTATAATCATACTAACAACTCACTCACTATATACCTAACCTAACCTAACCTCCTCTGTGAACCAGAAAGCTGACAAAGTTGAAAAAGTGGTACGCATTTGGCCCGACATGATTTCCAAGCTAACTTGTAGATGCCACTTGTGTATGTTGCAAATGCACAGCATAAGACTACACTGAAAAATGCTTATCCAAAGCACGCAAGCTGCATTCTTAATATGTTTATGATTCACGTTCATATAAGCTTAGGTTTGTGCATCAGACACAGCGAGAAGACTTGGGCTGCACCACTGCAGTATTGGACCACATCTGTCTCCAGCCGACAAGAAATAACTTCCAGGTATGTATAATATCCTTACTTATTGGTAGGTACCCTTAAAGTTGGTTCCCCTACACATAACAGGCTGGGACAAGGACGTGGTAGGGACAGTAGAGAAAGTCATGTGAGTGCATACATCAGATTTTCTTTAATTTCATTTAGTTACTTTCTTGCAGCAGCCACAGAGCCTCTGGGAACAGCACCTAGTAGAACAATTTGATTTTCCACTTAGTGTCACAGAGAAGCAATAAACAACTGTGGTTGAATTTGAAGGCGTATTATGCAGGGGACAATAAATATTGAATGCCTCTCACGTGCAAAGCAGAAGAAGAGTTTGTAATTCAGAATGAAGGGTTTTAGTGCATGAAACCCTTTCTGATTTTGTTTGACCTGAAAACATTCTGTAATGCTTTGTCTCTTTAAATTAACTGTTTGTCTTAAAATACTTTAGTGAGACCTGTGCCAATAGCAGTTATGAATTTGTCAAATGCACTTGGAGTACAGTGCATTCGTAAATTGGCTGGGCCCCCTCACAGCGACATCGAACTGGGTAAGGACCGGTTCACCCTCTGCCAGAGTTACACGTAATCAACTGCATCACAACAGATGTTGGAATTGATGATCTTCAATGTGAATATATTCCCTATATCTCTGAAAACAATTCTGGTTTACCGAAAATCCCCATATTATTCATAAAGCTCTTCACACCACCGCAAAAGTTGGAGTTTGATGAACAGTGAGTGTGCGTAGAATTATCGATCCCATATTTTACAACACAACAACACAATGTTCATTCACACGTTAATGTAAATTTTACTTTAAGTATCTTTTTTCCACACTAACAAGACATGAAATGTGACTGCTTTCAACAGGATTCAGCTATAGCACACACTGTTGCAAATCCTATGCATGAATTGGGAAGTGTATATGGGGACAGAACAATTAGCCCAAGGATTGAGACCAACTCGTTCCCCTGACCTAGCTCTTTGTGATTTTTATTTATGGGGAATGTTAAAGAATAAAGTACAACCAGCAAATTCTCACATGTTAGGACAAAATCAGGAGAGAAATGCAGCAATCAGTAAATGTGAACTTTCACAATTAGACCAGAATAGTTTTCAGAGATATAGGGAATATGTTCACATTGAAGGCCACCAATTTCAATATCTGTTATGACGCAGGTAAGCCTAATGTAAGTTAGTACAGTAGTTAGTGTTCCCAGCCCATGACTTGCCGGTTGTTTACATGTAACTCTGGCAGAAGGTTGTCCAGTCCTTGCCCTACCCGGTGCCACCACGGGGCAGTCCGGCCAATCTACATACAAATGCACTGTATCTTAAGTCAATGAATGTGTTGGAATAAATGCTTCAGGAAGCAACAAACTGAAAACAGTTACACAACTTTTCATGATGTGCCAAACATCAGAACTTAACAACTTAACTTGGAAAACTATTCATATTTTTGAGGTGTGGGTTATAAAAGGTAAGATGGGGTTGTTAGCCTGATATTACAATTGTGCCAAGACCTTGCATTTACTTTTAATGCTTTTGTGGGTAATGTTGCCAAATACGGGCTTCTTGATGTGCAATGTCGCTAAATCGTGCCAAGTTGACATGAAGAAATACACTACTGGACAAAGAGGTTGGTAACTACAAATTAGAGAGGAACACGGGTAATGGAACAGAAGCATAATCTAAAACTGAAACAATGGAATAGAGGTGCAAACTAAATAGTGGACTTATGTGAATATAGGAGATGTAACAAAAGCAGAAAGTGTTATGAAGTGAAGATTTCCAATTTCCTCATTAACCTTTAGCTGTTATTATTAATGGAAATCTGCATTTTAAGTAATGTTGAAATCCCCAGCAGTTTGCGACAATTATTTTCAGTAAGATCCAATGTTTAAAGCATTCCATTTGTCAATCATCTACCATATCGAACTCTTATAAAACTTTGTATTTGTTTCCTAATCATACATTATGATATATATTCATATAGTACAGTTATCTACCGTATCTCTTACACAATTGCATGAGATTATGACTTCACAGTTATTTCACATCATATGGTTTATACCTCCAAAATGCAGCTTTATATTTCTTTCACAAATGTATATTTAAGTTTAAGGTTAGCTACTTCTGTACAACTGCTTGGACTTCTGATTTCATATTTCCACTCATATGTTTTATGCAACTAACACAATTTTGTATTTCTTTTATGAATATATATTTATGAATGTATATTCCCATTTAAGGTTATCTGCCTTCTGCACAATCATATAAGCTTATGATTTCATATTTATTTTAGATTATGTGATTCATAAATTAATTTATTTGAGCGTAATATAAAGGGACCCTGTAATTGTGGTACGCCGTGTTGCATATGGGAGATCTTTTGGGTTGAATTAAGAGATATATTTGTAAGTAAAATAGAGTTCCCCGTCTTCTAGTTACCGAAATTTGTCATTATGAATAAGAACAGAGTTTCTTGCTTTCTTTGTATCTACATCATCTATGTATATGTATTGCTGGAAGTTATCCATTCTCATCTTTATGCATTACCATCTACACAATTCCAACGTTATTAAAATGTTTTACTACTGATTGCTACTTTCATTTCTCATACGTTGGCGCCCTGTGTTACGGGGTCCCTAAGCCTGTATTCAGCAACATTACACTTTTGTGTACTTCTCACTTCCTTCCTGAACTTAAAACTTTGACTGGCTTATCTTTTTTTTTCCTCATAACAGTCGCCACAGTGCCAGGCAAAGAGCAATGATGGTGTATAGTCTAAAGGTAAAACATCCCGCATAATGTAGGTTTTATTTTCTTAGAGCATGTCGTCACAGTGACAATTTTAACACACAAATAACAGATTAAAGTGAGGCAGGCTGTTGCTATCAGAATTTTGTTTAGTTTTACTAGTTTGCATGGAATAAACATATTATACGAGGTACGGTTGTAGAAGGAACATGAGCTGAACCAATGCGTGCACATGGTGGCTGCACTGCTACCAAGTGATGGACTACAGAGCAGAAGTTACAGGGAGGGAACGAGGAAAGAAACCTTTGTCGTGTCACAAATTGTCAGAGCGTAAACTTACGCAGCAAAGGATAGTGATGATAACATTATAAACTGTAACACTCAATATTAACGTACTCATTTACACGCACTTCCTCAGATGCCAATTCCCTAAAAAAACGTACACTTTAAAAATAATATTTCTGGCCTGGGAGCGGAGTATTTTACCCTTAGTACCTGTGCCACTGGCACCAGGCGTTGAAAGTGACATTGTTAACGTATCACTAACACAATGTTGTTGTTGTTACCTAATGCTGGATTTCTGACAATGAAGTCATTAATCCTCTTGCTCTCCAGTATTTTTCACTGATGATATTGAAGAGAGCAATAGCAGTAATAGTACCCGCTTTTTAGAGAGCACCATATTTTTATGCTTTGGCAGTCACATCGCTCTCTCACAACCCCCAGAATCTCTGAAGGACCACACCTGTCATTGGTTTAAGGGTCTCACTGACCTGACCGGGAGAATTATCAAAATAAATTCACATGTGAATTTTCTGCTTATTGTCACAGTTACACAAAGCACAATTTGTGTTACGGATTGGTCTTGAACCGAACTAAAGAAATCGCGCGCGACTGCAGTGGTCTGTGGTCAGTTAATTAATGAACTAAATATACGCAGTTCCTAATGACACTTCATAAGGTCTTACTCCGTAACTGCGTAATGAAAGGAATAACACACACAGGCAAGATTGGAAGCTTCATTCATAAGCATAAACATGGGAGTCACTTGTTTATTCTGAAGCAATAACTTGAGAACCATATGTCATAGAAAAATGGTTTCTGTACAGGCTGCCTCAAAAATTCTTGCCGCATACATCAAGGCATATCCAAATGTTGAATTTCCAGTAATAATTTTGGGTGCATGAAAAAGAGAAATCTCTGTTGCTCACGCTTGTGCTGTCCATTTGGACTTAGGCAACACTGCACGACTATGATAGGACAGTCACTCTAGGTGAGTCATCTCGACCTTCGCCTCATGTGCCTTATAATACATAAAAAATCTAATGTATTGCACTCACATGACTTCCTGTACTCTGGTACTAACCATTCTTACAAACTCTTATTCCTGTATCTTCTTTATGTTAGTTGGGATAAACATTTGCAGAAGTTATCATATTGCTTATGTCCTTGTAGGTACAAGGGGATAATACTAGACTTTGAGTGATAGTCAAATCTTTTAAAGCTTTGAGATCCTGTTTTCTTTGCATGCTTAACATATATTTAAAAAAAATGAAGAACGATGTTCCATTTCAAGTTTTAAGTTTTCCAAAGCTGACACAAATAACAAGGAATATCTCCGAAATGGTTCACCCTACAAAGAAATTTATTTGGACATAGTGTGTCTTAGCGAGACCTACATTTTTTGTATAATAAGATTTTGTCTATCTCTTATGGTTTGTGAGTTATTCAAATGTCATCCAGAGTAAATAGGACTATATAGGCTATAGCCAGAAAATTTAAAATATACATTTCATTTGTCATCAAAATATCTCAAACATATGGCATTTTGATCACAATAGTTAGAGTCATTTTCAAGAAAATAAAGTTCAAAAAACTTTCCATGTAAAGGGCAGTTCAGGGTGGAGGAATTTTCTTCAAAATCTTTGTGTCGCATCCTTGAAAGACATTAAACTTTAATACCAACTTTGGTTTTTAACCAACTTTTCGTTTTTGAGTTATGCTGTCCACAGACTGACTGACAGACACACAGACAGACTGACACACACACACACACACACACACACACACACACACACACACACACACACACACACACACACACACACACACACATGCACACCCACATGCCCCCATACGCCCACACACACACAGACACATGTGCCTTTTTCTAGAAATGCTTTTTTTGGATTCAGGGGGCCTCAAAACATGTTTCTGGTGAAATCTTGACATCGAACTTTTGGATGGAATACAATACTTCCTCTACTTAGTAGTAGAGAAAGTAAAACATAAACCAAGAATCCACAGTTATACTTGTATTAATGAAAGATCAATGAATATCAGAATACAATAACTCATTTTTTTATACCTTAACCGTGCAAAGAGAACGGAATCTCAAAGCTTTGAAAGATTTGACTATTGCTCAAAGCCTACTGTATTCCCATATTCCCTTTGCACCTACAAGGAAATAACAATAAGATAATTTCTGCAAATGTTTATCTCAACAACATGAAAAAGATAAAGGAATAAGAGTTTGTAGGAATGCTTGGTACAAGAGTGGAGAAAGTCATGTGAGTGCAACACATCACATTTTTCCTCTACAACCTCACCCAGTATGTACCAGTGTGTTTTCCAGTTTCCATCCTTGGTTCATTGTGAACTATTAAAGTCTCTTGTGCTTCGGATCCCCATCGCCAAGTTATTGTGAAATAACTTTGGAAAGTGAAATTGGGGTTAGGACTGCTGCTTTGATTGATTGTGTGTGGTGTATGCTCCTTTCTGTTTTGTTCTCATTTCTATTGCAACATTTGTGCAATTGCGCATCAGACTTAACACCATCTTAAGCTTAAGTGAAAATACTGGTGCATTCACTATATCATAAGGTGGAAATTAAGATATTACATTCTTTTGTGGGAAAAAAAAAAGAAAAAAAAAAAACCATAATTAAACTGTCAAAATTCTTTCATTAATTTGAATTGAGTGGCCATATCATTAGCTGCCCCCCTTTGTAGTGTGGTGGCAGCATGTGTGCCTCACATCCAGAGGTCGTGAGTTCAAATCTTGCTTAGGGCGAGTTATCCGGATAAGGTTTTCCCTTATCCTGAGAAGACACATGTCGGGTAACTTAAAGCTCTATGTACCCTGGGCGCATTTGGGCATTATTTTACCCGTTTAATTCATTCACCATACAATATGACACTACATTGGAGGATGTAAAAAAAAAGATGTTAGCTTGAATGGGGTGTAGAAACAGGTTTATAAGTTAATTAAGGAAATTGAAGCTATTAACAGTGAAGCAACAAAATTCTAAAGTAAGAACAAATTAGAAACTAAAAACCTCACTTATCTTAGTAATATTGCAAGTTATTGGTGCAAAGCTGACTAAAGTTTTGAGTTGACTCCATATCATTCTCAAAGCTATAGTTTTGCAATATTACTAAGATAAGTGAAGTTTTTAGTTTCTAATTTGTTCTTACTTTGGAAGGCTTATAAGTTCTTACAAATGTGGATTTATGTCTAATTTCATAATAATTGCTCCTACCAATGTAGTTGTACAATACGCTTTATGACAAACTATAATTTGAATGAAAATAATAACTTGGAAACATTATAAGGGGTTTAAATTGAATATGAAATGTTCAGGGAACTATACACAGTGAAGGTACTGCTGCGGCGGTATGTTAACCACAGAGTCTACATGATGATAGGTCCAATACAATTATTGTCAATAAAGAGCTGTTTCAAAAAAAAAAAAAAAGTGGAAAACGTTTGGAGCCATCTAGCTTCTTGACAAATGGATATAAATGGTTTATTATTTCATTGTCACAGGAACATTGTGTGAACAATGCTGTAATACATTTCTATCTAAATTTGAGTGAATTTAGTCACACTTTTGTGTTAAAATGTGATGCAAAGTTTAATTTCTAAGAGAGATTTGCAGACATCACACGTTAACATTAAATTGTGACTAAATTCATTTGAATTAAGGTAGAAATGCATTACAGCATTGTTTACACTATGTTTGTGTGACAGTTATTGAAACCATTTATATCCATTCACCAGGAAGCTAGATGGCTCCAAATGTTATAAATATTTGACACAATGTTTTTTTGAAGTAATCGCACCTCCTAAGGAAGAAGATCGCAACTCACTTTTCATAACTTTTCAGGAGAGCAAAAACAAAGTTTGAAGAACAATGATGATGGAGTTTAGGGGCTCATCGACAACTAGGTCATTTGGGTGAAGAACAATGAAAAATCACTGTTTTTATATTTTGGTCTCAAGTTAAGGTATTAGTACTCATTATGTATCTGTTAATACAGTGTATTAATATTAACCTTATCAGAATTCAATTACTGAAGCTATTATATTTTTTCCGTTACAAGGTGTGAAGTTTTTTGAGTTACGATGTTTTTCCGCAGAAATTATTGAAAAAGTCAAGTTACAGTAGAGGCTTTTTATTAAAAATAAAATAAAATAAATTAAGTTCTACTTGCAGCAAAGAACAGCTTTAATTGTGTCAACTCTTAGTACATGTCAACACAGTACAAACAAACATAAAAAGGACCCATCTTTAAAAGTACTGTCAAACTGAACATTAGATTTTACATCACACTCTACTTCTTCCTCTGCAGTTTGTCATCTGTAGATTCTGATTCAACTCCGGTATAGCTACACTTTAGAGAATAGTAGAAACAATGATAACATTCAGGAATGTGTCTACTTTTGCACAAGAAAATGAGATCTTTATATTTTGCAGTTGATATTGAATTAGTTCTGCTGTAGGTTCTTGGTAAATGTTTACATTCCATGGCAGATTACCTTTTCTGCCTTTTTGCAAAGGTAGAGTGCGATAATCTTCATCAAATGAATATCTGAACTTTGGTTCATGAAAAGTTGCCGACCAAATGGAAAATTCTCTGATTTTATTCCACATAACAGAGTTGCCTGGTGGATCAGTTGACCAGTTTTGGAAACCAACTAAAAATTTGAAAGAAAAAAAATCTGTTTGTGCCATCTCTTTGACTTTATAGGAATTTCCCGTAACTTTTTCTGATCTCACTAGCATATACCATTGCTGTGGTGTGAAAATTTCTAATCCTTTCTTTCTCTTTTCTATTAAGGTATGTATGCTGTCTCCCTTATTCTGTGTATGTCCTTTTTCTAAAACTTTGTGTGAAATATCTATCTTATAATTCTGGGATGCAAAAACGTGATGGGCAACAACAAACCTATTCCTATTTTGACCCCGGCGGTTGTCAGAGAAGGTTATTTTGTTTTTCCCTTCTTCCTTTTTTTGCTTCACAAAATCAATTAAACAACTTGGGACCTCATTTGCTCCACGTTTAGCAATAGACTCATGCCACATGTAGCAGTAACCGTCTTTACTACCCAAATCATACACAGTGATATTATATGTGCTTAACTTCCTCTTATAATAAAAAACGCCGACATCTGACATTGAAGTTTGAAGCACTTCCTGAAAATCAAATACCACACAAGTTAAGGAACAATCATTTATGGAATTTTGTTTATCAACTTCCTTCTGGTTACTACTAGATGCAATATTAACCGGGCTTGTGGGCCGTGGTCTATTGGGTTCCTTCTTCTTCCCAAACATTTCGTCTGCAACTACGGCAGACATCTTCAGTGGCGGCGAGGTCGAAGTTTCCTAGTGGAGATCTCAGCACCGACTGTGCTGGTCACCACCAGAGGTGCTGTATTTATGTCGGCGGCTGGAGGGGAGGTACGTTGTGATAGGTCCGGGTGGCCAGTGGGCTGGGCTTGTACCAGCGGAGTACTACAAGGAGCTGGCGTCTGATTGGCTGGAGAGGGGTTCTGGATTTTTGCTTTTGTTAACGCTGTTTGCTATATTCTGTTGAGTTTAAGTCCTTCCTCTTTGCGATTGATATTATTTTTGTGCTTGTGTATTTCAATGGCTTCACGGAATAAGCGAGAATAGTAGTGGGATGTAGATGCCAGAATATCTGTGTTACCATATTGGATGATGTGTTCCCCTTCTTCGAGTATGGCATGTTCAGCAATTGCTGGTTTTCAGTTTGACCCATGCGACAATTTCTTCTGTGTTCTTCAATGCGGGTTTTTATACTACGTTGTGTGGTTCCGATGTACACCTTGCCACACGAACAAGGTATTCTATATACCCCTGCGGTGGATAGAGGATCCGTGGGGTCTTTGGCGCAACAGGTGTGTTACAAATCTGTTTAGTGGGCTTGTAGACGGTGTCAATGTTGTGGCATTTAAGTAGTTTGCCTATGCGGTCTGTGACTGATCTGATGTACGGTAAAAAGGCCTTGCCCTTCCTATTGTTTGTGGCTGTTTCTGTGATGTTAGGACCTTTACTAGGGTGATTACTTCTGGTTTCTAGCTAGTTCTTTGTTGTGTTTGTGTGTCTCGTAATCTTCTTTCTGCAATAATTTTTGATCGGTAGTTAATTTCATATAGCTAGAACAAAGTTCATGCTGATCTTTTTTAGGTTTAAAAATACCAATGTTATATTCGTTGTCAACAATTTCTTGATACTGCCTGCGGGTAGCTGATTTAAAAGCATATGTTTGTTGAGTGAACCATCCAGAGAAAAGTCTGTACAATTTTGAGAAATTTCGATCAGGTTCCAGAAAAGGTCTACTAGTATACCTACGCAAGTAATGGGACTCAACTTTTTGAATCAACTGAATGTGAACCCTCACTGTATCTTTAGCAGAATCACTTATTGCATGAGGTCTGTTACTATGGTGACCATGCTTATCAGGGGATATACAACTACCAACAACCGATTTTGAAAAAACAGTGCTGACTAACATGTCTATTATTGATAATGTGTTCAGGAACATCACTTTACAAACTTTAATAGAAGAATCATTTACACAAAAGCAATAACTAAATATGTTGCTCCTCCTTGAGTTTCTCCCTTTGCCTGTAGTAACTTGTTTCTTGTCCAATTTACTGACAAGTCTGGTTACAAAATCCCATCTGCGAGTATGGCTGCCTATTTTCCAAAACCTTTCGAATATCATTTTTGGCATTTAAACCTACATCCAACTCCACAACCATTCCACATCTACTTTGATATTACCACATTTCCAACTCTGTTTGTGTACTCCAATCCCAAATTTCTTTTTGTTTTTCTTACATCTTTCCATGAACTTCCATCTCTCTTCCTTTTTTTACCTCCTCTTTTTTTCTAAAGAATCACGTTTCTTTGAGCAACTTCTTTTCATTGCAGGAGTTGCCTCTGGCCTGACAGTAAAATTTAGTATCTGAAAACCCAAAGGCCTAGAATAGCTCAGAACTATTTTGTCATATGCTGGTGCAACTGGTTCACTTTCAAAATCAATGCATTTACAACATTGCAATATGTCATTCTTGACACCATCTCGACTTATTACTTTTGTTTTCCTTTTTCATTTATGTGTTGGTGTTTCTTCGTCACTGTTAGTATCAGCTAAAACAAGGAAGAAATGCTAATTATATTTAAAAATGATAACACTACAGAATATGTATAGTAATATCATAGTAATTATTGTCACTAAGTTTTGTAAAATTTGGAGGTTATGTTTGGTGTGTGTGTGTGTGTGTGTGTGTGTGTGTGTGTGTGTGTGTGTGTGTGTGTGTGTGTGTGTGTGTGTATTGTGTTTAACGCCCACTTTTACTACTACGGCACCGTAGGCGGTGTCACTGATGATACATGGAATGAAGATGGAGCACCGGTGGAATGAGATGGCGGGGGAAACCGGAGAACCCGGAGAAAACCCGCCCAGACGACGCTTCGTCCACCACGAATACCACATGCAGAGTTATGTTTGGTCCCAGCACATTATAATTTATGTTCACCAATGACAACAATATTGAATGGCACAATAAATTATATCAAAATAAAACTTACAGTGTGACGGTTCACAAACAGAACAGTCAGGGCTGAAGTCCTCGTCTCCTTGCTGGTGTTCAGTAAGCCTGGGAACTAGCCAGGAGAATTCATTGTTCCTTTTAACTGTTATAGAAATTATTAGTCGTTATTTACCAGTGAAATATATGATATAAGAATAGTAATTAATGTTTCCTACCTGATGATAATGCCATCTGCACCATTCTCCTTGCTCTTTCCACTGTGGTAAAATCAACAGTAATGTCCACAAGTTTACCAACATCATACATTATTCATTATCTTCACAATGTTGAAGCTGCACAAACACTGTGCCAAATTCAAGTGCCATAACATATTTCCTCTTTATTTTATTAAAATTAGGCTGCAAATCTCGTTGGAAAACAAACGTAACTTCAGTTAAATTAGGAAGAAGGCAATAATGTTAACCTGGAAAAGTATTGTATCTCAACATACGATAGTTTTCCACGAATAATATAATGACTTCAAAGATACAACATAAAACAATTGCTTACAGCTCATCAACAATCAGAGATAAAAATATGATTATTATACACAAGATGCTCTTTCACCTACACTTTCTGAAGCATACCATATCTCAAAATTGCAAAAAAGTGAGTTACGATCTTCTTCCTTGGGAGGTGCGAAATAATCCTTTATTGATATTTATTGTATTGGACATATTTGTTACACTCGTCATGGAGAATTGCCAAAGTAGTGCCTCCCACCCTGTATACGAATAGGAAAGCAGGAGCTATTAACAAGGTTTTACTGTATATGAAATTATAAAGCAAGACAATGTCAGATTGTGCATTAATCCTTTAAGCCAGGAATATGTTTCACTGTACTTTATGCATTCAGTGTGCAGATAAGTGGAAATGTTAGTGTTTCAACGGATTTGATACAGAAGTTACATTTTATTTATTGCAGCTTCGACATACATTGCAGAGACAAAAGAGCCACTTTGATAATGTCAACATTGACTGGAATCTCTCACATGATGAAGGGTCAACAGACTTCTCAGATGATGAAACAATCATCGAGGACAGGGTAAGTCAAACATCAATCAATTCTGAGGTTTTTAGAAAGAATTCATGAGGAAATGAGAAGCATTCCATGTGCAGTAAAGGTTCTTAAATGCATACAAAGTACCTAAATACCTCTAGAAAAAAATTTGTTTTACTGCAGATTTAAGATAGCAGGATCTAGTGAGTGTGTTTCTCTTAAGGGACCCTGGGACTGATTAATGACTGAAAAATGGCCAAATTGACTATTTTTAGGTTTATGCATATAAATGTTCCCCAAAGCTTGTCATTGGTTGCCAGTGAAATTTGTCAGAATCCGTCATTTTTAAGGGTTTAGCACAGGCTTTAAAAGCCATGTGGGCTAGCTTTAAGTGCCCCTTTTTTTCTGCTTAACCACTGAATTTGGTTGTTTTTGAGCCCTTTTGGCCTATATTTTATTCAAATATTGCTGAAAATTTATGTAGCGGTATCTTGTGCTATCTGGCTAGATGCCAGTGAGCTATTGCTACTCTACTTAACAGTAGAGAAAGTAAAAATTAGATTACAGCTAACTCTAGAAAAGGCATAAAAAACTACCAAAATGAGATAATCTGTAAATTTTACCTTTTCAAATGCAGGGTCATTGTATTTCATGTTAACCCTTTCTCTGCCTTTCTGCCATTTGCTCTTCCCTCGCCATCAGTGATCACATTTCTGCTCGTACTGTTCAAATCAAATATCAAATCAAGTCCTTATTGTGCTTTATAACATGTTACAATGGAAATAAGTGAAACATTGTTTAAGAACATGGTCAACATTTATATTATAGTAGAAAAGTATATATAATTAAGTAAATATAGGTTAAATACATATAGAGGCACCCAATGGGAACTTGTCTCATCCACATACCGCGTGATTTTGTGATGGTGTTAGAAACTTTCAGGGAAGATTAAGGAGGACAAATGCAATCATCTGATATAAGGAACCTTGGTCCGAAAATGTCTCCTTCATAAGTTACAGGCGAAAGTTGTTTTCATAGGTAGGTAGGTGATTAGTAATAAGGATAGATAACCGGGCTGCCATCTATGAGTGGTTTAGAATTAAAATGCCATGAAGGCAATGCATATGGCGTTTAAACTTATGTATGGCAACAGTACTTCAATGCAGATGGCATGAAGTGTACTGTCTGACACGCTGTTCTGTAGCATTACCCAGGTACAGATCGGAGTCTGGTCGGTGTTTACATGAGGACTCCCATTTTGGAAGAGGAAGTGCTTCTTGTGTGGCTGAGGAGCCTTCAATAAGTACTCGACCAGTTGCATGTGAAATGGGAGTTGCACAAAATACTGTATGGAACGTACTTCGGGAACAACAACTGCACCCCTACCACCCACAAAGAATATATGCTCTGTCTCCGGCTGACTTCGCACCTTGGGTTGTTTTCAGTGAATGGCTATTGTGTGGTTGATCACCACTTCCATTTGTGTGTACTTTTCACCGATGAAGTCTGTTTCACCAAAGATGGCATGCTAAATAGTCTAAATACTCATGTTTGGGTGATGAGAATCCCCGCGCTACAGTTGTAAGGGGCCATCAAAGCCGTTTTGCAGTAAATGTATGGGCGAGTATAGTCAATAATGATGTAAAGGCCCATTTCTTCTTCCACACCAATTAACTGGAGCAGTGTACACTGTATTTTTGAGAGACACACTTCCTGGGTTGTTGGAACACATCCCACTTGCGGTATGTCGACGTATGTGGTTGCAACAAGATGGACCTCCAGCTCACTTTTCACATCATGCTCGAGAACACCTTTACCAGACATTCCCAGAAAGATGGATGGGAAGAGGAGGTCCAGCTACATGGCCAGCCCATTCGCCTGATCTGACTCCATTTGAATTTTTCTTTTGGGGTCTTGTGAAAAGTCTTGTGTACATGACACCAGTAGAAATGAACAGGATCTACTAGTGCAAATTATCACCACCTATGCCATTGTCAGAGAGACTCCAGGCTTGCTCCTCCAAGTACGACAGAACATTGTATGACTTTGTCATGCCTGCATCACTGCCAAAAGACTCCATTTTGAACACATCTTGTAGTATTATGACTTGTGTAAATGTAAATACAGAGAAATAAAATACAGATATTCCTAGATTCTCATAATTTCACGTTCACAGGGATCCCAAACAACTCTTGCCTGTTATCGTATGAAGGAGACATTTCAGGAACAAGGTTCCTTATATCAGATTAATGCATTTTTCCTCCTGAATCTTCCCTGAAAGTTTCCAACACCATCACAAAATCACCCTGAACATGTAGGTGAGACAATGCCAAAAAGAGTGAATCAATTAAAATACTATTTTGTCATTTAGGAACTCATCAACACTGTAATACACATGGTAATTATTATTTATTCATGCCAACAAACTTACTGTTGGTGTTTTTAAACACACAAGCCGTGTGTGGGCAAAGTTTAAGAGGTAGAACTGGAACTTAAAAATTCAATGCCACAACTGGGATTTGAACCACAGACCTTCCGCTTGCCGGGCGGACTCTCTAACCACTGAGCTATTGTGACAAACTGCCAAAATGGCATTAAATTCTCAAGCCAGTTCGTATTTCTCCTGGTAAACCACAAAGGCAGTCTCACATCAGAAACAATTACCCCAATGGTGACTTACTATTGTAAGTACTTTATATCCCAGGATTAAATAACCTTCACATGGTAATTATTATTTATTTATGCCAACAAACTTACTGTTGGTGTTTTTAAACACATAAGCCGTGTGTGGGCAAAGTTTAAGAGGTAGAACTGGAACTTAAAAATTCAATGCCACAACTGGGATTCGAACCACAGACCTTCCGCTTGCCGGGCGGACTCTCTAACCACTGACCTATTGTGACAAACTGCCAAAATGGCATTAAATTCTCAAGCCAGTTCGTATTTCTCCTGGTAAACCACAAAGGCAGTTTGTCACAATAGCTCAGTGGTTAGAGCGTCCGCCCGGCAAGCGGAAGGACTGTGGTTCAAATCCCAGTTGTGGCATTGAATTTTTAAGTTCCAGTTCTACCTCTTAAACTGTAATACACTTTATTTATAAGGAATTTGGTTAATGACTTAGAGAATGGAGTATTATAACAAAGGTTTATTGATAATTTATTGAATAATTTACCACCTATATAACCAGTCTTTACTTTCTCTACTACATATAGTGAATAGAGGAAGTATTGTATTCCACACAAAAATTTAATGTTGAAATTTCACCGGAAATATGTTTTGAGGCCCCCTGAATCCAAAAACAGCATTTTTAGAAAAACGTGTGTGTGTGTGTGTGTGTGTGTGTGTGTGTGTGTGTGTGTGTGTGTGTGTGTGTGTGTGTGTGTGTGTGTGTGTGTGTGTGTGTGTTTTCCCATATTACCCTTGCACCTACAAGAAAATGAGATAATTTCTGCAAATATTTATGTTGACTATCATGAAGAAGATATAGGAACAAGAGGTTTTAAGAATAGTGCAAGAATAGAAAAAGTCATGTGAGTTCAACACATCAGATTGTTTCATATAGAGTTAGTCTATGTGTTTGGATTGTCAGGTCCTGTTTTCCTCTTGTATTGTAATTGTGGGTTGACGAGTTTTGTGGAAGCGACGTGCTACATAGATAAAGAATGGATTTTAATATAAAAGCGCTGTGAAGAGTAAGTAATGATAAAGCTTTAAATGCTTCCCTAAATGGGCTATTCATTGGCAGTTTTGTAATGTATCTGATAGCACGTTTGGGTAATGTAAAGATTCTGTTGAAGTTAATTTTAGATGTTAACCCCATAATTCAATACCGTTGGTGATTGTTGAATAAATTAATGGTACGTCACTTGCATGTTTATTTGAAAAGTTTACTTTAAACACGAAAGTGCTCACTGTGTGCTTGGGGAGTTTGTTGAAAGGTTTGTAAACCTGTACTACCTGCAAGGGAAATTGTACAGCCATGGAAAAAATGATTGAGCGCATTAAGAGAGCAGAATATTTTTAAGTTCTGCATCATGTGGCAGTGTGGTTTACATAAATCAATATTCCAACATGCAGCTGAGTTTATTTATATATTATATACAAATACAAACGCTCAAACACTTAATATATCTATGTGTTGCCAACCTCTGAAAACAAAACAATTGGTACTTATGGGGTACTTTAAAAGACGTGTATTATTCTAACCCTTGTATACTACAGGAACTGTAGTCATAAAAAGATGCAGAAATTCAAATATCAACAGACTGTAAAAGAAGCTTCTACCCTAAAGAAAATAAAAGATGATCGTAATTTTAGAAAATCTGATGTGTTGCACTCACATGATTTTCTTTATTCTGGTACAAGCTATTCTTACAAACTCTCATTCCTATATCTTCTTCATATTAGTTGAGATAAACATTTGTAGGTATTATCTTATCACTAATTTTCTTGTGGGTGCAAGAGGAATATGGGAATACAGCAGGCTTTGAGCGAGAGTCAAATGTTTTAAAGCTTTCAAATTCCATTCTCTTTGCACAGCTAAGATAAAAAAATTTAATAATCATCTTCCATTTAATGGAAGTTTAAGTACCCCAAAGCTAACACAAATAACAAGGAATATCTTCAAAATGTTTCACTATAGAAAAAGTTAATTGGGACATAAATTGTGTGTTTGAGCAAGATCTACATAATTTGAACAGTAAGATTTGGTCTATCTCTTACGGTTTACCAGTTATGCAAAAGTCATCCATAGCAAGCAGGACTACATGGGCTATAGCCAGAAAATTCAAAATATACATTTTATTTGTCATAAATATACTTTAAATATATAGCATTTTAATCAAAATCGTTAGAGACAGTTTTGAGAAAATCAAAATTTTCCATTTAAAGGGTAGTTTAAAATGGATGAATTTTCTTCAAAATCTTTGTGACGCATCCTTAAAAGATATTAAACTTAAATACCAACTTTGGTTTTTAACCAACATTTCGCTTTTTAGTTACGCTGTCCAGAGACTAAGACACACATGCACCTTTTTCTAAAAATTCCTTTTTTGGATTTAGGGGGCCTCAAAACATATTTCTGGTGAAATCTCGACACCAAATTTTTTAGTAGAATATAATACTTCCTCTACTTACTATGTCAGAGAAAGTAAAAATTATCATCTGCAGGATAAATTTAGCTTGGCAGATCACTGAAAAGCAAAACAAACTGGCTAGTGATAGAAAAGAAATGTCTGAAAAACAGGTCCAGATATCTAGGGAAATCTCAGTGAAACAGGATCAGCTGCTACTGATATCAATAAAAAACATAGCCAGTTAGCAGCTGATATAAGTTTCAAAATTGAAGAACTAGATCTGAGCAAATTAAATTCCAGACAGAAACCATCATTGAAATAAAATATACAGGGTAGAAGGGAAGTCATTACATTCCTTCTAACATGTCCTTCATAGAAGCATTACAAACAAAAAAGTCCAGTGGCATTTTGTCCTTTGATCAGCCGATTTCGAGAAAATAAATAGTTTTTAATCCAAATTGGATGTGTGGTTCCACAAGAATGTACGAAGATAACAGTTTGTTACTTGTAAGATGTGTAGAGTAACCTACTTCTGACAGCTTCGGTAGTAATTGTGGGACATCACACAGGGTTTTGAAATAATTAATCACTTAAAAGACGTGAAGGAATACTCTGAGCTGCTCTTTTAGAGGTGACATAATTCGACAACATTGTGTTCAGGTTGGTGAGGGAATTGAGCTGGTTTGTGGATGTAAACAATTTCGCTTTCATGTAATGTTTTGGGAGCTAATGCTTGTGATTGGTCTACACTCGTAAAGTAAACATGGAAGGACAAGGCAGAGTATGAATTTTTTTACAAGAGGCACCTTTACGGTGTTTGTTTATGTACTGAGCTAGGGAAAGTGACCACCCACACAATCTGCACTGTTGCAAGGTTATTTTCAACAAAACTAAAATATCTCCATAGGAAATGGTCAGAGGCAAAAACATAAGATGCAAAATGTGTTCCAAATACCCAGATCTATCTAAGCTAATCCCCGGCACTACAGCCCATGGAGAGCCAAGCCTTACCGCCCAGCCGCTGCGTCCCCCACCTCGGCCCACTACAGGCATCATTGGCGAGGTGCAGTGCTGGAGGGTGGTACATGGTCAGTGTCCCGGATCCCTTCCCGCGAATTATGCAGTCTTCATAAAATCCCCATGCTGGTACCGGGGATTGAACCCGGGTCCAACGTGCCAGAGGCAGGCATGCTACCAACTGCGCTATGGAGGCAGTCACTGAGATCTATCATGGGTTTAAATTAATGTAATGACCTCCCGTCCACCTGGTATGTTTAAGAAGGAAATCAAATTAGATAAAATTGTACCACAAGGAATATAGCTGCAAATAATGAAAGAAGTTGAAATCCAATTGTGAGAATATAGCTAATATTGAGTTAAGGAAATGGCAGTAGTAACTGATATTATCAGAACTGAAATGTGCACAGCAGAAGGTTTGGTAATAAAGTAGTAGATAATCAGTGCAAAATTGAAGAAGCAGCTGGTAAATAATTAAAATAAATCACAGAAAAAGTAAATAAACAAAATGAGAGGCCACACAGATTACAAGAGGTTATGGACACACTTCATGTTGGTCATGTACAGCCAGCTCCAAATGTTTTCCGATGGACAAAAGGTTCCAGGGGCAAGAGATGAAGAATTTTCTTATGAATGACTTGCGCCTGGTGTGCCTGGCCCTGGACGACTTTCGTGTGGTGAGCAGGGAGCAAAAGGGACCTAAATTTGAGAGTTAGAATCGGAATTGAAAAATTCAATACCACAGCTGGAATTTGAACCCCAGACCCTCCACTCACTAGGCGGGTGTTCTAATCACTAAGCTACTGTGACAACCTGCCAGAATGACATAAATAAATAAGAACCTAAGTACTCAATTTTATTTTATCCAAATGAAAGAAATGAGTACATTCTTTTCTGCACATATTTAAACAATATAGCTTTTTGTGGTAGCGTTAATGACATTTAAGAAACGTGTTTAAACAATTATTTAACCAGGATAATGCATGTAATGCATTTCTCGTTGATAATGATAAATTATTTTAATAATCATTTTAATAATAAATATGCCATGGGTTATTTTGCATGTAGAGTCGTAAGCCATTTAACACAGATCAATGTTAAGTGTGGAATATAAAGCTTCCATACACTGGCATGTTCATTTCCAGTTCATATCTATTTAGATTTTGAAATACATGTACTAGAATATACATATTGTTCTTAAGCTTTTCTATAATTAAAAATCTGATGTGTTGCACTCACATGACTTTCTCTACCCTTGTACATACCATTCTTACAAACTCTTTTTCCTACAAGTATATCTTCTTCTTGTTAGTAAAGATAAACATTCGTACAAATTATCTTATTGCTTATATCCTTGTAGGTTCAAGGGGAATATTAGAATGCACTAGGCCTTGTGCGATAGTAAAATCTTTTAAAGCTTTGAGATTCCGTTCTCCTTGCGCACTTAACATATAAAAAAAATGAACGATGTTTCATTTCACAAAAGTTTGAAGTTTTCTGAAACTCACACACATAACAAGGAATATCTCCAAGATGGTTCACTCTACAAGAAAATTTATTGAGACATAAATTATGTATTTTAGCAAGATCTACATTTTTTGTGAAGCATTAAGATCAGAAGAAACTACAGTTCAAAAGTATTGGAAAGCACGAATGCTAATGGCTTCATTGCCAGATGCAAGGCACTAGAAAACAACAACAACAACATTTTTTGTAGAGTATGATTTGGTCAATCTCTAACGGTTTACCAGTTATGCAAAAGTCGTCCAGAGTAAATACGACTAGAGTGGTTATGGCCAGAAAATTCAAGATATACATTTCATTTGTCATAAAAATATCTCAAACATATGACATTTTAATCAAAATCGTTGGAGCTATTTTCAGGAAAATCAAAATTTTTGAAAACTTTTCCATCTAAAGGGTAGTCTAGGGTGGGGTTATTTTCATCAAAATCTTCATGTGGCATCCTTGAAACACATTAAACTTAAATACCAACTTTGGTTTTTAACTGACTTTTTGTTTTTGAGTTATGCTGTCCACAGGCACACTGACACACACAGACCTTTTTCTAAAAATGCTTTTTCTTTTGGATTCAGGGGGTCTCAAAACATATATTTCCGGTGAAATCTCAACATCAAAGTTTTGGGTGGAATACAATAGTTCCCCTACTTACCAGTAGAGAAAGTAAAAAAAATAAGAAATATGTGATAAACATATATTTACCATAAAAGTGAACAGAAGTAGACGTTTACTTCCTAATTTAGGTATATTTTATTTGTCCACTGATGTGCATCACAGAATATTTAGGCAAAATATGAAATTTCTACACTCGTGGCTTCTTTAGTTATGAAAATATTTAAGTAAGAGTTTGAAAATGTGGAAACAAAAATGCAATACATAATGGTAAGAAATGTAGGAAGTGGCTGTTGTTGAGAAAATTTACACAACAGTTGATATCATTTGCAGTGCAGTGCAGTGCCATAAAGCTGTTAGTGATTTAAGTGAACTATTCATTCACCGAGAGGTAGTATTGCAGCTGAAAAATTCAATGCCACAGCTGGGATTTGAACCACAGACCCTCCACTTACCAGGCAGGTGCTCTAACCATTAAGCTAAAGTACTTACAATAGTAAGTTGCCATTGGGGTACTTGTCTCTGACGTGAGACTGCCTTTGTGGTTTACCGGGAGAAATACAAATTGGTTGGAGAATTCAATGTCCTTCTGGCCAGTTGTCACAACTCTTGCAACAATTGGCAGTTATTTGCACATTTGATGGCCGTGCAGTACTTCTGACATCATTCCTACTCTGTGTCCAGCTAACCTGTATCACATGCGAGTGAGCATCCCTGCAACCTTTACTTATCACTCTATTGGGTGTTGAAGCCTATAGCATGTATAGGACTTTGTTCTTAACATGCTATTGGTCACAATCGGTTCAAAATCAAACCAGAATCGAACCAGCCACAGGGAAATACAATCCTGAAGCCAGTTTTACAATGGCTGATTATTTCATGCATCTAGCAAATAAAGCATGAATGTCGGGTCCAGCTATGAGTGATGAAGAAATTATTTGCACAGTAAAACGGCATTTCCCAGAAAATATTAAGAACAATTTGATAGTAGCAAAAGCTATAAATTTTTCAGATGTGTTTGAATTGCTAACTGCATTTCAAATGAAAGAAAGGCAACACACAAGCAATCAGGTATGCCACCAAGACCTGATAGTAGCAGACAGAATAACAAAACAGAAACGATCATGAGAGTAACTATAATATGGTACAGAACAGCTGAAGTAAAAACCCTGTATAGTAAACAGATGGGATGAGAAACAATCGGTCCTCATCACCTCAGAGCAACAATAGGGGTGGAAGAAATGTACAAATAAATTGCATGATGCTTCGAACTGGTAACAGCACCTATACAGATAACCATGATACAGTAGTCTGAGGATGTTTCTCGAGGACCGAGGAAGAAGTATCAAACTCCAGGACTGGAAATTCAAAAAGTAACTCAATGGGAATAAGATATGAATGTGTTAAAGGAGGTCCTAGAAATCCAAGACTTTTGTCATTAACATTAATTTGCAAATGGAAGTGACAGGCGCTCAGAATATAGCATATACACACACAACCGTTTAAGGACCTAGGCAAACAAAATTATGATGAAAATTTTTTCTTAGTACCATTTGTTGTTCTTTAACTTCACACAAATGATCATATGTATTATTGGTAGAATCCCCATAAAGTGCTTTTTACAATATTTTTATTATAACTTTACTTTTATGACTAGCTACCAATGAACCTATGTATCTTTTTATAAGCTAGCACAATTCAAAAAACAGAAACACTTGAAAGAGATCACTAAATTCTCTCAACAAAAAAGCAATATGATTTTCAAAAAATTTAGTTACCATGCAAGTAAGCATTACAAATTCCACATCTTCCAAAAATACATCTTGGCCCCACTAAATAATTTCACCATAGAGAATTACTGTGCAACTAGTCAAAGGACCAGATACCACCGAACTAAAAAGCAGAAATCTATCAAATCAGTTGCCCAGATTGAGACCAGATTTACATAGGGAAAATCAAGAGGAATTTAGAAACCAGGTTAAAAGAACACATGAGATGCATCAAATACAGATGAATAAATCTGCAGTTGCACACAATTTTTGGACATTCAACCACAACATTACGCCGAACATAAAACTTTTAAAAGTTACAAAACACGCTGCACAGTTAGATACTTTAGAAAAAATTTGTATAATAAAAAACAAGCTCCGCATAGTGAACTTTGATTTGCCTCCACAAAACCCTTTATGGAAGTTTATCGGCTCACCGCTAGTTGTCATCTCAACCAACCATATATCAAACAATATCAACAAGAACCATTGTTTAATTCTGATGATGGGAGCAAGTTAAGCTCTTGAAACCAGTCAAGACTAATTATATTTAAGTGATGTTCTGTGTTTCAATCCAACCAAGTTTTCATTATAATTTACCAACGAACTATTTATAACATTTGATGTTAGGCAGCAAACAAGCCAGAACCAAGATAAATGACTGCATAATATAAAATACAGCCTTCCATTTCAGTGGTACTATAGCTATATTTTTCGGGAAACTGTATTGACATTATTTTAATTACATGTATACCATCTAGACCAAAATTGATATGGACTGGTAATGTGGGAACTGGCAGATAATGACAAAGTTATAATATTACTGATGCACATTGTGAATTTGTAACATTTTATCTGTACACATGTGCCCCTACCTCTGACCGGTGTACTTCCTTGTCCAGCCTGTAATGCATGGCAATATTATGTCAGAAAGCAAACTCTGATGGGGGAACCAACCTAATAAGTAAGGTTATTATACTACCTGGAAGTTATGCCATGGCCATCTGGAGATAGATGTGCTCCACTCAAAGTCTCTTTGCTGCATATGATTCAGAAACCTAAGCTTATATAAACATGAATCATTAACATATTAAGAATGGGTGCTTACTTTGGGTAACCATTTTTCAGTGTTATTAGTCTTACGCTGGCAGTATTTTGTTTGTGTATTTGTAACATGCACAAGTGACATCTGTAAGGAAAGTCGAAAATCACGGAGAATGTTGGACTAAATGTGTACTGCTTTTCCAATTTCTTTCTGGTTCACAGGACGTTAGGTTAGAGTTAGATATACAGTGAGTGTGCATTCTTAAGGTGCATTGTAAAATGATACAACCACCCCAGTTTTCAGTCGTAACACGAATTAAATACCAAATGAGCTCGCATAGGTATGTCTAATGCAACATAGTTAACGTGCCCATATTCATGACAAACCATGGAAACATTTGGCCCCTTTGCATTACAGTAACCTAACCACAGGACCATTCGGTGTTGCAAAATGATACAGCCATGCTTCGCAGCCGCCTCTCCCTGTTTTATCCACTGATGATAGTAGCCGTAGAGGGCACAGGTGCATTGAGTTGACTGTTTACATAGCTGCACACCAGTATTCGAGTGAATAGAATGAAAGAAGCGTTCAAGAAAATGGGACGTCAACTGGCATTATCAAGTGAGGAGAAAGGGCAAATAATCACTTATAACAAATAAGGTTTGTCGTCTAGAGAAATGGCAAGAAGGATTCACAGATCTCCTTTCATTGTGAACAACTTTTTGCATCTTGGGATGAATTGTGGTATGAAGAAGTCCTCTGGAAGGCCATGAAAACTTACACCCAGGCAGGGGAGAAGTGTAATAAAACAATTAAGCGCAGGTGGAACCTTCCTGGAAAGATTGGCTCAAGATCCAAACATTCACATGGACAAAGTTATGCTATCCTGAATGGTAGCCAGGAACAGGCACGGATCTAGAAGTATTCATTGGGGGAGGGGTAGGGGGGGCGGCGTTCCGGTCTACCAACACCTCAGAACATTACTTACATCGCAATGTTACACGTACCCATATGGCGGTAAAGAAAAATTCCAATAACTCGTTAAATACCCATCCAGTCGAAATGTTGCTTATTACAAAACTTAACATCATCTTTAAAAACATTTGCTAAGGAACATTCTTAGAAAAACTCCCAAAAAAGGCAAGTTATTTTGATTGATTCAATTTGGGCTCCATTAGAAACCTTCCACCTCGATGGTTATTCTTTAAGAGGGACCAACTATTAAAGGTAGTATATACACCAATTTTCATAGAAATCAGTTTGGTCAGTTTTGCGTGATGATGAGGTAACACACATATAGCATTTATAGCAATAAAGTAGGATATGACAGGGGGGCCCGAGTCCCCTGGCACCCCACCTGTAACCGCGTCTGGCCAGGAAGAAATTCATGTTGTAGAAGAAAAAGGAAACGACAGCCTTGGCTTACTGATGTGCATAATAAAAGACAGATATCCTGGGCAAAAAAATGTGTGATCTGGAAAACCCAATGGAAGCAAGTAGAGTTCAATGATGAAAAAATCCCAGTGGAAGCAAGAACTGTTCAGTGATGAAAAAACGTTCAATTTAGATGTGCCAGATGGAGCAACCTACTGTTGGTATGATTTGTGGAAAGAAGAACAAATATTTTCCAAATGGGGAGGAGGTTCATTAATGGTTTGGGCTGGATTTGGTTATCGTGATACTACAGACCTTGCTTTCCCAACAGGTTGAATGAAAGCAACTGACTACCAAGATCTGCTTGGTATTCATCTTTTACCTTTTGGGGAAGCAATTGGGGTTCCATATTGGATTAACCAGCAGGATAATGCTAGTATCCACACTGCAAACTCCGCCTGGGAATGGTTTCTACAGAAAGGAGTGCATGTAGTGGACTGACCTGCAAATTTGCCAAATCTGAATCCCATGGAGAACCTATGGCACATGTTATGTCACTCAGTGTATCCTGATTGCAAACATTATTCTAATACCGCAGAGTTGAAAGTTGCCCTTGCATCTGCTTGGGAAAATATAGAGGTGTCCACATTCCAGAAACTGATAGACAGCATGTGTGATCGTGTTTTCAAGGTTGTGCTCAAACAAGTCTCCTGCACTGGCTATTGAGATGATGTGGTTGTATTATTTTGCATCACCGAGAATGTGGTAAGTGTTGATTTGTATCTGAGTTCTGGACAATGTGCAGTTTGTGACCCACATATGTATTATATAATGTTAAACTATATCTAATAAATATCTGAGTCATGTGTTTAAGTTTTGGGTTATATATTTGCCTGTCCTTTCTATAACACACAGGTGGTTGTATCATTTTGCAACACACCTTAGTACGGTTATAATTCAGTCCGCAAAGAAGAAGAACAAACACAAATCAAAACATTGCCATTTTACCAGATTTCACTTCTCATTTAGGTTGACTGTTCCATAACCCATACTCGTTGCATGTTTGTTGTCTTTATGGCATTATTTTCCTCTGAAAGAAAACGTGATAAACTAGAAGTGCTTAAGTATAGACAAAGTAATTTTGCCTAAACTATGACGTCCTTAGGAATTGCTTTTAGAGCTGATATTAGAACCTCTAGAGCCTGTCACCTATCCGCCCTTTTTACAGAGCTTTGTTTTCTAATAAAATTATGATGTTATGTCAACAAATCACGCCATCTTGCCGCTATAGTGCATCTGTACAGACGAGTAAAAACCTTATGGAGGGACTGAAATCCATTAGATTGACAAACCAATTTCTGGCTTTTTCCAATAAATAAGTTCTTGTACTTGTTCGCCTCATTTACACAAATTTTTTTATATATTATCGTTATTTTAGCCCAAATTTTCCCCTGTTCCTGGATCATTGGGGTTTAGCGATGGCCACATTTTGCAGTTTAGGACTCTCAATCCCTCAGCAACGCATTAAGGCTTAAGGTCCTAAATTAGTCTAAAACGGCTAGATGGCAGGCTTTATTACTCATATTGGCAGCCCTGCTTATACAGCGAGAGTTAGAAAGGGCCATAGATTCAAGAGGTCGGTTATTTCAGGTTATGTGATTATGTGGTTAATTTGTTTATACGCATTGCCAACTACACAAATCCAACGTCGTGTGTCATGCAATGTATGTGCTACTACTGCTGGCTACTTTCATTTCTCATGTGTTGGCATCATGCATTGTGCAGTTCATAATGCTGTATTCGGCAACATTACCAATTAAAATTCACATACATTTCCAAAGTACTGTTGAAATCAAACACAGTGAAGCATTGTCCGCACATGGCTTGTGTGTTTAAAAACACCAGCCGTTAGTTTGCTGGCATAAATAATAATTATCATGTAAAGGTTACTTAACCCGGGACATAAAGTACTGACAATTGTAAGTCACTCTTGGGGTATTTATCTCTGATGTGAGATTCCTTTGTGGTCTACCAGGAAAATATGAATCGGTTGGGAAATCTAATGTCATAATTGGTATGGTAACTCAGTGATTAGAGCAGCCACATGTGAAGTGGAATATCTGTGGTACAAACCCTGGCTATGGCATTGAGTTTTTCAGTCCTGATTTTACCTCTCAAACATTGCCCACAATCGGCTTGTGTGTTTAAAAACACCAGCAGTAAGTTTGTTGGTATAAATAAAGAACAGTGAAGCAATTTATAAAGTACACTTAATGAAAGGTGGAATCAACTTGAACTTCACTCTCATATTTATTATGCAGAACATATATTGTGAGCTCAAGTTTATTCCATTTTCATTAAGTGTAGTATTTCACACAAGGGTTGCAAGGTAGAATCAGACTGAAAAATTCAATGCTGGAGTTGCATAGAGCAAAGGTTCAAATCTTGGCTATGGCATTGAATTTTTATATCTGTTTTACTTCCGCTTAATGAAATGGCTTCTCTAACCACTGAGCTACCATGGCAACTTACTAGTATGACAGTAATGCGGGAAGCGAAGATCAATGGTTAAAAACCATCTGTGGCATTGAAGTTTTCAGTCCTGATTCTAGCTCTCAAACATTGCCCACACACAGCTTATGTGTTTAAAAACACCAGCAGCAAGTATGTTGGTGTAAATATGTGTTTAATTTTCTGGGAATGTCCTCAGAAGTCCTCTTCATTCTGGATGACTTTTGCATAGCTGGGAAATCCATAAAAAGTGTTGTTGGCTAATGCTGGATTTCTGACAATGAAGTCATTAATCCTCTTGCTCTACAATATTTTTCACTCATAGAGCTAGTAACCACTTTTAAGAGAGCACCATGTTTTTATGTTTTGGCGGTCACATCGCTCTCTCACAACCCTCAGAATGTCTGGAGGACCACACCTGTCGTTGGTTTACGGGTCTCACCGACCTGACCAGGAGAATTATCAAAATAAATTCACCGACCATATCCTCTGATTACCAATCACAGGACGCATTACATGCCATGACAGGTCAGCATGTTAAGGGTTAATATTTTATAGAGAAATTAGAGAAATGGAGAGATTGGAAAAATAAAGACTCCCTAGCCCTCAGGAACCCTAATAGCATTGGGGCCAGAAGAGAACAAGAGATGACCAAGGTAAGGTCAGATAGAAAAGTTACAGTGAGGAGCAAAACACCAGTAAGTGGAAGTAATGTTCTGCTCAGCTTGGGTACCTTGTGGTCGCCAGTCACATATCCCCTAGATGGAGACCCCTGAGTGCTTTCTTGATTTTCTATTGATTCACAATAACACAGTTTAAGGTGGACACTGAAGTTCTGATTTGCTTAGCTATGTCCATTCTTTTTCTGTTACCATTGTCCTGTTTTCATTATCTTCATAAGAAACTTGCTATTCCTTTAACTAGTTTTACGGAACATTGGGCTTCAACAAAACAACACCAGCACTCTGTTTTTCATTATTCCTCATTGCTTGTGTTAATTCACACAAAAATAGTTTTGTACTGATGACTGTGAGATGACCAGTATCTTTACAAGCTGTCCACTAGTTTATAGGTATAAATCACAGACCTTGTTACCGAACCCAAATCACTTATGTCAAGGAACTGTTGATTTCTACAAACAGCATCATTTTCACACACAAGGCCCTCAGGCTATTGATACTGGTGGTGTTTAAAGTGACTGCAACCTGTTGCATGTTTCCAGCTCACATTCTGTGGCAATTGTCACAGAGCTGAGTGTGTCAAAGTAATGTCACAACAAACACTTTCTAGATCTTGACGTCACAGTTCAAACACAGAACTCACACTGTGTGAAAGCAAACTATAAATAGATCATCAAATCTTCTTCTTAATCAATGAGCTCTATATAATCATATAAGGTAGAATCAGAAATGAAAAACCAATGCCACAGTTGGGATATGAAACACGGATCTTCTGCCCCATGTGTCACTGCTCTTAACCACTGAGCCACCATGGGAACATGCTGCCACAGCCTAAAATTGCTCATCTCATTCATATTTTCCCAGTAACCTTAAGTGATCTCATATTTGAGACACTTACGCCAATAGTAGCTACCTCTGGTGCAGAGGACCTGGGTTCAATCCCCAGTACCAGCATGGGGGTCTGGCACAGGGTGTACTCTGCCTTATTAGTTCCTGGAGGGGCCAATTTAGGAGCTACTTGGAGAAGTAGCGACCCCATGTCATGAAGACCACATAACTGGCCAGGAGGTCCAAGAGCACTGAACACATAAAAAGTGTAAATCTTGTTAAAATACAAAATTTATGTCAAAAACTTTCTGTGGAGTGAATCATTTCTGTGATATTGCCTGTTCTTTATTTGAATTTTCCATAATGTTTGGTTTGCTTTGTTTGGTTTTGACTTACTTCCTTCCGGGCTGTCAACATGCATGGTTCCTACTGGTCAGCTTGCTGTATTTTGAGCCACAAGTAATGGGTGCAATTTGGCAAGATTTTTATTGTTCCCAGAATTTCAGTGTAATTACATTAAAGTAAGCTTGCCTCATCTATGACTCTAATCTCGAGGGTGATTAGAGCGGTTCAGTTGTGAAATAATTTCAATTATGAAATTTTTCCTTATTATACTCCAAAATTTTATTTCCCTTGCCACATTAACATTCATATTTACAATTGGACTTTCTCATTAGCAACCATATACCTCCATCACATATTTTAGCTTGCTCATGATACTGCCATTCCTGATTATTACTCCTCTGAACTTATAAACATCTTGTGTTGAACATTTTTATCCTCAGGGGTCCCCATCTAGGGAATATATGGATAGTGAACACAAGGTACCCAAGCTGAGCAGAACATTACTTCCACTTACTAGTGTTTTGCTCCTCACTGTAGCTTTTCTATCTGACTTAATAACCATACCTTGGTCATCTCTTGTTCTCTTCCGACCCCGATGCTATTAGGGTACCCAAGGGTTAAGGAGTCTTTGTTTTTCCAACCTTTCCACTTCTCTAATTTTTCTGTAACCTCTTAACCCCTAACATGCTGACCTGTCATGGCATATAATGCATCCTTTGATTGGTAATCAGAGGATATGATCGGTGAATTTATTTTGATAATTCTCCTGGTCAGGTTGGTGAGACCCGTAAACCAGTCCTTCAGACATTCCGGGGGTTGCGAGAGAGCGATGTGACTCCCAAAACATAAAAATATGGTGCTCTCTAGAAAGTGGTTACTTTTACTACTATATAGCTCTCCAATGTGAATTATGAAATATGACTCAAGTAGCAAAATATTCCTGAGTTAAAATAGTCCACCATTCGGATCTCCGGGCAGGGACTACTCGAGAGTCCAAACATTATATTAATAGAAAATCCAGATATTCTTTAGATTGGGTGACGTGAGCACTTGGTCAGAATTTTGGCTAAGTCCAACTCTGCAGTATGTACAAATTCTAACAAAAGTTGCCGAAGTTGCTGAGTTATTGCAGTGTTAATTCAGCGCTGCAAACAGCACTATTTCCCCATGAATTTGTTGTGGGTCAAACACCATTTCTTAAAAGTCAAGAAAATGAAGGTCAAAGCTTCTTCAATGTCAAAACTTATTGAGCCACCTGTCACATAAATAATCACCACTGTGATCTAAAGCACATTGACTAACTGATACTTTCACAGTATTAATCTCACTTAATGCAAAATTAAGTTTCACAGTTACTTATTTGGAGCTTTCAGCCTGCCACAGCCAGGTCTATCTGATCAATCAGCCTCCCTGGAAGGGCGGCAAGCCGACCACAGCGCCTCACCTCAACTGAGCACCATATTTCCAGAGCGCAAGCACCATTGTAGCATAGCCTGCCGACAGCCTTGTTGACTCCTACAACCCGGAAGGACTCGATAGAGAATGAAATGGGGGATGAAAGATAAATATCCTTCCCAGGATTTACCTTAGTGACCCAGGAAAACCCCCTCTAAAAATCCTCAATGTCAGGAAGCTCGGCCGCAGGATTGAACCCACAGACGTTACCGCCTGAGCCATCCTGCTAGGTGTTACCTGCTCTACATTTCTCAGCAAGTTTTCTCTGCGCTGAGAGCACATTCTTTGGCGTCACCTACGTAGCTGACAATGCTCAGCAAGGAATATTTACCGCTAATTGGTATACCATGCTTTGCATGCTTGCTTGCCAAAGGTCTTCACCAAGCTTCAAGAATGGCAGTGCTCTTAGGGTACCTAGGAACACAAATTTTTATTTTCTCAGAATGTGTTAATATGCAATAAAAGGGTTTCAGAATCAATTCAATTGCAATTGTCTGCTTAGTTACCAACATCTACCCTCATAATTAAGTGCAAATTTTAATGCAACTCATGAAATGGGTGTTTATTTACGATGCAGCACAAAATTAATAATTTATTGCAACATTTTCACTGCCTACAAACTCAGATTCTGTGTTTACGTTCATAACACAGAAATGTCCAGAGTCTATAGTGTCACTTTTGGTGGTTGTGAAGTAAAGTAGACAGATGTAGTCGAGATAAAGAAACACTTTTATTTCCGTAAACAGTAACTTTGTACACTCGTTGCAACAGCAAGAAAGTCTTTTTCGATTCTCCAACAGCACGGCTCCGAACTCGTAACACAAAGAACTAACTTCTCCGTCGGCACAACGCTTCACATCGTCTGTCCGTCTCCGTCGGCACGACTACTCAACGCTTCACATACGTCTGACTCACTCTTCTGTCGCACTTTACCGCTATTTATATCTCCCAGGCACTATTCTGGAAAGCTCAGTTATTGCGGTGGAATACAAAGAGGAAGATTCCAGAAGCTTCTATCCTTTTCTCTCTTTCGGCAAGCGCCCCAACAATGCGGCCATTCTCTGTCTCTTTCCTTCGGCTCCTTTGCGGTAGTGCCGACAATAATGCGATGGGTGACACTGCTGTTGTCGGCAATTAGATACGGCGGGCGCGGTGACACTGCTCCCTCCTCAGAGCTGGTCGTCCCGACCAGCACTATCACTGCGGCATCTCCCTTGCGCCCCGGTGGACTAACCCATCGAACCTCTTCTCCAGGAGGCACGATCCTAGGTATCGCTGTTGGATAGTGTCCCTTGGTCCGGGTAGGACGATGTATGCCATCCTGCTTCGAAATTCTGCAACAGTACCGCCGGTCTTGACGGTCCCTCGTCCAGTTGCCCTTCTTCCTGGTGTGTTGACGGGCCATCCTGCGCACTTGGAAACGGCGCACTGGGTACCATGTCCGCCGACCTCTCTGGCGCACCTTCGCAGCCACCTTGCTTCCGATGGGTCCTGCAACAAACCCCACCACATCCGCGCGAGTCGCGTCCACCGCTGCACTCGTGTTCACTCGTGCTCGGCACGGCCTCTCCTGTATCCTGCCGTCCAAGATGATGTCCACCATTCTTCCGTTCACGGCACTATGCGTCAGGTGATTGGATGGCTCCGACGGTCCCCCCATGTCACACGCCAAGTCGGTTCTCGCGTGTTGCTCATTTGCTTGTGCGCTTCCCTGCTGATCGTCCTCCACGTCATATCCTGGTTGGTTACGTACCCGACACACTCCTCCAGGGGATCCTCGACGACGTCCCTGAACTGCCCCTTTGTCTTCCCCGAGACGTACACTTTCGTTATCTGAAACGGGCGCAACTATCGCCTCGGCCACTAGGTGCTCCCTCCCCGGGTCCGCGCTATTCCGTCTGCCCCTGGCATCCAGTAATTTGACGCTCTCGTCAACTCTTACTACCAGGGCGCCAAGACGTTCCCCGTCGTCCTCCACGACGTCCACATGCTGGCAGAGGTCTTCCACCTTTTCGCCGAGTTCTTCCACGCCTTCCGTCACGCCAATCAGTTCGCCGAGTTGTTCCACGTCTTCCGTCATGCCAATCAGTTCGCCGAGTTGTTCCACGTCTTCCGTCACGCCAATCAGTTCGCCGAGTTGTTCCACGTCTTCCGTCACGCCAATCAGTTCGCCGAGTTGTTCCACGCCTTCCGTCACGCCAATCAGTTCGCCGAGTTGTTTCACGTCTTCCCTTACATCATCTGAAACGGGCGCAACTGTCGCCTCGGCCACTAGGTGCTCCCTCCCCGGCTCCGCGCTATTCCGTCTGCCCCTGGCATCCAGTACTTTGACGCTCTCGTCAACTCTTACTACCAGGGCTCCAAGACGTTCCCCGTCGTCCTCCACGACGTCCACGTGCTGGCAGAGGTCTACCACCTTTTCGCCGAGTTCTTCCACGTCTTCCGTCACGCCAATCAGTTCGCCATCAATTTTCGCCGATAGCTCCGTCTTCATCTCTTTCAGCTCGGCAGCGAGGTTGTTGTTTGACGTTTCCATTTTGGCAGCGAGGTTGTCGTTTGCCGTCTTCATCTCTTTCAGCTCGGCAACGAGGTTGTCGTTTCTCGTTTCCATTTTGGCAGCGAGGTTGTCGTTTGACGTTTCCATTTTGGCAGCGAGGTTGTCGTTTGACGTTTCCATTTTGGCAGCGAGGTTGTCGTTTGCCGTCTTCATCTCTTTCAGCTCGGCAGCGAGGTTGTTTCTCCTCTTCATTTCGGCAACGAGATTGTCGTTTGCCGTCTTCATCTTGGACATTTCTGTCTTCATTTCGGCGAGTAATTCTTTCATCATTGCCATCATCCTGGTTTCCGAATCTCCCTCCATCTTGGTTCTAACGTTGCAACTTCTAACGACGATGTAACGAAACTAGAAGCAATTCGACGGATCCCACTTCTGACACCAGTGTCACTTTTGGTGGTTGTGAAGTAAAGTAGACAGATGTAGTCGAGATAAAGAAACACTTTTATTTCCGTAAACAGTAACTTTGTACACTCGTTGCAACAGCAAGAAAGTCTTTTTCGATTCTCCAACAGCACGGCTCCGAACTCGTAACACAAAGAACTAACTTCTCCGTCGGCACAACGCTTCACATCGTCTGTCCGTCTCCGTCGGCACGACTACTCAACGCTTCACATACGTCTGACTCACTCTTCTGTCGCACTTTACCGCTATTTATATCTCCCAGGCACTATTCTGGAAAGTTCAGTTATTGCGGTGGAATACAAAGAGGAAGATTCCAGAAGCTTCTATCCTTTTCTCTCTTTCGGCAAGCGCCCCAACAATGCGGCCATTCTCTGTCTCTTTCCTTCGGCTCCTTTGCGGTAGTGCCGACAATAATGCGATGGGTGACACTGCTGTTGTCGGCAATTAGATACGGCGGGCGCGGTGACAATAGTAAGTGAATTCTTTCACAGTGTGTGTGTCCACAGGTTTTCCACAAAACCGGAGTTATGAGTCTAAATAATACTGCTTGCCTCTCACATAGGTGATTTAGGTTTGATCCCAGGGGACCATATATGGGATTTGTGGTGGACAAAGTTGCCTTTGGGTAGTTTTTCTCCAGCTGCCACCGTCATTCATTCCACAAACTGCTCCTGGTGACCTTTCCTTTCATCCATTTCACTCTCATTTCATATCACCTCCTTGCTCGTTTTGAGCTGATCATCCATCCTGCTACTCTCTATGAATCCAGAGTTCACCTGCTCCTCAACTGGTATCTGACTCCAGGTGCCCACTTATAACCTCTGGAGTTGCTAGTTCTTCATATGAGGAGGGTAAACAGAGAGTATTCCTAATAAGCTCACTTTATGCAAAACTTCCTTTCACACAATAATTTAAGATCTGAAGACATTTCAAGCTTATTTAAAGAAGAAAATCTCATACCATCATCGTAATACATGAGTCTCATGGATACCTCTACGTCCCCTGGCAATGGTTCAAGCGTCTGAACAAGGAACCAAGTTCCACGCATCATCTGCAAGGCACAGCGAGACACCGCCCTAGGGTCTCTGTACAGCTCTACAACCTTCCTAAAACACAACAAATACATAACATGCTTAAGAATTTTGTTAATGGATCCATTTTTACGGAATAGTATTCTTGTCAAATCTTATGTTTATACTGGCAATGTTACCACACCAACCTCCAAAAGTAATAGAGTACCTGTATAAGTAAAGCTTTCTCTTATACCAAAATATGCTAACTAAATTAATTACAGACATAGTCAATTTATTAGACTAAACATTCTCATTCATATAACTGTTGCAAATTGAGTGGATCAACTATTTTCATCAACAAGGACTTAACATATGTACAAAGGGCACAAATGAAGGAGGTAATTGATCATCAAAGGCAAGTAAGCTACTTAAATGTATATAGAACAACTGACAAAAGATGCCATTCATTGCTAATTATATAACTAAACAGTAGGACGTGGCAAGAAAAGCCTATTGAGAGTTTAAAACAAATTTCAATTTGTATCTGTAAATATACATTATGTTCCTCTTGTAACTACAGGGAAGATTTGATTGTGTTTCTCAATTATCCCTGTTTTGCATTTTGTGCCTGTACATAATGTGTTTCATATGCTATACTGTATATTTCCAATGACATATTTGTACATTTCTATTGACCCTCAGGGGTCCCCATGTAGGGGATGGTGACCACAAGGTACCCAAGCTGAGCAGAGTATTACTTTCACTTACTGGTGTTTTGCTCCTCACAGTAGCTTTTCTATCTGACATTATGACCTTACCTTGGTCATCTCTTGTTCTCTTCCGACCCTGAAGATATTGGGGTACCCAAGGGATAGGGAGTCTTTATTTTACCAACCTCTCCAGTTCTCTAATTTCTCTATAACCTCTTAATCCCTAACATGCTGACCTGGCATGGCATGTAATGCATCCTCTGATCGATAATCAGAGGATGTTGTCGAATTTATTTTGATAACTCTTCCGGTCAGGTAGGTGAGATCCGTAAACAACGGCATTCTGAGGGTTGCGAGAGAGCAATGTGACCGCCAAAACGTAAAAATATGGTGCTCTCCAAAAAGAGGTTACATTTACTGCTATATAGCTCTCCAATAATTATGAAATATGACTCAAGGAGTAAAATGTTCCGGAGTTAAAATTTGTCCCCCATTCGGATCTCTAAACGGAGACTACTTCTCAAGAACCCAAACATTATACTAATAGGAGATCTAATATAACAATTCTTCAATGGAACTCAGGTGGTCTCAAACAAGCAAACAGAATAGAGGGTGATTGACCTGTAGAGTAGACCCACAAGACTATTCATTGAAAAATAATTTAAATATTGGATTGTTAACTATCAGTTCAAATGTAACTGCCATTTCTCATTATTACATTATGGTTCATTTGGTTGCAGCTGAATGTTTTTGTTTTAATTCCTCCCATTTTTTAAGTATTCCTAAGAATGTTTCTTTATCAGTAAAAACACTGCGTAAACCTACATACAACTAGTTTGTCAATTTCTGTTTGTTTGTTTTTTTTTGTAGTGTTTAATGCCCGCTTTTACTACTATGGCACCGCATGTGGTGACACTATGATACATGGAATGAATATGGAGCACCGGTGGAATGAGATGGCAGGGGAATCCGGAGAACCTGGAGGAAACCTGCCCCAGCGCCGCTTCGTCCACCACGAATCCCATATGCGGTCACGTGGGATCAAACCCGGGCTGCTTTGGTGAGAAGCGAATGGTCTAACCACTCGGCTATGGTGCGGCCATCAATTTCTGTGTGTATGCTTAATGTAAGCTCCTACACCTTTGCACCAGTTATATTTGTTTAAAACTAAGAAATTATCTGTAAATCTAGGCAAAACAAAAGTTATTAAATTTATAACTCATAGAACACCACACACTAAGATACAAATTGGGATCAATAACTTGTTATTAGAACAAACAGAAACAGTAAATTTCTGGGCCTTCAAGTAGACAGGCATTTAAACTGGAAAGCTCACATTAAGTATCATCTTCTATGTGAGAAACTATGGAATAATATTGAAATATAAGACTTTTATACGTCAGTTTTAATAGAAAATCTTGCTTAAAGCTCCGAGTTTCCTTACTTTGGTTGTGTGACAATGATAGTTTTTATACTCCGCCTTTATTTAATTACTATTCAAAGAAGAAATTTTCTAACCTGGTATTGTGTAATTTTGTTTGCTGGGCATTTATTATATGTTGTGATGAAAGCTATTCTTCCATATACCAGAGCAAGTGCATTAAGTACTTGAAACATAGGAGGATTTATTTGTGAGTGTTAAATTATTAGTTGAACAAGACTTCATGATCACGTAATTTTAAGATCTTAATAGTGGATCTAACTGGAGGCCTGTGGTTTATTTACTTACCAGGTATTTCTACTATTTCTACTATTGGAATACTTATTAATTACTTACATTAGCAGTTTATAGTAACAAAATTCTGCTTTGAACATCTTGCTTAGTAAGATAGATAATTTTATACCAAAAAGTAACTCTTGCAATTCAATGGCATGTGATTCAAGTATTAACCTCAAAATGAACAATAGCAACAAACTAGAAAAATACTGTCATATCTGTGGAAAATCCTTTAAATCTGTTGCTATTCATATAAGTAATGTACATCCTGATGCTTATCAAACAAATATAGCTTCCAAAATAAGCAGCAAACAGAAAATTCTTATATGCAAGAGGAGAATAATGAGCTGGATACTCAAAATGATAAGATCCAAAAAACTCATACATTGCATAAGAATGAACAAATAAATAAAAAACTAGGTGACATTACAAAGTTTGAGGAAAAATTAAAATCCATAATACTAATATCTGATATAGAATCATTTGAGTCGCTATGCCAAGAAGTGGTCAGCTATTTAGTCACAGCATTATCCTCCCTTTCTGGCCCTAAACATCCTGCCATCTGATACTATAATACATCAAAAAGTAAACAAATATGTCAGAGAAATTCATATTCAAATACCAAAAATCCCATAAGACTATCTAAACGCAAAAGAGAGTACAACAAAAATAGGTATCAATATAAAGTCTCTCAGTACTTGTACTATAATCAACGATGCAAGGTGGTCTGGAATATCATGAAAAATCAAAATGGTATCCAGTGTAACATTCCAACATCATCTATTTACCAACATTTTCAAAATATTTTTGAACAGGAGAATGAACTAACTCCCTTACCAGAGATAGCAGCGGTATATACAGAGAATGATATAGTAATAAAAGGAGCAGAAATTAATGCTGCTCTTAGCCAGATTAAAGTGGATACGCCTCCGGGTCCTGATCGAATCATTGTAAAAGTTTTAAAAGAATGTAAAACCACTAAACTGTTGTGTCTTCTGGCCAATACGATGCTGAAATTTGGAAATGTCCGGAAGTATTCAAGGCTGCAAGAACAGTTCTAATATTCAAAAAAGGAAACCCTGATGAACTAACTAATTGGCGCCCAATATCAATTTTTTTCTGTAATTAGATGTGTTATTGAAAAAGTAATTGACAGAAAACTGAGATCATTTATCGATTTTGCACTTATCAACGTGGTTTTGTTGCGCTCCCTGGTTGTCATATAAATACATCAATCATCAATGGATGTCTGACAAACTGTAAAGCTAACAAGAAGGACTGCTGCATTATTTTCCTTGACATCTCCAAGGCTTATGATAGCATAGGTCATGAACATATCAAGAGATGCCTGATGTGCACCAATATGCCAAACAGCTTGAGAGCATTAGTTCTGAATCTCATTCAGGGTAATAGCATTGCAGTAGAATGTGGCATAAACAAAACATCGCCTATTTTTCTACAAAAAGGAATTGCCCAGGGTTCACCCATCTCTCCTACATTGTTTAATTTAGCGGCTGATGACACAATTAAAGATATAACAGACCATGAGATTGCAAAATTGCATGGATTTCAACTTAGCCCTGAAGTAAAAAATGTATCGGCCATGGCTTTTGCTGATGATATTGTTTTAGTGGCAAAGGACAAAACATCTGCTCAGTCACTTTTAGGCTTAACTACCAGTAACTTGGCTACAACTGGTTGGCATATCAATCCATTAAAATGCAATATTATAAATATCAAACATGGTTAACTTAGTGAAACTTCTAAAATAAAATTTGGCTCAAATGTTTTAGAGCCAATCAAAGAAAATGAAAACATAAAATATTTGGGTGTAAATTTCACAAATGAAATGCAGTTGGATAAGAATAAGATAATAAAACATTTGGAAAAAGATTTGAATTCACTTTCTTATTCCAACTTGCTCAAAGAAGATCAAAAATTAAATATCATTAATCAATATATTTGGCCTGGATTAGTTTATACCCTTCAAAGTACACCACTGAATAAGATTCCATCCTCCTTTTTAGAAGATATTGATAAATTAATAAGAACATCCGTCAATGAAATAGTTGGGCTACCACATGATTGCCCCAATGATATGATATATGCTCCACGTAATCTTCGAGGAATAGGACTAATCAAAGCTGGTTGGGAGGCTTATATACAACATTTCAATATAGCTCAGAAGCTTTCACAAATACAAGATGATCATCTATGCTTGTTTCGAGATACTCAGAAAGAGAAGAAAGAAGCCCTTTCCAATTTGAACATTGACATTAACGATGAAATCATGTCAAAATCAGGACAATGGCTTCAAAAACAATTACAACTTAAATCGTTTGATGCATGGTGCAAGCTACCTCACAAGGGAAAGGGGATTGAAATGTATAAAGAGAATCCCAGAGATACTTCATGGATGAGTAACAGAAAAATCCTATCATGTTCTGAATGGACTAATGCCATCAAAATGTCATGTAACACGTCAGCAGTAAGATCTGTGCCTGGAAGAAATCAGTGAACAACACTATGTCGGCACTCAAATTGCAAAGTACTGGAAACCCTTGGGCATGTACCAGGATATTGCCCAAATGGAGAATTACTTCGCAACACTCGTCACCACCGTGTGTGTTCATCCATTTCTACAGCCTTTTGCAGAGCCAATTGGGAGGTCTATGAAGAGGTCCATTGCCTGTCTGAGGATGGTAGCCATTGAAGAGCAGATATCATAGCGATCAAGAGAGATGCAGGACTGGGTCTCATTCTTGATCCAACTGTAAGAATGGAGCAACATCTACAGCAGGCGACACAGGTGAACGAGGAAAAGGAAGCCATCTACCAACCATGCATTCCTGAACTTAGTGAGAGATATAACGTACCTGAAAATGCATGGGAGGTAAAAGGACTACTCTTTGGTGCCCACGGAACATGCTTTAAATTCACAAGTACCTGCCTCAAAGCACTGGGTGTGCAATGGTCCGAAATTGTAAATATATGTTTACATGTCCTAAAAGACTTTACATATTTTAAATAATCACTTATATTCCATGTGTTAACCATTATCTTCTTGTTATAACCCTTTAATGTTTCTTTAGATATTTTGCAACCTAATTTTAATCATTCTTTTTAAAAAAAATTGACTTTGTCATATATCTTTGTATTCTGGATCTTTATGGTCACCTGAAATGTTAGGCAGATGTCACAATTTTTGTTAATTTGTGATATATATATATCCAAATTCAGCTCTGCCTGTTATGCTATTTGAGCACTTCTAAATGTGAGTTACATACACTAAAATTAGTATATTATCGATACTTAAACTCTATTATGGACTGTGACTATTATTTTGTGGGAACACAGTAGAAAGTAAACGCTCCAATAGCAAAGACTCTTACAAATATCATTTTAGAAGACTGAAGATACTAACTTGCCCTTGCCTCTATATTCTCGGTCTTAAAATTCTTTGTATACAATCGAGCCACATTTATAATAAACAATGAAATTCCTGAGATAAACACATAGCAGCCATCATCTCAGTGCAAAACTATATTCCTCCAGAAACCATAAAAACATTTACTGCTCTTCCTAATGATCTTAAGGGAAAAGCTGACAATGTAAATGCTTTCAAAATTGCTGCTAAAGAGTACCTATGGCCCAGATTATTTTATTCTGTGGAAGATTATCTAAATGACCAATAACTCTGTAAGTAGTATCTAGCTGTTTTAATGACAAATCACTGCCAATTATATTTAACACAGCACTAAGGAGTCTACCTCTTTATTACATTACCATCCCTAAAGCAATGAAGAGAGCTACGGTTATGCTTTTATTTACTCTAAGTATTGAGAAAACAAACCTATTCGTGCTGAAAAAGCTCTAAATATTATTGCCTTTCAACATTTCAAGCTCTTCCCTACTTTTATGATATTGTCTCTACATTAGGTACAACATTCTTGTTCTAAAGAATATTATGTGTGTGCCAAGTTTGTTTGAAATAGGTGCAATGGTGTAAGACCCTGTAAGGAACATGCACACATACATTGACATTATATACTATGTAGCCTTATATAATGCAATTGCTGATAAACAAAACTTCTTAGAAACATTTTTAAAAGTCAACAAGGAGATCCCATGTCCTTATTGCCATATACAGGATGGAAGGGAAGTCATTACATTCCTTCTAATATGTGCTTCGTAGAAGCATTACAAACAAAAGAGTCGAATGGCATTTTTTCTTTGGCCAGTAGATTTCAAAAGAATAAATGGTTTTTTATCCAAATTGACTGTGTGATTCCACAAGAATATAGAGTTTGTTACTTTTAAAATGAGCAGAGCAGCTTCTTTCTGAAATACCTTTGGTAGTAATTATGAGAAATCACACAGGGTTTTGAAATAATTAATCACTTAAAAGACATGAAGGAATACTGCGTTCAGCTCCTTCAGATGTATATAATGTCAACAACATTGTGTTGAGCTTGGTCAGGGAATTTACCTGGTTTATGGATGTATACACTTTTGCTTTTGCCTTGTGTTTTGGAAGATGACGTTTGTGACTGGCTTACACATGCACAGTAAACACAGAAGGACAAGGCATGGTCTGTGTTTATGTTTTCAAGTTGCACTGGTAGGATGTTTGTTTATGTACTGAGCTAGGGAAAATCCTACCCACACAATCTGCTGCGTTGCCAGCTTGTTTTTGACAAAACAAAAATATCTCCGTAGGTCAGAGACAAAAACAAGGTACAAAATGTGTTCCAAATACCAAGATCTACCACTGGTTTAAATGAATGTAATGACTTCCCTTCCATCCGGTATACACTTTAACGGAATGAGCTACATGGGAACCCAAGTAACCTGCTACATTAAATTTATACTTGATAACAATGCGCTTCACAATTCTTGCAATGTATTATATGGGTTTAAATTGCACATTTCTTTTTGTTTAAAGAAAGGCTGTTTTTTAATGTCCGAAGTAACAAACCACATCAAATTTTCATTAACGGTATTTTCTTAAACCAAACTATGTTAAATAAATTATTTATAGTGATGCTGTGAATTCAAATAGTGTTTATTGTCAAGCAATACCAAAATATTATTGCAATGTTGACCCATCAAGCATGGGCGTCGGTAGACCCTTTTCCAGGTGGAGGGGGGCGCATGCTGGAAGTTTGTAATCAAACAATATTAATTCATTATTTTGCTGTCAAAAGTTATAGTATTTGCTGTGGATAACCGTACTAATCTGTGCTAAATAAAAATTGTTCTTTACATTAAAATTAAAATAATAGTCTAATAATCAGTAATTGATTGCTAGAGCCACAATTCTTAGTCACCTTACCTTGTGCATGGGGCTGTTTCGTTCAGTGCTGATGGTTTGCCTCTCGGTCTATGCGAACACACTCGCGGCATAACCAACACTCCTACACACGATGCGGTATTAAAAATTGTGGCTTTATTCATTGCATTAGCTTCCAAGGGGGGCTCCCCTCTTCGCGACGCCCATGGAACCAAGCGAAGAAAACAGAGAAAGAAACAGGGACTGGACATTGCAACCTATCTATACTGCAGGATGGCAGAGAACCAAAATGGCGGACCGCATACCCACTATTCAGAGATCCCTAAGCACCAGTTATGCCATGACACCAAGTCGTGCCCAACAACAACAATGCCGTGAACTGGAGTGTTGTTATTGAGCACGGCTTTGCAGTAAATGGGCGTTCAACTCGCACACAACCACAGATATCAAAATGTTGTGATTTCAAATCACATCGGCTGTGTACGAGGTGAACGCCAATATTTGCTCATTTGGGCAAGAAATAGAAGAGGTGTTCTGTGAAATGGACGTTCAACTACGTTGCGTGTTCAAGTCACATGGGGGTCACCACTAAAGCAATTTTAAGTGGTGTGAAATTTGCTTTATTGTAACTTCTGCACAGGATCTGTCTTGTTAAAGTAACAAGAACAAATGCTATTACTTGATTGTCCCAGTATGGTACCAACATGAACAAAAGAAAAAGTAAAATTGAAGAAGATTGGTGTGCGTTCTATAGAGGGCGTCTCTATTTAAAGACGGCCTTGGTTCCATTCGTATTCGTTTCTTTATGTACTGTTTATAGGTTAGCTATTGGTATCATTTCTTGAAGAAGTGTTTGTAGGTTAACTTACACTACACATTCGCCCCTAGTCGTAGCGATGCATCCAAGTCACACCCAACAACGCGCGTCTGGTGCTCCTTGTGCATGGCAAGAAAACTGCTTTTGTGTCCAAACATCTTGCTGATTGCTCACATGTTTTCATACATCACGGATCTCTATAATAACCTCTTCAACCTATGTATGTGTGTGTGTGTGTGTGTGTGTGTGTGTGTGTGTGTGTGTGTGTGTGTGTGTGTGTGTGTGTGTGTGTGTGTGTGTGTGTGTGTGTGTGTGTGTGTGTGTGTGTGTGTGTGTGTGTGTGTGTGTGTGTGTGTGTGTGTGTGTGTGTGTGTGTGTGTGTGTGTGTGTGTGTGTGTGTGTGTGTGTGTGTGTGTGTGTGTGTGTGTGTGTGTGTGTGTGTGTGTGTGTGTGTGTGTGTGTGTGTGTGTGTGTGTGTGTGTGTGTGTGTGTGTGTGTGTGTGTGTGTGTGTGTGTGTGTGTGTGTGTGTGTGTGTGTGTGTGTGTGTGTGTGTGTGTGTGTGTGTGTGTGTGTGTGTGTGTGTGTGTGTGTGTGTGTGTGTGTGTGTGTGTGTGTGTGTGTGTGTGTGTGTGTGTGTGTGTGTGTGTGTGTGTGTGTGTGTGTGTGTGTGTGTGTGTGTGTGTGTGTGTGTGTGTGTGTGTGTGTGTGTGTGTGTGTGTGTGTGTGTGTGTGTGTGTGTGTGTGTGTGTGTGTGTGTGTGTGTGTGTGTGTGTGTGTGTGTGTGTGTGTGTGTGTGTGTGTGTGTGTGTGTGTGTGTGTGTGTGTGTGTGTGTGTGTGTGTGTGTGTGTGTGTGTGTGTGTGTGTGTGTGTGTGTGTGTGTGTGTGTGTGTGTGTGTGTGTGTGTGTGTGTGTGTGTGTGTGTGTGTGTGTGTGTGTGTGTGTGTGTGTGTGTGTGTGTGTGTGTGTGTGTGTGTGTGTGTGTGTGTGTGTGTGTGTGTGTGTGTGTGTGTGTGTGTGTGTGTGTGTGTGTGTGTGTGTGTGTGTGTGTGTGTGTGTGTGTGTGTGTGTGTGTGTGTGTGTGTGTGTGTGTGTGTGTGTGTGTGTGTGTGTGTGTGTGTGTGTGTGTGTGTGTGTGTGTGTGTGTGTGTGTGTGTGTGTGTGTGTGTGTGTGTGTGTGTGTGTGTGTGTGTGTGTGTGTGTGTGTGTGTGTGTGTGTGTGTGTGTGTGTGTGTGTGTGTGTGTGTGTGTGTGTGTGTGTGTGTGTGTGTGTGTGTGTGTGTGTGTGTGTGTGTGTGTGTGTGTGTGTGTGTGTGTGTGTGTGTGTGTGTGTGTGTGTGTGTGTGTGTGTGTGTGTGTGTGTGTGTGTGTGTGTGTGTGTGTGTGTGTGTGTGTGTGTGTGTGTGTGTGTGTGTGTGTGTGTGTGTGTGTGTGTGTGTGTGTGTGTGTGTGTGTGTGTGTGTGTGTGTGTGTGTGTGTGTGTGTGTGTGTGTGTGTGTGTGTGTGTGTGTGTGTGTGTGTGTGTGTGTGTGTGTGTGTGTGTGTGTGTGTGTGTGTGTGTGTGTGTGTGTGTGTGTGTGTGTGTGTGTGTGTGTGTGTGTGTGTGTGTGTGTGTGTGTGTGTGTGTGTGTGTGTGTGTGTGTGTGTGTGTGTGTGTGTGTGTGTGTGTGTGTGTGTGTGTGTGTGTGTGTGTGTGTGTGTGTGTGTGTGTGTGTGTGTCTGTGTGCGTGCGCGTGCGCGTGTGCGTGTGCGTGTGCATGTGCGTGTGTGTGTGGTGGGCCTTACCAGGTTAAAAGGAAGACCAAGTTCTTTGACGTGGATATCGGAGGGTTGATAAAGCGTATCTCGATAGACTACCTGAAACCAGCTTTTCTATTGAAAGAGAATCTCCCTTCGGTTACTAACACATCAATTGCTAACACCCAACAGGAAAGACACGCCGATACAACTGGACAGACGTTCACCGGGTCAGGACACAAGTTTTACTTCCCTTCATGTTTCACAGCCATGGACGAAGGCAGACTTTTTTTTTTTTTTTACAGGGGGTTGTATGTTGGAAGTTTGCAGTCAAACAATATCCGATTCACTATTCTGTTGCCCAAAACTGTGAAGGGTATTCGTTTGGGTTAAGCGTATTAATTTCTGGTGCACAAAATTGTTCTTAACAGCAACATTAAAACAGTAGTCTAATAGTAATTGACTCACATTAAATCCATTAATTTCCCGCCCCCCCCCCCTTTGCCCCCTACGCGACGCCCATGTGTCTGTACATGACCCTTTCTATATATTGCAGCTGTTGCAATTTGTGCAGCTTCACTGCCCTTATCTTTACAGCATTCCAACGCTGACTGCGAGCGCGTCTTTAGTAAAATGAACCTAATTATAATGAGACACCGAAATCTACTCACATCTACAATTACTGCTTGTTTTAGCCAGTCAATATAAACAAAATAATGGATCCACTTGTGAGAGTTTCGCACCGACCGAAAATATGCTACACTCCATGACATATAATACTCTCTACGGCTCAAGCACTATGTCACATTCAACACAAAGTGACATTCCTTCGGAAGAGGAGGATGCTGGCGACAGTTTCGTTTTTAGTGACTGACAAATCGGTGAGTTTATTTTTTTTATTTTTTTTTTTATTAATGTGTTACTGTGGCATTTTTCCAAGTTGCACTTCAAAATTTATATTACATATTTTAATATCATTCAGCTCTAATATTTTTCAAGATATATGAAATCATAGTTTTAAAATAAAAAAAATGAAATAAATAAAAAATAAAACGACTGGAGAAAAAATCCGTTTATGGAGCCCCATGCGCTGGGATGGCACAGATGGGGGACTGTAGGCTTCGCCCTAGGGCACTACCCACTAAAAAAACTCCACCGGAAGCGCTGAATTAACACTAATTAATTTTTGTTATGGGGTGTAGCACGGCAGATCTTTTATATTCTTTACTTTATTTCTCTTTTAGTTTCATTCATCGTTGATTACATGTATAACACTGCCATAAGAATTTAGGATACACCCTAATATTTGCATTGCTTATTTGAATGAAGCGCGGTATACAAGTTTGAAGTAAATTCTCTTGATCTATTATGTATATTTTCAAAACATTTCGTACAATTGGCGAGTTGGAAGAGATGCACGAAATATTACTGCAGAAAAAGTGTAGGTCTCGTTAAAATACACATTTTATATCAAATACTTTTTTTGGTAGAGTTAACTATTTCCCAATATTCAATTTATTGGTTTGCATTACATTTCGACATTTTTACATTTATTTCCGTTGAAAACTTGGTATGAAAGGTTTTGGTTGGAATAAAGCACTTCTACATATTACATGTTGAATCATAACATTTTCAAGTGCTGGTGCATGTGCAAAAAGAATTAGCTGGGTACTGACACTAGACTTAACATTCAGCCTCGGGAAAAAAATGTTTAAAGTCCTAGCGCATAGTGACTAACGTTGTGGGAGACAATGGAAAATTGGGACTAATATTTTTGAAAGTATTTTTCATTATCAATCTGTGATGGGTTTTTACTAACCTTTTTTTTTTTTCATTGGAAACTAGCTACTGCTTTTACATTCGGCAGGAAATATTTAAGTTGGTTCTCTTCATTAGGTTGCAAATAGCTATTGATATGCAGTCATTTTAATAGTGCAATCCATGAAAATTGCTACGTATTTATTAATTCATTCTAAATTACTTTTGTACAACCGGTAAACCGTAAGAAATGCATAAGATGTCTTTCCAATATGTATTTGCAACCTAATGAAGAGAACCAACTTAAATATTTCCTGCCGAATGAAAAAACAGTAGCTAGTTTCCAATGGGGAAAAGAAAAGTTAGTAAAACCCATCACAGATTGATAATGAAAAGTACTTTCAAAAATACTAGACCCGATCTTCCATTGCCTCCCACAACGTTAGTCATTGCGCATGCGCCAGGACTTCAAAATATTTCCCGAGCTGGATGAGGAGTCTAGTGTCAGTACCCAGGTAATTCTTTTCGCACATGCAACAGGATTTGAAAATGTCATGATTCAACATGTAATAGGTAAGAAGTGCTTTATTCCAACCAAAACTTTCATACCAAGTTTTCAACGGAAATAAATGTAATGCAAACCAACAAATTGTTGAATACCAGGGAAATAGTTAACTGTATCAAAGAAAGCATTTGATATAAAATGTGTATTTTAACGAGACCTACACTTTTTCTGGAGTAATATTGCGTGCATTTCTTCCAACTCGCCAATTATACAAAAGTCATTCAGAATAAAGAGCATTTCAGAGACTATTCACAGAAAATTCAATATATACATTTCACTTGTCCTGAAAATGTCTTAAACTAATGGTATCACTATTAAAATAGACTTTTTTGAGAAAATGAGCATTTTGGAATAAGAAAAACAGAGATCCATGTCAAGGGTAATCTGAGGCTGGGGATTTTCTTGAAATTCTTCGTGTCGCACTCTGGGAAGATGCAAAACTATATACGAAGTCCAGTATTTAACCGATAATTTGTTTAGGTTGTATTGTTCACCCCATCCACACACTGACTTTTTTTTCCTTCTCAAAATACCTTTTAGATTCATAAATTCCCATAGCGTGCATTTTCAATGAAATCTCGATGTCGAAAATTTTGGTTGGAATACTTTCTCTAAATAGGTATTCATGAAATTATTTTTTTATTTATTCAGGAGAGCTTATAACGTGTATTTTGTAATGAGGGGAGCCCATACAAAACGTGTATTTCCACCTGAATGCCAGTCATACGTTGCGGTACGTATTTAAGGTGTTGAATAACAGTTCTAATACTAACATATCACTATCCACATTACTAACACACGCATGAGTGTCGGCAGACTTTTTTCCGGGGGGGGGGGGGGGGGGGGGGGAGGGGGTAGCACATGTTGAAAGTTTGCAATCAGATAATATTAAATCATTATTTTATAGTTAAAATTAATAATATTTGTTGCAAATAACCGTATTAATTTGTGCTAAATAAAAATTGTTTTTACATCAAAATTAAAATAATAGTTTAATAGTCATGGCTGCACATTAAGTTCGCCAACTTCCAAGAGGGAGGGGTTGCGGCCCCCCCCCCCTTGCCCCCGCTTCGCGACGCCCATGAACACACGCATAAATACACAATTGCTGAACTAGTTACGTTTATGCAAAGTTGGCGCTACTGCCGTTGCATGCAAGGTTTTTTATTTGGATTTGTATCTTCGGTTGGCTCCATCACTTCGACTAGCCGACCTGCGCATGCGCCATGTACTTCATTGTTTCGCGTAGACAGACAGGTACAAACGATTTACACTTACCCACCATTGCAGCTACACCATGCAGCTTGAAGAACTGAAGTATTTACTACAAGATGAAAACTCTGCAATAGGTTTCGCTGTGAAAAAGGGATTGTTACCTGAAAGGAGAACACTCTGTCCAGTTTGTGACTCTGGAAACATTGATTGGTATCAAAGGTTCAAGGTGCCATACTATCTTCGGTGCTCCAATAAAAACTGTGGAAAGAAGTGGTCAGTCACAAAAAATACTTGGTTTTTTACTTCTCGTCTGAGTGTGCAGCAGAATATTTTATTAATATATCATTGGATTAGGGAGGATACAATCAGTGAAGCAGCTGAGCAGTTGGAATACAGCAAAGCTACTATTGGAGACTATTATAAGCTCTGTCGCAAAGTATGTTACATTATAGTTACTCACTGGACAAAACCAATTGGAGGCAACAATAAGTATGTTTCCATCACAGATTTCTGTGTTGATCGAGGTCATGGCAGAAAACTAATTTATTTCCTTCGTGGTGAAGAACTAGGTACTTCCAATCGTTTTCTGCTAGAAATTAGAAGGAGTGACCAACAATCATTACTATCCATGCTAAAAACTTTCATTGTTAATGGTTCTAAAATAATCACGGACAACTGGGATGCCCATGGAAGAATTTCTAGTGATGAATTCAAAAGAGTGTTTGTCAATACTGGTATTGAGTGTATTGAATCAAAAGATAAATACCCAAAGCAAATAAAATGTTCAAAGAGAATACTAATTAATGTGGCTAATGTAGACAGAAATAGGGATCAGATGTTCCAATGCTTGTATTTTCACCCTATGGAAAGTCTCAGTACTGGAGAGAAGTTTGATAGGTTCCTCGAGGACTTAGCAAAAGTATATCCAGGGCCTTTTCGTGAACCTTTGAGTGCCATTGAGTATTAAAGGTAAGAAAGACAGTAATACTTGCACTGCCGCTCTAAAGTTTCCAGATGCTAAGTGTAGTAAGTGTAATACAGACGTCATTTAAGGAAAGAACAGGAAAGTGAACATAAAGAAGCAGCATGTTTGACATGATTTATTGCTTCATCAAACTTTAATGTAAATATAACAATATGATGACAAAATATGAAAATATTGCTCAGTCTGATAACCTTAGAGGGAGTGTTTTAAGTTTTATCACATTAGAAAATTGCTCTGTCACTGAGATCACTTTCTTCACTACTCTTGGCAGTATCTCTATAAGTTTTTGAATTGCATATGCTGGAATGTCATTCCAAGCAGTTTTGGTTCATTCCAAAGTATATTTTGAGATATAGGGCAAGTCTTCTTACCTAACGAGCCAGTTTATCACAAAGTAACTGAATGGGGTTAAGATCTGTAGACTGAGCCGGCCACTCCATAATTTTGAATTCTCCTGCCCTCTGCTGATTCTCCAGGGACTTCCTGCACATTTTTAAGTATGTTTTAGGTCATTACTCTGCTGAAATATGAAGCCCTGACCTATCAGATGTTTACCAGATGGGACTGCATATCTGCTCAACATGTTGTGATAGCCATTTTTGTCAAATAACCCCTTAATATTGTGTAGGGTGCCTACACCACAGCCCCATACCATTACAGACCCTCCTCCATGTTTCACTGGATGTATCAGTTCAGTTGGTGATCATCTTACATAGGTCCATCATCTGTTTCCAGAAACTTCAAATTTGGGTTTATCATTCTAAAGCATTCTTTTCCAATCGTCACTAGTCCAATTTTTTTGTTCCAAAGCCACTGAAATCTTTTCTGTTTGCTCACCTTTCTGAGAAGAGGTTCCTTCTCCCTAACAGATTGGCTGTTTTGAGCTTTCTCTTGACTGTACTAGCTGATATTTCCTTATCGTGACTTCAATTAAATTCAGCTAAAACTTCATCTGCTGTCAGCTTTCTGTTTCACTTGCTTGTTAACACTATAGTATTATCATTTTTGTTTGTAACTACAGGTCTCTCAGAACCATGTGAGTTTCATGTATATGCTGCGAAACCAATTTTTTCGCACAATCTATTGTATTTCTTCTGTTAATAGAGCTATCCTTTTGTGAGCTTAGAGTTGACCATTAATTTTATAAGGTTGTAAAAGCAAATAACTCGAAGCAGTTACACAGGTAAAAAAGAGATTCTAAGAAAAGCGATGCTGCTAAAGCAAGCTGGGACAATTTTGTGTGTTTGAGTGGAAGTGTAGGCAATGGTAGCAATGTCTCACTCCTAATTGAAACTGAAAATAATGCTGAGTTTGTTAATTAAAGCAATGTTATCACTGGTACTTCATTAAGGAATAGGAAAATAAATCTGTAGTACTAAACTTTCTGGGCTTGCACAGTTCAACCTAGCTTATGACCAACCGTCCGACCATTTTGGTTCCCCCATCACTGCCTCCATTACACCATGTGACTCATTGTTTCTATTTCTTGTCATACTATGCCACATATTTACAGAGAATGTTACAACAATATCATAATGGTGCAAAAACTGCACGAGACCACAGCAATGGGGTAGATGCAGTCTATCCAATGCATCAAGGGAGTAGGGTTGCCAGGTATTTAAACTCAAAAGTAGGAAACACTGGCCAAAAGGAGTAGCAAAATTCCAACTGAATTACTCCAAAATATTGTGTACATTAATAAAATTAAAAATAGGTACACAAATAATAAATTTGAACTCAAAATTGAATTGTTTCCAATATCCCCTCCTCTTCCGTGAAGAGGAGTTCTTTTACATACCAGAAAATTTACTGAAATAGGATTGTCAGTTTTAAACCCCTCTATGTGAGCAGACCGACATCGGCAGAATGGAGGCTCATCAATAAGTATTAGAGCAATGACAGACTCTTTGGGACTCAGATAATGGAACTGCTCACTGAACAAAGCACTTAACTCCCAATCTGACTCTCCATGGTGTAATTGCAAGCAAGGCGATGTCAACTTTTACCTTACACAATTCCTTACTGGGCACGGTTGTTTTCAGGCTTATCTTCATCACTTTGGGCTCAGTCCCTGTGCGAAGTGTATATATTGCACTGCTGTAGATACTGTGGAACACACCTTTTTGACTGTGTGTGATGGCAATGACAATGTCATCAGACTGTATCTAAACTGGGCATCTTCACACCTGACCAAGTCATCTCTCGCATGTTAATCTGTGCTTCCCACCGGAAGGCTGTCAGCAAATTGGCTCATGACATCTTATCTTGCAAGCGTCAAGAAATGGACAATGTTTGGCACTATAGTTGACCGATAATCATCATTTTACAGCCATCTTCTTCTTGAAGTAATACCGTTTGGGTAGTCCCAAGAAGAAGCTCAGAAAGGTCCTCCCAGAAGCTTTTTGGTTGGTGGGAATCCAACTCCCCTGAGGTGTCTAAGATTATTTCTCTGCTCAAAAAAAAAAAAAGGAAAAGTAAAAACACCTCTACAAGCCATCTGTCTGGGCGGGTTTCAACCTGTAACCTTGGGATCAATAGTCCAGCGCTTAACCAAAAGAGCCACCTAGATGGGCAATTCAAATCTAATTTTGGTTTTAACACACAAAATTTGTTGACTTACTCTCTCGCTGCAGCATTAACCATGAGTATAGGAAACATATTGTCATGCTACTAAGTTTTAAATATTTCACCAATTTAACAAAAATCAATGAAAGCATTAGTCTATAACCTGATGGAATCATAGTTCACCCAAAGGAATCCAGTTGAAGTTTGAGTAGCCCAAAAAGTCACAAGTGGCCCAATTGCAAAACATTATAGCAACATTAAATAAAATTAGCCCAGTTTGCTACTTTTTGCCCAATATGGCAACCCTGCACGGAAGCACTCCTCACCTGTCCAGCTGTTGCCAGCATCAGCATTCTAAATGGAGCCAATTAGTGCTGCGAGTGTAGCAAACATCTAAAACCAGAACAAAGCAATGACTCATTAGTTTTGCATAAATGAGCGAGAATAGGGTGTAATATTATCTTTTGCTGTGTGGTGCATACAATAAGTCAACTGCTGCATATGATGGATAGAGAGAGAGTAACCAATTAGAGAAACTTGTCCTGTGTTATGGAATACAGCTTATGACATATACAACGATAAATACACAAAAAAGTACAGCTGCGTGGAATGAAGTTACAATGGCTCTATTTTCAGCATTTGCTACAGAAAATGGACCACATCAAAAGCTAATAGGTAAATATTACTCAGGACAGATAACATTGTATTTAATGATTGAATGTTGCGAGTCGAATTTTAGAACAATTCTGCTTCACTTATATTGTAAATTAATAGGACATGTATTGAAAGCTCTGGCTTCCATCATTTGCTGTAAATCGACTAGCAGCATTGGCGTCTTCTCCCCTCTGGTCCCTGGTAGATGGCATGTGTATAGGTGTCAGGAGGCAGTATTTCAGAGCTCATAATTCAATGACTGTTTTTTTAATGAAAATTATCTCCCATATGGCAAGTTCTAGTGTGTGGTTCACTTCTTTTAACAGTTCAGAATTTGTGTCTAGTGTGCAACAGCTGATTTGTCTGTCTGTTTATATTTATGTTCCAGATGTGTTCTTTGGTACAGATGTTAATTTTTCATTTGGCCTTACTGATGTATACTCTCTTGCTGTCCTGCTTGTTAATCCTGTAGATACCAGGTTTTAAGGTTTTGGTATTCGGTCTTTGAGAGGTTTTATCAGCAGATTTTTCAAGCTGAACATGTTCAGTTTTGTTGTGTTTGGAGAAAATCTTCTGAAATTTCTTATGCAAAAATGGATGGAATGTGAATTTGTTAATTTTCTGTTTGTTGTCCAATGCTGTTAAAGTTGTGATATTATTAATTTCTTTCTTGCTTTTGAATTTTTGAATTTTATTGTTTATTCATTTTTCATTGAACCCATTGTTAAGTGCTAGTTTGGTGATTTGCTTATATTCTTTGTCATATTCATGCTTGCATAGAGGAAAGTTAATTAATTGGTACAAGAGGGAATTAAGATCACAACTTTAACACCGTTAGACAAAAAACAGAAAATTAAGAAATTCTCATTCCATCCATTTTTGCATCACAAGTTTCTGAAGATTTTCTCCAAACACAACATAACTCTTGCTCCACTGAATATGTTCTGGTGGAAAAATCTGCTGATAAAACCTCCCAAAGATCAAATGCCAAAAACTCAAAACCTGGCATCTACAGGATTAAAGACCAGGACAGCAAGAGAGTATAATCAGTAAGACCAAACTTGTTGTTGTTAGCTAATGCTGGATTTCTGACAATGAAGTCGTTAATTCCCTTGCTCTCCAATATTTTTCACTGATGGATGTGGTGCTAGAAGTGCCCGGGCATATTTGAAGGTGGTCTTGGTCCATTTCCTCTTGCAGATCACATAGAGGACAGAGTGGTGAAGAATATATCCCAATTCTGTTTAAATGTTTTGCCAGACAATCATGTCCTGTAATCAACCTGATGGTTGCAACTGCCATTTTTCGAGGATACTCAGGAATTACTGTTTGAATGTTTGGTAGTTCCCATCTTTTATTTTTTGATTTTTCATAGTGATATTTTGCAATAATTTTTTTGCTACACATTGCTTACATATAGGCTACACCAGATCTGTATGTAAGTATAGACTGAAGGGGTAGGCTTATGTATGTATTGCTTTGCTATGTATTGCTACACATAGGCTACATCAGATCTGTATGTAAGTATAGACTGAAGAGGTAGGCTTGTGTAGGCTGACATAGGCTACACATAGGCTACACCAGATCTGTATGTAAGTATAGACTGAAGAGGTAGACTTGTGTAGGCTGACATGGGCTGACAGAGGCTACACATAGGCTACACCAGATCTGTATACAAGTATAAACTGAGGAGATAGGCTAGTATAGGCTGACATAGGCTATACATAGGCTGCACCAGATCTGTATGTGAGTATAGACTGAAGAGGTAGGCTTGTGTAGGTTGACATAGGCTACACATAGGCTACACCAGATCTATATGTAAGTATAGACTGAAGAGGTAGGCTTGTGTAGGCTCACATAGGCCCACATAAGCTCACATATGCTACACCACATCTGTATATAAGGAATAGACTGAGAAGGTAGGCTTGTATTGGCTCACATAGGATACACCAGATCTGTATATAACTATAGACCAGTATAGGCTCACATAGGCTACACCAATCTGTATACTCAGGGGTATCCGTCTAGGGGATATGTGAATGGCGACCACAAGGTACCCAAGCTGAGCAGAACATTACTTTCACTTACTGGTGTTTTGCTCCTCACTGTAGCTTTTCTATCTGACCTTACCTTGGTCATCTCTTGTTCTCTTCTGACTCCGATGCTATTATGGTTCCTGAGGGCTAGGGAGTCTTTATTTTTCCAACCTCTCCATTTCTCTAATTTCTCTATAAACTCTTAACCCCTAACATACTGACCTGTCATGGCATGTAATACGTCTTCTGATTGGTAATCAGAGGATATGGTTGGTGAATTTATTTTGATAATTCTCCCGGTCAGGTCGGTAAGACCCATAAACCAACGACAGGTGTGGTTCTCCAGACATCCTGGGGGTTGTGAGAGAGCGATGTAACTGCCAAAACATAAAAATATGGTGCTCTCTAAAAAGAGGTTACTATTACTGCTAAGTCTCTTCAGTAAGACCAAACTAAACATTAATATCTGCACCAAAGAACACCTCTGGAAAATTAAATATAAACAGACAGGCAAATCAGCTGTTGCAGCACAGTTTTGGGAAACTCACCATAAAATAGACACAAAACGTTTGTTCCAACAAGCGGTTTTGAGCACGTTCTGAACACCCTCCGAACTAAAACCAGCAGGAGAAATACGAACTGGCTTGAGAATTTAATGCCATTCTGGCAGTTTGTCACAATAGCTCAGTGGTTAGAGCGTCCGCCCGGCAAGCAGAAGGTCTGTGGTTCAAATCCCAGTTGTGGCATTGAATTTTTAAGTTCCAGTTCTACCTCTTAAAACCAACATTTTCTTACACACATGCTCAATCGAGCATGCTCTCAGAATTAGTTCGGAAGTTTGTATGGTTGCAACATTACTTGAGCCATTATTAATATGTGATTCTGAATAATCTGAGCACGCATTGTAGGCTATACAAGGTTCGTTCCAACACGCTCCAGATTCAGTTCTGATATCTGAGCATGCGCAGTAGCTAAGCAGTGTTCCATACATGATAGAAAATCCTCAGACCTGGCTTTGAATTTCCAACTTGCTGTTCCAATATTTTGGGAACGAGTTCATAACCAGTGAAATTGGTTCTTGGTCAAAGGCAGGAGCTGCAAGTTCTGGACATGTGCAAATTGTAGAGACTAATAGCCTTCTATGTGTGCACAGTTATTCAATATTAGAGATTAATGATGGTTCAAGTGATGTAGGTCTGTTCCAACAAGTGCTTCTGAAAGCATTCAGAACTAATACCAACATTTTCTTACGCACATTCACAATCGAGCTGGCTCTCAGAATTGGTTTGGAAGTTTTGTCATGTTGCAATCCTACTTAGTACTGTGCATGCCAGAACTGATACTGGATTGTGTTGGAACAAACCTAAATTCATTAAAATAAGTGAACCACTCACTAGAACTCACCATATGGGAGAAGATTTACATTTAAAGACACATAGACTTATGAACTTTGAAATCCTACCTCCTGACACCTATACCAAGTTCATACCATCTACCTGAGACCAGAGGAGAGAAGATGCCAATGTCACCAGTCAATTTATGGTAGACAATGGAAGCAAGAGCTTTCAAAACATGTCCTGTTAACTTACAATGTAAGTGAAACAAGTGTTCCAAAATATGACCCGCAACATTCATTCGTTAGAATTTGCATTCACTGTTACAAAGTTCCAACAAGTTAACTGAACATTGCATTTGTTTATTTGAAGTTGAAGGAGGAACTACGCATACCCTGCATAACCGGGGTACAGGGTACGTATTTAAACATGATAATAGCACCACCAATAAAATTAATACTCATTGCTAAATGTCCTAAGTGGTACATATTTTATAGCTTGTTATTGTTCATGTTTTGTTGTTTTTACCTGGAACTTTACCAGCACCTTCAAATATAATTAGAATGTGCATGCCTGTTTAATATTAAAACTATCTTCAAAATGAACATTTAGAAATGCTGTAAGTGACAATGTGTCTTTAAAATTGGACCTATCCATTGCATTCACATACAGAATAAAATTGTGTTATACTTATGAGGGGAAAAATGTTCATTATATCAAGAAGCTGACATTCGAAAATAATTTAAGAACTTGTTACTATCTTCATAGAGTTGGGGAAACAATGTGTCAAAATTAGCATGCAAATGCCTCTCACTGATATAATTGGATCCATGCACCTCCTTCCTTTTTTCCTTCTCTTTAATATAATATAGGTAAGATCCACTAGAGCAACAACTACATCAGGTTCTATCTTCAGGAACTGAGGAACAATAGAATGTGAGTGTCTCAGCCATGTGTGTTCAGATCCCAAACATGTAAATATTAGGCGCGAAAAGCAGACATAAAGATTCTGCTCATGTGTCCCTAATGTAAAAGCTTTCAAATTAAATGAAAAGTCAAAAAACTTATTTTGTTTAACGATGCTGTCAGTTTCCAGGATCACATCTGCGTCACTAATGTGATGGACTTTTGTCCCGCAGGAGCTCTACTGACATGGCGCTGTTGTTTTTAAGTACACTTAAAACTGTGCCTGGGCCGGATTTGAACCCACAACTTTGGGATTAGTAGACCACCATCTAAACCACTGAGCCACCCAGACCAATAAAATGAAAAGTCTTACAGGTATATAGAGAACTATAAAACTATTCTAAATACAATGATCAATTGAAGCACAAAGGCTTTACAATGTAAGACTGCTAAAAAATGCTGAAAATAAAATTAAAAATGTGGAATATTATTAAAACTGTACATTAAAACACATCAAAATGGGTAGAAAATGCAGGAATTATGAAAAAATGACTGCCAAATTCTTAATAAATATAATGATAAGCACACTAAAAACTAAAATTCTAGTGGGTTAGATAAATGCTCAAATCAGATGACTAAATATTGTAAGTGTGAAATATTGGATACCTTTACTTGCATAATAAATTAAAGCTATAACTCAAGAACTTTCCCAAGCAAACTAAAAGAAGTACTAGACCAATTTACAAACAGATAGGCTCCAAACAATTGGTAGAAAACTGTCATCCTACATCACTCCACTCATTTCCAAAAATTATGGAAGGATATGGAAAAATTGAAGCTATTAACAGTGAAGCAACAAGATTCTAAAGTAAGAACAAATTAGAAACTCAAAACTTCACTTATCTTATTGTTTTGGTGCTGACCCTGGGGTTTCAAGCTATATCCAGCTCATTCTCAAAGCCATATCATTGATATCATTGATATGGCTTTGAGAATGAGCTGGACACAGCTTGAAACCCCAGAGTCAGCACCAAAACAATAAGATAAGTGAAGTTTTTAGTTTATAATTTGCTCTTACTTTAGAATTGTGGAAGGACTTTTCTTAGAACAATGTTAAATATTTTGTGATAAGTTTAATATCACTTCAGAGAATCAGTTTGCCTTTCAAAAAAATAAATCTAGAATACACGCATTTAGCAAAGGGAATTTTATAATTGTTCAAGCAATAGACAGAAAGGAGTTAGTGAACAATTCTTGATCGTTCGATGACTTTTTTTTGACTGTGTTAACATAAAAAATCTATTGACTGTCTCCATGGTCTAGGGGTAACATGCTAGCATCTGGTTCCCGAGGTTGCAGGTTCCAACCCAAAGGAGGGCAATGTATTTTTTCAGGCATAAAAGTCCTTAGCATAGTTTCCTTTGGAAGGGAAGTAAAGCTGGTGGTCCCATGTCATAGATTTATGGCACATAGAAGAACCTCAAGCCTGACAAAGATGCCCCTGAGAAAAATCAAGTGGTCTTTCACACTCAATATAGAATGTGATGTGAGGACCATACCCGTTAAAGAGCATCCCTAAATAAAAACTCAATTTCAATAAAAAATCGATCAGAAAAATTAGAAAACTATGGGATAAGAGGCTATCCATTGGAATGGTGTAAGTTTGTACCTTTTTAACAGAGAGCAATGTGTAGAGATAATATATGATATAGAAGAGAATCTGAGAGAAATTAAATCACATTTTATACCTGTAACACAGAGTACCTCAGGGGTCTGAACTGGAGCCATATCTACATATTCTTTATATAAATTACCTGCTTAAAAATACGGAATGCAGGAGGATTAGCCATTGGGTATGCAGATGATATTACTCTAATGGTAACAGATAAAATGGCTGTAGATGTACAAAATAAAGCAAATAGATATTAGAGGTAGTTAAAACAAAGGAGTACTTATCAGAGCTAGGAATGTTACTAAACACAAATGAAACAGAATGGATGAAATTTGGAATAAATAATAAAACACAAACATAACATTAGCAACTGAGCGAGATGGCTCCACGGTAACACATGAGGCTTGCATTTGGGGGTAATGGATTTGATTACTTTGGCCAACCTTCCTATGACCCATGGGCTCTTTTCAGGGATTTTCCTGGGTCACTAGGCAAATGCTGGGTAGAATAATCGCATCCCCCAAATTTTGTGTCTCTCCTTTTAATTTTACCTTCATTTCTTTCAGGGTCTTTCAATGTCGGAAGTGTTGGCGATGGGCAAGTTTGGCACTGCTGTGTAACTGCTATTCTCGATGGATGTGTGGTATTGTCGTCACCTGACCTGCTGGAGTGGACCGCTGTTGAAACCCTTGAGGCTGGTTACTGCTTGGCGAACCCTAGTGTTGAGATGAATCTCCAGGACACATTAGAGACCCTCACACTGGCTTGCACTACTCTCCTGTGTTCCAGCTTGCCTGTAGAGTAGTCTCATTTCACCCTTCCTCCCAGGATCTGACATACAATAGCTTTAACAGATGGCTCAGTAGTACAAATCATGGATGAAGATAGTGCTCTAAAGGTATGTTAGACTTTTATACACTCACATTTAAATTATGGGATCATCTTATGGGGATCAGTAGGAAAGAAACAGAGGTTAAAGGTATTTAGGTTACAGGAAAGAGCATTAAGAAAAGAAATACATGTAAAAATAGTTTTAAAATGACTCAAAATCCACACACTACGTATTTATATGAATATCTCAAGCATATAGTAAGAACACACAAAGAACAAAAAGATATAAATATTCACAATAATAACACAAGAATAAAACAACTATTTTATGAGCAAACTAAGATGTTCCCTGGGTACCAAATGTATTGATTTTGTTATAGATGCAAGGGGAATATGGGAACACAGTAGGCTTTGAGCAATAGTAAAATCTTTTAAAGCTTCGAAATTCGTTCTCTTTGCACGTCCAAATGGATAAAAAAGTGAATAATGACTTTCCATTTGAGAAAAGTTTAAGTACTATAAAACTCACAGAAATAACAAGGAATATCTCCAAAATGGTTCACTCCACAAAAAAATGCATACAGACATAACTTGTATGTGTTAACGAGATCTACACTTACTGTATAGTAAGATGTGGTCTATCACAGTTTACCAGTATATTTATTGAGCAAGTTTCAACTGTTTCTTATGGGCACCTCTTTTTTACAAGCAGGCAATTGAATCGTTCCTTCTCAACGCTCATAATGTGGAGGGAACACACCTGTCATTGGTTTACGGATCCACCAGATCAGCCTTGGAAAATCATTAGGATATCACCAGCCTTTTCTTCATTTGCCAGATGAAGGATGTTCCTACTGCTGTGACAAGTCAGCAGTAAATGTATATATGGCATTTCCTCCATTTTGATGGAACCATTATACCGCTGTGACTCGGTCCCCAGAGCCTCATCTGTTAAAACAGGGTGTACCACGAGCAGGAAGAGTTTGGGATTTCAATAGGAGAGGTTATAAGAGTTATAAGAGGCACATCACTATCCTTTACACCCATGATTAAACATCTGCAAAATTTAAATAAACGTATTGTTTTGCAATGAATCACATCCCACTGTGGAATTTCTAGAAATGATCAAGCAGACATGTTGGCCAATTGCTCAAACAACAAAACAAAATATTCCCTATGATACAGTTAAAAGGTTAATCAAAAACATCTTTCCAAAAAAATATGGTTATCTTGCTTCGTCTGAAAACCTTAATTGGAAGTATCTCCAACATAAACTTAAAACAATTCCAGATCTACCAAGAAAATCATCAGTTGCAATGTTTTGATTAATCTAAAGCCATGATTGTCTGAGTGGACATTTGTTCAAGTTTTGATTAATGACTTCCCCAAGTGCTGTTTATGTAAAAAAAATGACTAAACGAACATTGATCACCTAACTGTATGTCAAATTCTACAAAATCAAGAAGATCTAGTCTCCAAATATTGGGAGGCAAGAAGAAGAAGAATGATTTTATTATTATATATTATTATTTATATTCTGCGCATGACACACACGCACGTGTACACACACACACACACACACACACACACACACACACAGACACACGCACACACACACACTCACACACAGTTTACCAGTTATACAAAAGTCATCAAGAGTAAACAGGACTACATGGGCTATAGCCAGAAAATTCAAAATATACATATCATTTGCCATATAAATATCTTAAACATATGGCATTTTAATCAAAATCATTAGAGTCATTTTTGAGAAAATAAACAATTTTGAAAAATTGTCTATGTAAAGGGTAGTTTAGAGTGGAGGAATTTTCTTCAAAATTTTCATGTGGCATCCTTGAAAGAAGTTTAACTTAAATAATAATAATAATAATAATAATAATAATAATAATAATAATAATAATAATAATAATAATAATAATAATAATAATAATAATAATAACAATAACAATAACAATAACAATAACAATAACAATAACAATAACAATAACAATAACAATAACAATAACAATAACAATAACAATAACAATAACAATAACAATAACAATAACAATAACAATAACAATAACAATAACAATAACAATAACAATAACAATAACAATAACAATAACAATAACAATAACAATAACAATAACAATAACAATAACAATAACAATAACAATAACAATAACAATAACAATAACAATAACAATAACAATAACAATAACAATAACAATAACAATAATAATAATAATAATAATAATAATAATAATAATAATAATAATAATAATTTACTGACCATTTAGTTGCTACAAAAGTTACAATGGGCTTTGTCAAAAAAAGGAAGAATGCTTAAAACTTATAAAATATTCATTACTTATATAACTAATGGTACGTTTACATATCACATTTTGTGCGCCAAACTCTTGTATATTATATAAAGGATGTCTAATTAATCATTTGTACAGTCTCTCTTTATACACTTGAATATTTGCAGTAGTTGTTTTGTTGGAAGTGAATTAAAGGGTTTTATGCGTATTTGTAATACTTGGAGCTCTTCTGAAATCTGTGGTAAGGCACATCGATTTTATTACTGCTGCATACATTGTGTTCATTTATATCACTGCTGACATCTTAGGTATACAAATTCTGTTTTATAGAGATCAGAACATCATAAATATGTAAATTAACAACAGTAGGAATTTCTAACTCTATAAATAATGGTTTGCAGTTTTCAAATATCAACTTTGGTTTTTAACCAACTTTTCATTTTTGAGTTATGCTGTGCACAGACAGACACACACACACACACACACACACTAACATGGACCTTTTTCTAAAAGTCTATTTTTGGATTCTTGTGGTGGAAGATCATTTTCATCACGTTTCTCACTGTCACTTATTTCCCCGGCATCACTATCAACACATTCACTTCCACTTCACTTTCCTGATTACCGTAATCAATATCTGATAATCAGACGGCAAAGCATCAAATTCGGCCAGTAATTCTTCATCGCATATAACATGCACCTGCCTGCTAGGCCCAGCCATGTTTTGTACACCCATGAATCCCCACAATCACACGATTCCATGCCTACCTGCCGCTCTCTGTGAGGTAAAATACATACACAAGCCTTTATATTTTAAGCTGCAGATGTCACTGTAATGCAGAGAGCGCTTTCAAACTGCTTCATTATAATCCCAACTGATAGAAGAACATGTTCTTTCAACTGAAAGTGTGTACAGATTCCCTTCAGTACCTGGTCAGTCTTGATTCTAGTGAGTAGCTCCCTCCATTGCTGTTCCAGCCAACACACAGAGATTTAAATGCCTGGCCGTCTATGCGACAGCCAACGCAGTGAAAGGGTTAATACATTGTGTTTATGTTTATGTATGAATAATTTTTCCCAAATGGAAAGTTTTACTGTTTCTCTCTGTGTTTTACCAAAAAGGATTTATAAATAATATCCCATTATCTGTATTTCTAGTGGATGTGGTAAAACTACACTTCTAGCTGCAGTGAGCAAGAGATTAAAAGGTGTGTATAGCAGAAGTTCCATTTTCTTTACACCCATAGCACTTTTTGTTTGCACTTTCCATCTCAGGTAGCATAATTATTGGATATTTGTACACAGAGATATTCCAAATATCACAATACAATAATGGATTAGTCATCATTAAGATCTGAATGAGAAGTGGAATATTTGTTGTGTGATTGCTGATTCATGTCGTACAATAAATTTTTATTTGTATGTGTATAAGCTCATAAATTCCAATAGATTCTATCTTTTAAAGTACTTCATAAGTAACAATATTCTAATGTACTAAAATATCAGTCTACCATAACATTTCCATATTCAGTGAAATTATTCACTTAACAAGTAGAGCCTTAGAATAGGTAAACAGCAGAGAAAGTAAAAATTTAAGCAGAAATAATTTGTAATTTTTTATTCATGTTACTAACATTACCAGCTGTCATGTAAGAAATTTATTCAATAAAATATTAATTGATACTAAATAATTTGGAACTACCATAGTGAAAGTAATTACTCATATTTTTAATAAATGTAAAGGTCCTTTTACTCCACATACTTAAAACAGCATGTGACATTTACAGCTTATTAGCTAACTACATCTTATTTATATGTATATGTAATGTTTGTGAGTATATTCGAGGGTTGGAACATTAATAATGGCAATTATTTATTTATAACTGATATAAAAGAGAAACATGTTACCAAGCTCTACTGTAACTCAAACTAATCACCAGTGTTATGTACAATCTGTTGCCAGTGACGTAGAAGTTGTAGGATACTCTCAGCAGTATCGGTTCTGTTGATAGTTTATATGGAGCGGTCTAATGCACAATGAATCTCTGGAACAATTCTTCAGCAAATGCCACAAAGTGGTTCCTTCATCTTCGGAATCAAAGTCACAGGAATTTCCCAGCACCATCGACTGAACAAATCAGCCACAGCTTGCGCTGTATACAGCCTAGCAATATATTATAACCATTTCTGCATTTCCATCAAATCATATGGAACCCATCGTGATGCAGTTTTTCTCATGCCCAGGTGCTCCTTCAGAACGTGAAGCACAGTTGTATGCACTATTCTGGTATCTCGGGCCAGCTCGTTGATCAGTATCCAGTAACACTGCAAAAGCATGCACATCTTCACTCACACTAGGACAACCTTGCCACATTGTCTGCCACATTTTGGCACCCTTTGTTGAAGAAGTTTACCCACCATGCCACTGTTCTGTAAGGCAATGCAGGTTCTCTGCAAGCCTCTTGATCACACTGTCGTGCTGTATGACCTCTAGCACATTCAACCTTTATCCAATTCTGTTGTTTCTGCTTTGAAAATATCGTGACAACATTACAATAGACTGCTAGCTTATACAAGACTGTTTCTCTTGCTACTGTGCATGCGCTTGTTGTGGGAAGGGAGCTAATATTTGCTCAGACATAAGGTATATATGCAAGCGCGAATCTAGAAATATTCTATGGGGGGGGGGGGGGGGGGGGCAGTTCCAGTACACTACCACTTCTTACTAATTAAATTCATGCTAAAACGTGACTAGCTAAATATTTAACTGAAAGAAACAATTTTTAAAGGTAGTACATACCTATACCAATTTTCATAGAAATCGGTTTGTCCATTTTGCGTGATGATGAGGTAACACACATACAGCAATAACGTAGGATATGACAGGGGGGCCCAGGCCCCCTGGCACCCCCTCTGGATCCGCGCTTGTATATATGTAACTAATGTGTGCTATTAGCGACAATATTATGTTCCATTGCATAGCGACTGCAGCTGTGTTGCCACTATCAAAGTTCCAACCTTCATATTTGTAGTCCTTTTTTAATATGTATATGATCAACTATGTATTTGTTCATGTTATTGCATATTATTCATATATAAATTTGCCTCTCATCTGACAATCCAAGTTCTTAACAATGTCTACATGCAAAGAGGGCACATAGCAATGTTGAGATTTTTTTTTCCAGTTCTACCTCTTAATGTCTGTATGATTTTTAGGATTTCACATTGTGAATGTGGCCTCAGGGGTCCCCGTCTAGGGGATATGTGAATGGCAACCACAAGGTACCCAAGCTGAGCAGAACATTACTTCCACTTACTGGTGTTTTGCTCCTCACTGTAACTTTTCTATCTGACCTTACCTTGGTCATCTCTTGTTCTCTTCCGACCCCGATGCTATTAGGGTTCCCGAGGGCTAGGGAGTCTTTATTTTTCCAACCTCTCCATTTCTCTAATTTTGCTATAAAATCTTAACCCCAACATGCTGACCTGTCTTGGCATGTAATACGTCCTCTGATTGGTAATCACAGGATATGGTCGGTGAATTTATTTTGATAACTCTCCCGGTCAGGTCGGTGAGACCCGTAAACCAACGACAGGTGTGGTCCTCCAGACATTCTGGGGGTTGTGAGAGAGCGATGTAACCGCCAAAACATAAAAATATGGTGCTCACTAAAAAACGGTTACCATTACTGCTATTGCTCTCTTCAATATCACTGTGAAAAATATTGGAGAGCAAGAGGATTAATGACTTCATTGTCAGAAATCCAGCATTAGCTAACAACAATTTACTGGCTACTACAACAGGCACAACTAATTTTCGGTATCAACTCAAGCACTGATAAGGGGATATATAGAAAATATTCTAAAACTCAATAGCAGAAGGCTGTAGACAATACCAGTTGAAGGGTTGAGAACTATAGTGGGCCATCTGCCATTTTTAAAAATACAAAAAAAATCTGATGTGTTGCACATGACCTTCTCTACTCTTGTACTATTCTTGTAAACTCTTATTCCTCTATCTTCATGTTAGTCAAGATCAGCATTTATAGAAATAATCTTATTGGTAATTTTCTTGTAGGTACAAGGGTAATATGGGAATAGAGTAGGCTTTGAGCGATAGTCAAATCTTTTAAAGCTGGTCGCCAAATGAAGTCTTTAAAATCCTCTTCTCTTTACATGGCCAAGACATAAAAAAATGAACAACAACCTTTAACAACCTTCCATTTGAGAAAAGTGTAAGTATTACAGAACTCACACAAATAACAAAGAATATCTCCGAAATGGTTCAGTATGCGTTAAAGATCTACATTTTTTGTATAGTAAGATTTGTCTATCTCTTATGGTTTACCAATTATGCAAAAGTCATCAAGAGCAAACAGGACTACATGTACTATAGACAGAAAATTTGAAATATACATTTCATTTGCCATACAAATATCTCAAACGTTTGGCATTTTAATCAAAATTAGAGCCATTTTGAGAAAATCAAAATGTTTGAAAATTTTCCCATGTAAAGGGTAGTTGGAATGAGGAATTTTCTTCAAAATCTTTGTGTCACATCCTTGAAAGTTACTAAACTTGAATAACAACTTTGGTTTTTAACTGACTTTACACTTTTGAGCTATATTTTTCATACACGCACACAGACCTTTTTTTAGAAATGCTTTTTTTGGATTCAGGGTGGCTCAATATATGTATTTTTGGTGAAATCTTTACATAAAAAATTTGGGGTTGAATACAATACTTCCCCTACTTACTATACATAGTAGAGAAAGTAATAAGGCTAAAGTTTAGTTAATTTTACAATGTATTGAATAATTCATAGCATAATGTAGTATTAACTTGTTGTTAACATAGTAATCCACCCTTAGAAAATATATTATGTATAACCGTAAAACATACCAACAGATGGCAACAGCTCAATTTGCGGCGCCGTGGCCAAGCGGTTAGCGCACTCGCCTACCACCTAGGCAGCCCGGTTTCGATCCCAGGGACCCGCATGTGGTATTTTATACAGGAAATGACATGCTAAGAAAATTTTAAATGTTTTACAACAGCCTATTGCTATACTAGGACAGTTAAAATATTTTAAAAATACCACCACTTTCCAATATAATGTTTTGATAAGTCATTCAATTAACAATAACTTACAAGTGTAATTCAAAGTTGAAATTATCTCAATCTGGAGTATTCTATGTGAGCATGGCCATTCATAGAAACTGTGAGCAAACATGTAGATTTATTATGCTGACTGCAAGATTTTGGAGATCTCCTAAAAATATGCTCACCTTAACATCATAAACTGTTGGAAAGTATATCCTAAGGAGTTCAAAGAAATCGCTTTCTTCCTGGGGAAGATTCTCGTCTGTCAGTAGCTTCAAAAGGTATCCAAAATCATAACTACTGAAAGCACACACAAAGTCACATTAATGATTTTCAAGCAGCAGTAAAGCCATGTACCATCTAGTGTGCTGGAGAATAAGCTACAAAGCAAATCATGTTCAAGTAACACGTCAGTGTAGTATATGTCAAGCACAAAACATATGCTCACACCTGCACAGTAGACTTTAAATAAGATTGAAGAGTAACAAAAAAAATAGTTCTAGCAAACTAATATCAGATAAGAAAATAGTACATTTTATACCAGTCAAGCAAACACAAGAGTTGGAGGGACCCTTGTCTGATTCACTGGATTTCCTTTTCTGGTCTGTGGATTCTTCATTACTGGGTTTCTCTTACCTAGTGTCATTTAACATTTTCAGTTATAATTGAAATTAGTAGTATAAAATTATAAATTGAACTAGGTTATCATATCTGATACAATTCTATTGTGGATCCAATATTTCATGCTACTTTCTCCACCTGGGGATAGTAAAGCTCCTAGTCCTGAAGTTTTAAACTCAAGTCCCTGTACAGCTAGTAACGCAATGTAATGTTTGTGGTTTGGTAATGACAAGCAAATACAATTGACTTCGTCAGTCCAAAAAATTAAATAAATATTATACGCATTTATATACATAAGTGTATTCACACATATGAAGTGCTTAGAATAGCAAGGAGGTGTGCGCCAAAATACGAATTTTTTGTTTTTCTTGCAACATATAGTATGAAGCCTACTCTTTAATGTCCGTTAAGTGTGAATGGTTGATACGCCCTGGATATGAACAAATTCTCCATTTGAATACACCACAGTGTTAGACCTAACGCACTTCAGCCGAAACTCGAGAATAGCAAAGGTGCATTAGCCAACCTGCCAGCCGGAGCCAATCGCTACGCTGTGACAGATGCTTTTCAAGAGAATGTAGCAATAAATCACTTAAGAGAGGGTACTGTTTATTTTCAGGCCTTTACCCCTCATAAATGGTTATTCCTTAACCTTTCAAACATTTTTTGTGGTTTTGTAAATAGTTTTTGCCTAGATGTATGGGACATTTCTCTAGTTCAGTCTGTTGCTTTTAAAGAAACCTGTGTTTAGTGGCTGGCAGCTCTCGGTTTAACTTCTGTTTAGCATTATGTTTCAAGAGTAGTTGTGTTGTTTACTAACAATACCATTGAACAAACCTTTAGTGCATTTAGAGTAGTGATTTACTTTTATTAAGCACTATGAGTGACACAGACTCGTCAAATAAGTCGTCCCAGAAAACGCTACATGCAGAAAAACCAACGGAAGATACATATGGCTAAGAAGAAGAGAAATACAGATGAAGAACATGTAAGTTTAAAAACCAATCATGTAGTAAAGGCATGTACCAGACGTAGAAGAAGAGGCAGTGGCAGATGACGATATTTCACATTACTAACATAGTCTGGTTCCTCACGGTACAGCGCAGCGGTTAAACCTCTTCGGTGATCTAACCATACTTTTTGTTAACTTACTTCTTTATATTCACTTTAGAAGTATTGTTTATTAGTATTAGAACAAATATTTACCAATATTAGTTAAAAGTATTGCTTGCAGAATGCTAACTTTAGACGTAAACGTTTTGGTTATAATGCACATGAAAGCAAACATTATCTAAATTATATTGTTGATGAAATTAACCTTCTGAAATCTGAAAATATCTGTCAAATAACATTTTACATTCCCGGACCCCATCAATAACAACAAAAATAGAAGAACAAGCATTGCTCCAACACGAGAAAATGTTACGACTGCCAAACTCTAAATGGACAGAGGAGAACCTCCCCCCTTCAATCCTTAAAACTCATAGTAGTTTCCTAGAAAAGGTAACAGATTAAATCCAAATTGAACATTTCTAACACCAGAGAAAATCTACTTATAAGAGAAAATCCATTGGAATTATTGCAACCTACCTTCAGTTTGGAATTAATAGAGGCAATAAGTAAATCAGACACACCAAAAGAAATACAAAAACTTCTAGCTCTGGAAACAATCAATACTAGGTATCCCACAGAAGAATGGCTACACATATATATACTGATGGATCCTCCACGGAAAACCTTACTGGAGCTGGAGTTACGTGTTCACATTTTTCCTTTTATCATTCTGTTGGCAGAGACACAACAAATTATGATGGAGAAATAGAGGCTATATACATTGCTCTCCGAGAATTATTAAATCTTCCTTTAAACAAATTTAACAAGGCAGTAATTCTTTCAGATTCTAAAGCTGCAATTCAGGGAATATGTTCAAATACTACAAAGAAGTCAACAAAAATTAGAGAATGCTACAAAATGTTAACGCAACTCCAACAGGTTAATAAGACTGTTCATCTCCAATGGATTCCAGCACACTGTGGAGTCATGGGGAATGAAGCTGCAGACTCACTTGCAAAGAAAGGCACAACAATAAAACAAAAGTCTAAATTCAATTTCTTATATTCCTCAATAAAACGCTTGATCATTAAAAAATTTTCTCATTCATACCTACAAGAAATAGAAACAAATGCCAAAGATAAAAAATGGATTACACTACTTTCCAACCCAGATATAATCTCCCAGAGACCAAGGAAAACAGCTGTTGCAGCCTTCCGACTATTGACAAATCATGACTGCTTGGCAAGTCATCTCTACAGAATAGGTATCTCAGCCTCACCAATATGTGTCCTGTGTAACAATCCAGCAGAAATGAACGAAGACCACTTGAAGACCTGTGAAGCATTAAGATCAGAAAGAACTACAGTTCAAAAGTATTGGAAAGCACGAATGCTAATGGCTTCATTGCCAGATGCAAGGCACTAGAAAACAACAACAACAACATTTTACATTCCTAATTAATAGTATTAATGCATCAGATTCACATCTGAGCAATTTTTCATCTCTGTATACATGATTTTAATATGTACTGCATAGTAAAACTTTAATTGCATTTATCTCAAAACTAGCTTTTGGCGCATACGCCCTTGCTATTCTAAGGTCCTCATCTACATGCATACACACATAAAATAACTAATTAGGTACTAACCTTATACTTCCCTACTTACTGAGACAGAATATGTGATCAGACCCTGAAAAGGAAGTATTTATGTAAATATTTATTGTAAATATAGTTTTTTTTCATGTTGGTAAGAATTTGTCAAGTACTGAGAGTGTCACACCATTGTTTCATTGTTTAAGAATATTATTTAATAACATCATTAATGTTTAGTAATATGTTCAAATTTAACCCTTCCCGGGTGAATGCATATATATTTGCGACACATGGTTACGCGTCAGCTTCGCACAAATTCTTTTTATACGTTCGCGCAAGCTATCGTAGCTGGCCTTTACTTCACGTAAATGGTCAACAGATGTCATTAGATAAATTTAAGCGTGCGTCTGTGCTTAGGTTTGTGTTTTGTTAGTCGCTACAGAATAATACGCCCTGAGCGGGTAATTTTCTGTGTTGTGTTTCATTATTTTGCTCATTTTGGTTTGATCTGGAGCATGGCGCATAAGAGACTGTATGGGGAAGATGAAATAAGGGCTTGTATAGAATCTGTGCTCAATGAAACAGATGAAAGTGACTTTAGTGCGTGGGAAAGTGATGAAAACAAAAGTCCTGCAAGTGCGAGCAACAGTGACCTATGTAGCAGCAGGTATTAGAAAGAAACAATATATTTTTGTGAAACATGTGATCTGAAACCCTATTTACATCCCGATAACTGCTTTGGAGTATACCATACACACAAGGACTTCAGTGTCGCCCAATAAGATGTCTAGGAACTGATGATGCACTCTGCCCTGTAGATATGGCAAAGTTTCAGTTGTTTTGGTACATATGCCACTTTTCATTTAAATAAGTGTAGCCTCAAAAGAAAATACCTCTTAATAAAAAGCAATGTTATGACTTAATGAACATTTATGTGCTTGGTTATACGTTTTCAACAATTTAGTACACAAAATAGTATCATATGTGCCTTATTTTGAATAATATTCATGTTTTAAAATACTTGAGAAAACTAGGAAAATAATTATGCCCAGGAAGGGTTAATACGCATAATTATATGAATTATTTGAGATTTAATATTCAAAGTGTAGGGAGGATAGATAGAGATCACTTCCTCAACATTTAAGGAACTGTTTAACATGTAAGATGACATCATAGGGGACATCGTAAAAAGTGTACACATTCATGTGGGAATACAGGCGCGTTGTTAAGGAATGTGCTAGATTCAGCATCTTGGCATCCCATTGTCCAAAAGAAGAGAAGACATGTTTTTGAGATGTGTTAGCTTAGACACTAAAAGTATAATTTAAAATGACAAGCAGTTTGAAGAAACAGTTGAGGAAGTCGGTCTGCATGCATAGAATGTTAACCGAAATAACACTGTGCAATTCCCGGTGAAAAAGTTTTATCCTGTGTCCAGGTTATTTCACCCTTGAGATAATAAAAGAGTCAAAAGCTCAGCAACATCACCATCATATTAAAAAACCACACCATTACTATGAAGAATACAATGTCTTGTTCATAACATTCTTGCAAACAATAGAATGGATTTCTTATCAGTCACTTATACAGCCTATTCTTTAATTTTAAAACATTCAAACTCCTTATTTCTTGTGGAAGTGCGTTGAAAAGATATGTAGCAATTAATTTATAATAAAATTGTTAAATGTCTTTTGTAATCTAGGGTATGGCGTATCAATTATATTAATATTCTTTGTCTCCTGTTAATGTATCATATTTCTTAATAATAATAATAACTTTTTCTTGTATCATAGTTGTATAGGTTACTTTTGATGTGATTCAAAATTCATAAATATATAAATTTACCACTGCTGAATTCCCAATTTAAAGAATAATGAATTACAATGTTTGGATTTGTCAGTATTCCAATAATCTTTTTTTTAACTTCTAAAATGTTTACTATTCTTGAATTGTTACCCTATAGTACTAGTCCTTACCTAAAAACAGTTTGAAAAATGAGTCATAAGCTATTAATACAATTCTGAAACAAACTTTTATATTTGCCAAAAAAATACCACTGATGGCAATTTTTTTACATATTTGGTCTAAATATGCTGAGTTCAGGTTAGTTCTTTTATCTATAATTACACCTAAGACTTTCTTTTGTTTACACTGTATACATGTTCAACATTTAAGTTAAATAATACTCTGCGTTTTGCTTTCATGTAAAAACCATTACTTTAAGCAGTTTTTAAGCTCTAACAGTAACATATTACCTGAAACAGTGTGGTCCACATAGAGCATTTTACAATAGCATTTGGTCCATCAATGCATAATTTAAACTTACTCGATATGTTAACATCAGTAAGCTATTCTTTTTTATAACTTCCTCTTATTCCTTCTATTTAAATTAGTTTACTGTTTGAGAGGTAGAACTGGAAGTTAAAAATTCAATGCCACTCACTGTCATTCTGGCAGGTTGTCACAGTAGCTTAATGGTTAGAGCACCCAGCTGGTAAGCAGAAGGTCTATGATTCAAATCCCAGCTGTGGCATCGAATTTTTAAGTTCCAGTTCTACCTCTTAAACATTACCCACACACGGTAAGTTTGTTGGCATAAATAAATAATATTTTACTGTTACTTATTCATGTTTCACAAAATTTTTAAACTTAAGTAAGAAGTTTTGTGTTATACAATTCTGCATTAAATTGTGTTACAGTTTTGTTTTTATTCCTATCCATGTATAGATGGTATTTGTTTGTTGTGAATTACATTTCTATGCATTGCATAACATCTTTTCAAACATAATAATTGGTTCAAAGTGGAGGTTAGGTTTGCAAATAATTGTATTGCCTCCTCCTATGGCTGAAATTTAATGGGAGGTGGCTCAACACAACGTTCAATTAAACACTTATCTCACCTTGCAACTTTGTATAGTTAACTTCATGTGTAAATGAACTATTTTACTATTTTTTTCGAATGTGAATATAAATTATACTTGCTCTACATTCCAAACGCAATCCAACCATCTTCTTACACATAATGCTAACGCGCTCTCCACATGGCACGATAAGTGGCAATGTCGCCTCTCAACTGTCAATACCTTTCTTGTTTGGCACCGACAATAATATTCACCCTTGTTTGCATGTAATGTTGTATGATCAGAAAAGATCAAAAAATTATTATAGTAATATTTGCTGAATCAATAGATGAGACAAGCAAAATTCAATCTGCCATTTTTTTCTCTGAAAATCTGTCTAACCGCAGGCATAGTACCTAGAAAAGTAGCTACGTAACATATATAAGGGGAGAATAACAGCATCTCTAATATAGCTGGCATTGGACCTGCTTATTTTTATGATTCAACTGCTTAGTAAAGCTGCAATGTTTCATTTTACTTAAGTTGCTTGTGACAATATCTAATACTGTTAAAAGGAAAATATTAATGACTGCCTGGATAGTGGAGTGCAGCTTTTGATTGAAATAGTAAATGCAGAAAGACTTCTTTCACTTTGCAGGACAAGCCACTGCTGCTGCTGCCGCCGCCACCATCACCACCACCAGTTTTTATTCCCATCCTTAGAAAATTGGTCTACATGAAACTAAAACCTTAGATTTTCAGTACCAACTTATATGTTTGTTTTGTGGGTTTAAGGGCGCTCAACTTCTAGGTCATCAGTGCCCTTGAAAAATTCATGGCAATAGCCAGTTATAAATTTGAATCAAAAAGCATAAACCAATATCTAAAATTTTAAATCCTGAAATTGATATTACAATCAGCTAACAACTTAAAAACTCTATCAATTGCTGTTTTGTCGTCCACTAAGACCTTTGCAAGTCTGTACCAACTTATAGTTTTCATACAAAGCAGCGCAAAATAGGAGTTACAAAGTTTGGTTTACTTAGGCATAAGGGTTATAGTCATATTCTGACATGTATGCTATAGCAGACAAACTGAAATTTAATACAAAGGTCAGTGTCTTCCTTCTGCCGCAATGAATGTATAGAGCTATGTGTATGCAAACACTATTAGGCGACCATTCTACATCATGTCCAATTTGGTGTCCAGGGCAACAATCTGATCTCTGAACACTGTCTGAAGGAAAGCAAAGACTTTTGAGGTATGGGCATGACCAATAGTTTTGGGGTATGGGCATGACCAATAGTTTTGGGGTATCTGGCAGTGCCATGCAGCTAGTACAAGTCCTGTTCCAGTATGTTTGGCAGCTATGACAGTTCTCTCAATGAAAATGTGCCCAATAATGCATTGTGCATTGACTGCGCACCCAACAGTGGCTTTTTGTGGATGTAGTGGAGCAGCAACATGAACATGTGGATCAACAGTACCCCAGAGGCACCAGTTCTGTTTGTTTACACATTCTAACACCTATTTTGCATCATCCCTTAGACATCAAACATTTCTACTACTAAAAACTTAAGAGCTAAAAAAAATTAGTCAGCTAGCTGGAAAAGAAATTAAATTTCTAGTCTCATACAGTCAAAACTGTTAACCAAGCAACCATCTTGCACTATAATTTAACATTATGCTATTTAGTTACCTATGGTATGACAGCCAGTTAATGTTGTCCATGAGTACTATTCCTGAAGTCATGAGAAGTTCTGCAAAGTCCGAAGGGTCTATGCCTTCCTCCTCATGTTTCTTAAACTGTATACCAGAATTCTGAAGGAGATCTATGCTGTCCTGTGCATACATGTCTTCCCTGAAAACAGAAGGGAAGAAAATGAATGCTAACACAAAGCCTAAATATTTTTATAAAGTAAACTCTATACAAATAGATATATGTACCTAAGTCAATAAACTCAAACTTCAACTTCTCCTTTCATGCCGTAATATGTTAATAATGGAGGAAAGAGCCCATAATGAGATGAATTGAGTTCAGGGATTAAAGAGAACTCTGCAGGAAACTGGAATGGGGAATATATGGGAGAAGATGGAGGGATTAGCTAGAGGTTTTTGGAAAGAGGTAAGGAATAGGAGGGAGGATATAGAGCGACAGGAGTTATTTCAAAGTCTTAGAGAAAAGAAAACTTTAGCATTATAGAGTCAACTAAAGGAGAAGTGGAATAGAGAGAAGTATGAGGATGCATGCAACAAGGCGGGAAAAGATGGTTGGGCATGGACTAGGTTATATATACATAGATTAAGAGAGAAGGGAGTAAGCAAGGATACAGTAAACTCTCGGACCTCTGTTCAACAGACTTCGGATTTAACGGGTTAAATTTGGCGTTGGTTATAAAATAAATTTAAATGAAATTTAGAAGATCTGCAATGATTAAATTGTGGCATTTCGCTGCTTGTCTGATCAAGAAGGCTAGTTCACGTGCTCTCGAATGTGGAAGTTCGTGTACATGTCATGCGCTCAAGAGCTCACATGACTCTTAGCTTCAGTCTGAATTGGGCATTCTCTGGGTATTCCCAGGTTACCAGATTCTGAGTCATGAAGAGATCGCTGCAAGTTTTCTACAAGAGGATGAAGATGAAGACGACAGTGATGATGAATCTTTGAAGTGTACACCTAAATTACCCGTAGTAAGAAACCACATGGATGATGTGATTCTTACGTGGAAAGATCTTCAGACCCACAAGTGCTAACCTATTAAGAATATTTCAGACAGTTTTGCTCCTTGATCATAAAGAAGCAGTACTCAAGTGGGAAACAAATGGGTATTGACACTTTTTTCAAACCCACAACTTCGCAGGGAATGACTTCTAACCAACAGTAAATCGTAAAGCAAATGGTATGTACCAATAAAACAGTTTCAATTGTCTAAAGTAAGAACAAATTATAAACTAAAAACTTCACTTATCTTATTGATTTGGTGCTAACCCTGGGGTTTCAAGCTGTGTCCAGCTCATTCTAATTTGTTCTTACTTTAGAATCTTGTTGCTTCACTGTTAATAGCTTCAATTTTTCCTTACTTAGTTTCAGTTGTTTTTGCTTCATTTGCATTCATTTTATTCTTGTTAGCATTTTTTTTAACTGTGTAATGAAAAATATAAAACTTTAGGCATCTTTATTACATACAAAGATGCATGAAAACAATTCTAGCAATTACTACAATTATTTCAATTCTACTAACATAGTAGCAATACTAGCAATAGTAGCAATACAAGGAAGGATGTTTGGAAGGTCTTTGGATCTTTGTATTTCATTGGTGACAATATGGAGGTATTCTAACTTAGCTTCAGGAAAGTTTTATCCTTTCATAAAAATGTCATAACAGGACATATGGAGATGGTTTCTAACATTGTAATCTATACATATAAAAATGAGTGTTTGTTTGTCCTCTATATGTTCCTAAACCAGTTGACCAATCACCGCAAAATTCGGTACATTATGTATTTTCTCATGAAGGTTCCCATGCCATCCATTTTACTATGTAACGTATTACATTCACGCGGTTTTCTCTGCTCAGTTTCAACATACAATTCAATTTTCTATACAACTGAAATACAAGTGCAACATATTACATTCATATAATTTTCTCTATTAACATTCATGTAACACATTCACATGTCCTCTACTCATTCAACATACAATCTATATACTACATAAAAATGTAAGTTGATAAACTCCAAACACCTGTTCACCAATCACCATGAAAATTGGCACATCGAAGTGTTTGTTCATGGAGGTTTTTATGCTATCCATTTTTTACTGTGCACCATATTACATTCACATGCTTTTCTATGCTCATTTTTCTTTTCCCACTCTGTCTTCTACAAACAATTCCTACACTTTTCTATATGTTTGAAATAGAAATGCAACATATTACATTCACACTTTTCTTTTACAAAACAAATTTCTTTCTCTGCTCCTTCTTCTATAAACATTTCATACAATTTTCTGTGCTTGAAATAGAAAAGCAACATATTACATTTGCATGGGTTTCTCTATTCACTTTTGTTTTATGCAAAACATTCACATGCTTTTCTCTACTCACTCTTCATACAAATTATACTAATTTTCTTCTTTTCCTGATTGCCCTCCCCTTATGTTGGACTTAACACCTTCTACGACTTACAAGTCAGTGCCTAGTGTCAGAGTAACAAACTGTCGCATGGGTCAAACTGAAAAATCAGCAATTGCTGAACATGCCATACTCGAAGAAGGGGAACACATCATCCAATATGGTAACACAGATATTCTGGCATCTACATCCCACTACTATTCTCGCTTATTCTGGAAGCCATTGAAATACACAAGCACAAAAATAATATCAATCGCAAAGAAGAAGGACTTAAACTCAACAGAATATGGCAAACAGCGTTAACAAAAACAAAAATCCAGAACCCCTCTCCAGCCAATCTGACGCCAGCTCCTTGTAGTACTCCACTGGTACAAGTCCAGCCCACTGGCCACCCGGACCTATCACAACATACTACCCCTCCAGCTGCCGACATAAATACCACACCTCTGGTGGTGCCCAGCACAGTCGGTGCTGAGATCTCCACTAGGAAACTTCGACCTCGCCGCCACTGAAGATGTCTGCCGTAGTTGCAGATGAAACGTTTGGGAAGAAGAAGGAACCCAATAGACCACGGCCCACAAGCCCGGTTAATATTGCATCTAGTATTGACACCGGCCGTGAAAGCCTTAGAACTTTTATTAACAAACTAACCGTTGGGGAGCAGAGGAATCTACGGACCGGACAGAGTGAAGACTCGGAAATGGGTGGCCAGCTAAGTAGCAGGTATGAGAGTGAAGAAAAGGATGATATGAAATGTAGGCATAATCGATGAATGGAAAAGTGATGGAGCAGTTGGTAGAATAAATGGTGGGGGAGACTGGAGAAAATCTGCTCAGGCACCGCTTTTTCCACCACGAATACCACATGCAGGTCCCTGCAACTGAACCTCGGTCGCCTAGGTGGTAGGTGAACAGTATATAAATTTCTACATTGTTAAAATACAAATGCAACATATTGCATTCCCATGGTTTTCTCTCTTGTTTATCTTTTACATTTACATGTCCTTTACTCTGTTCTTCAACATAAAATATGTGTTGTGAAGTTGATAATCTTCAACATCGGTTGGCAGATGAAAATTGGCACATTTAATGGTTTTTTCGACTGCCTCAGTAGCACACCTGCCTCTGGCATGGACGACCTGGGTTTGATCCCTGGTACCATGGGGATTTTTCCCCCGCTGGGAGGTCTGGCACACAGTGAATTAATCCTCATTAGGTCCCAGAGGAGCCAATTGAGGAACTATTTGATGAAGTAGTGAACCCAGGTTGTGAAGGCTGCATAACTCGCCAGGAGGGCTCAGGGTGTTGACCACGTCGCACTCTCCAGTAATGCACCCCACTTATAAAACCTGTAGTGAGTGGAAGCGTAGTGGGGGATGTAGCGGCCGGGTGGTAAGCTTTGTCCCTTCATGGGCTGTTGCACTGGAGGTTTAGTTTTTTTTAATGATTTCTTGGAGGTTTTTATGCCATCCATTTTACTATGCAACATATGCTCACATGGTTTTCTCTACTCAATTTTCTTTTCCAAAACACATTTCTTTCCCTATTCCCTCTTCTGCAAACAATTTATACAATTTTCTTTATGATTGAAATAAAAATACAAAGCATTACATTCACAAGGTTTTCTCTTTCTTTTCTTTTATGAAACAATTACACTTCTTTCTCCACTCACCCTTTAACATATAATCCATACAATTTTCTGCAAGTTTGAAATGTAAATGCAACAAAGTACATTCTCAGTTTTCTCTACTCACTTTTCTTTTACATATTCACGCGTTCTCTACTCACTCTTCAACATACCATTCATGGAAGCTACATATATAAAAATGGATGTTGGTATGTATGAAGTAGATAAACTCACACAACTTTTTCTACTCACTCTTGAACAAATCACTCTTAAAACTCTTCTCTCTACTTCATATTAATCGACAAACACATTGGTAGAAATGGTTTTATTACATGTTTCCTTTTAGTGCAATGACAGTCGGCAGCTATGTGATGGCTTTGACATTTCATTCCCTTTGCATATTCAGAGCATCAAAAAGTGAATGACTTCCCATTTGAGTAAAGTATAAGTAACAAATAAGGAATATCTCCAATGTATTTGTATGTTTTACTGAGATTTTGTGCATTTCTTACAGTTTATCAGTCATTCAGAACAAAGATGACTTCTGAGGACACTCCCAGAAAATTCAAGATAAACATTTCATTTGGCACAAAAATACCTTAAATATATGGCATTTTAACCAAAATTGCTAAAAGCTATTTTTGAGAAAATTAAAACTGAAAAAATGTTCCATGTAAAGGGTAGTTTGGCATGGAACATTTTCTTTACAATCTTTGTGTCACATCCCTGAAAGGTGCTGAAATTAAATACCAATATTAAATACTTGTTTTTGAGTTGTATCAAACTTGATATTTAAAATCAACATCTTCCAAGAATGCAACACGAACATTTTCAAGAAAATACACCCACCCCAAACTAAATTTCTTGTGGAAAAATTTTCCAAGATTTTGATTTTCTCAAAAATGGCTATAATGATTTTGATTAAGCTACCATATGTTTAACATATTTTCATGCCAAATAAAACATATCTTGAATTTTCAAAGAACAGCCTCTGAAGTCCTTTTCATTGTGGATGACTTTTGTGTAACTGGTAAACTATAAGAGATAGATAAAATCTCACTACACAAAAATCTAAAACTCATTAAAGCACACTATTTACCAAATACATTTTTTTAAAATAATAATTTGAGATATTCCTTGTTATTTTTTTATTTTTTAAATTAACGTCCTCCAAAATTGTGTCATATCGGACGAATGAATCAAATGAAACGAGTTAAATGATGCTCAAATGAGCCCGAGGTCCATGGAGCTTTAAGTTACCCGACATTCGTCTTCTCAGGGTAGGGAAAACCTCGGAAAAAACCTTACCCGGATAACTTACCCTAAGCAAGATTCGAACTCGCAACTTCTTGAACGTGAGGCAGACACGCTAACCATCACGCTACCGAGGCGGGGTTCCTTGTTATTGGTTTTAATTTTCAAACACTTACACATTTCTTAAACAAGAAGTCATTTGTTTTATTATATCCTGGCCATCCCAAGAAAATGGAATTTCAATGCCATCACATAGTGGCTAAAGATTTGGCTCGTTTAAGCCTACCATACCCTTCTATTCTCATTGTACCTAAAAGGAAATATGTAATAAAAACATTTCTACAAATGCCTGTCTCAATTAACATGTAGTACATAGGAGAATAAGGTTCTTTAGGCATAGTTTGTTGAAGACATAGAACAAGTCATGTGAAAGTAACATCAGATTTTATATGCATCAGAATTGCCTGACTCTGCCTCTAATCTATATACAGTAAACTCTCGGTTTAGCACACCTCTCTTCAAAGGACTTCAGATTTAATGGACTAAATTTGACATTGGTTATAAAATAAATTTAAATGAAATTTAGAAGATCTGCAATGATTAAATTGTGGCATTTCGCTGTTTGTCTGATCGAGAAGGCTAGGGACGCTCTAACCACTGGCTACGAACTGGCTTGAGAATTTAATGCCATTCTGGCAGTTTGTCACAATAGCGCAGTGGTTAGAGCGTCCGCCTGGCAAGCGGAAGGTCTGTGGTTCAAATCCAAGCTGTGGCATTGAATTTTTAAGTTCCAGTTTTACCTCTTAAGCTTTGCCCACACACGGCTTGTGTGTTTAAAAACAGCAACAGTAAGTTTGTTGGCATAAATAAATAATAATTACCATGTGAAGGTTATTTAATCCTAGGATATGAAGTACTTACAATAGTAAGTCACCATTGGGGTAATTGTTTCTGATGTGAGACTGCCTTTGTGGTTTACCAGGAGAAATACGAACTGGCTTGAGAATTTAATGCCATTCTGGCAGTTTGTCACAATAGCTCAGTGGTTAGAGCGTCCGCCCGGCAAGCGGAAGGTCTGTGGTTCAAATCCCAGTTGTGGCATTGAATTTTTAAGTTCCAGTTCTACCTCTTAAACCTATAGGAGTTTTCATGTTATGAAGGCACAATGGCTCTTATGGAGAATTAGCGTGGCATTGCCACGTATGTTGCACTGCCGCAATGACCATGGTTTTGCTAGTTGGTTCCTGAACTACTGTTCAAATCTATCGCTATCCATTTCATCATGATAATCGGTAGAACCTTTTTTTGCCAAGAAAACAAGTTTTGCACTCTGTACAAATCGTACCATCAGCATGCAATATTATAAGTCCTGGTCTGTGAGTATTAGGTGACTTAGACCAGTGGATGACCCGGCCAAAAGTGCTTCTTTAGGAGGTTTTATAGTCCTATCCTTCCCTACTTTTGATACAGTGTGTCCTACAACTTTCATCAAGGTATACGATTTTCCTTCTCCCTTTCCTGAATTGTTTTATTTTCTGTAAATAGGAATGTCGCCACACTATAATATCATTTCTCTCAATCATAAGCAATTTATTTCCTCTCTTTTCAAAATCAAATCCCATTTCCTTCACCAAGCGATAAAAGGTTGAATATTTAAAATTTGGCAGGCCCTCATCCTCATTTTTCAACATGGTTAGAAATGTAGGAGGAATACTTTGAAATAGAAGCATTCAAAATGATTATATTTTACCTCCCTACTGGTTTTGTATGTATGCCGCAGTGTAGTGATGGGACCCTTTTCACATTCTTTTTTTAATCTAAAATATGTATGCCTACTCACGCCAGTTACCTTATGAAGTTCACTAACAATGTACGAGTCACTGTGTCCAGGGTTACTTTTCTTTAAATAATCATACACTCTAAGCATTGATTTTTGCTTGCCAATTTTAATAATTTTGCCCTTTTTTCTGTGGACAATTGCACACTGATCAGTTAACTGCAATGCACACGATTACCAGAGAACTAGTAAAACTCGCTTGCACCTCAGATGCCATAAAACCTATAGAGAGCCTCCACTGAAGTACAATCCCTTATCAGCCCTTCGACTGTCATACCACATCTGGTTTTCATCATCTCCAAGACACAAGGACCAGGTTGGCAGTATGCATTGCAAACATTTGCCTTTAAATGGTGATTCATGGATGCCTTGGTACTGGAGATGTTCTATATGTATATAAAAATAATTTTGCTTTTTCCTCGGCAACTTTGTCACTGGAAGTTTTTATGTGGACTTACAGAACGAGAATTAGCCAGTGACGACATTTTCCATTGTACAAACGAAGAATCTTAACACTTTGTTTTAAAGTTAATTTTTTAAAAAAAATATGTTTAAACACATTGATATGATCTGAATACCAATGTGGCCTATAAAAGGCAGCAAATAATTCTGACTTTTTTCATTGCAATTATTTCGGTCTAAAGCCATGTTTAGATGTTCTGAGCAAGAAAGATGTTAAAAAATCTGCTTTAAGCAAAATTTTAGATTTTATTATTTTAAAAAATGTACAATCATATAAAAAGTTTATCATGCGTACCAATAGTATTCGACATATTTCACACCGAAATGCATGTTTATACTTTATCTTTGCATTTGAAAATACGCACATTTCACAACGGCGCACTTGGTTCTTCCATAAGAAAAGCATGGTCTATAAGAGCCTGTTGTGCCTTCAGGACATGAAAATTCCTATAGTTCAGAGATTGAACACTGCAAAAGAAGTGTGCAAATTTCAGGCTTCTTTGTGTAACAGATTTTGAAAATATAATTTCCAATTACTCATATTCAAACTCTACAATCCATTTTCAGAAAATTAAGATTTTAGGCTTCAGTGCACACAACATGAGACACTAATATCACCACTGCAGTGGAAATGATTTCTGTAGTAGAACTATATGTAGTACATTTTTAACAATTAGTGAAAATATTATATTTTTTATAATATAAAATGGTAAAAATAAGTTAAGATTTTGTAACATAATCCTTGTCAGAATGAAACGCTCAGAGAAGATTTAAGAAGAGTAACATTAAAGCAAAGGAACAAAGTTTTATAATGGATATGTGGCTTTAACATTATTGTTACATGCATTGGGATAACTTCCATTCTTCCATTGTATTACTTCAGCTGTTTAGTCAGGGATGGAAGCAAAGTGAAACAATGTCTGAAGACAGGAAACCCCAGCAAAAAATAAAGTCACATGATATAGCACAAAAACCAATAAATTTATGGATTAAGATCACATAAAATACAGATGTTTCAAGAGACATGAAATTGTAGCCATTAATAGAGAAATGGTGTGACGTAGAAAGATGAATGTTTACTACATAAGTATCAGCACAATTCAACCCAAGTCCAGCTTCTATCAGATTTTCCTGTACCTTCGAGGACCCTCAGTGCAAGAACTTTGCACACAAAATTGTCTCATTTTAAGTTAACCCTAGAGCAGGCACGCTGGTGTATTTTATACACCACATTTGCATTTTGCACTCTAACGGATAAATACCTTAATGTATCAGTACATTGTTGTCAGTACCTTTCATGTCATTGTTTAGCTTCTGTTTAGTTGTGTCAACAACTCAAAGGCAACGACAAGTTATTCTTGGAACTGCACCACCGGTGTATTTTATACACTGTGCCCCCGGTCATGTAAGTAATATTTCAATTGTCAACCTAATCTGTTGTACTTTTACACAAAGCGGCTGCATAACAAATTATGTGTTTTAGAGAGGGCCATTATTATAGTGCATTATTAGCACAGTACCTTTTAGAGGAGCTCGCTGAAGAAGATGACTGGGGATATTGATGATCTGTTTACTGACGGAGAGGATGAAGTAATATTATCCAGTCATCATGATACTAACTCTGAAATTGAAAATGATGCAGAGCTGTATTCCTTTGATAGTAAAGCTGGTGTTTTCATTGGTAGGGACAAAAAAAAAAAAAAAAAAAAAAAAAAAAAAAAAATGGATGAAAACTGAGTTGCATAGAAAAACATCCTGTGTACCAGCAAAAAATATTATCAAGATCTTTCCAGGTCCTAAAATGGTAGCACAAGGGATTGTAGAGGAAATTGAATCATTCCATAAAATAATCAATATTGATATGATAGATGAAATTGTGCATTTTACAAATTTGTTCACTCAAAGAAAGAGGCTAGAAGAAAGTTATTCTAGGGAAAGAGATGCTAAGCTGAGAGACAGAAATGAAATTTGTTCAGTGTTAGGTATTCTGTATTTGATTGGCCTCAAAGGTGGAAACCACACAAATGCATTGGAACTTTGGTCAATAGATGGAACAGGATGATTATTTTGAGATCTTGCATGAGTTACAAGAGATTTCTATTCCTTCTTAGATGTATCAGATTTGACGATAAAGATACAAGGGATATAAGATGCAAAACAGATAGGTTAGCAGCAAATAGGAGCTTTCTGGATACATTTGTAAAAAACTGCATGGGTGGTTACAGTCTTGGGGAATTTGTTACCATTGACGAGAAACTAGAAGCATTCAGAGCACGTTGTAGCTTCATACAATATATTCCCAACAAACCAGCAAAATATGGCATTAAAATATTTGCCTTGTGTGATGCTAAGTCATTCTACACTGCTTCGTTGGAAGTGTATTGTGGCAAAAAAGCCTGAAGGACCATTTAGTGTTTCTAATAAGCCATTTGATATTGTGTGTAGACTAACGGAGCCAATAAAGGGAACAAATAGAAATTTGACAGTAGATAATTAGTATAGTACCTATCCACTGGCTCTACGTCTGCTGCAAAATAAAATCACTTGTATAGGAACCATGAAAAGGAATAAATGTGTGTATTAACATGTATGAAACTGATGTTAGGCATTAGATAACATATTACTTACAATCAGTTTAATTATGTAATGTTAATTAGCACAATAAACAGTAAATGAACAGCACCAAATGGAATGTGGTGTACTGTGTACAAAATACACCACGCGCCTGCTCCTGTATCATAACTGAGCGCGCCTGCTCTAGGGTTAATTATGAAACAGATCATTTAAGCTTCAACAAAGTTTTGTGTATAGATTTACATGTGTGACAGTTTGCAGTAAATATATGTAACAGGAAGTTCTTTATCAAATATGTTAAGTACAGGAGTGTACAAATAAGTGCTTAATGTTGGTCTAGGGGCTCAGTTGGTTAGTTGCTGGCCTACTGATCCCAAAGTCGCAAATTCAAACCTGGCCCAGACTGATGGTTTTCAAGTGTGCTTAAAAGCAACAGCCCCATGTCAGTAGATTTACTGGCATGAAAAAGAACTCCTGCAGAACAAAATTCCAACCTGCAAGCAGCGTTTATATGATCCTGGCAATTGACAGTATTATTAACAAACAAATTAGTGTTTAATAAGCAAGGAGCTTAATCTGACAATTTATCATGAACAGTGGCAAATGTTGGATCTAAAAAAAATACTATTATAGGTGAATCAAAATTATTGCTTCTATTCAAGATGTTCTCGGGCTTCTAGTCAGTTGTAGTGATGCAGAGCCATCGACATTTCGGGAGTGCACATCTCTCCCATCATCAGAATGATGAATGACTAGCAAGAGTGAAGGGGCCAGTATTATTGCTTCTGTTTACAACACACAAACTGGGTTGATTGTGTCGCATATTCTTACCAGAATATACCCACACTCAACCCAAATTTGTCTAAAAGGAACTAAAACCCCATCAGATAGCAGAGAATGTTGCCAACAAAGGGTAGGAGGCTGTAATTGTCTTTCTTTTTTTTTTTTGGTAGTGTTTAATGCCTGCTTGTACTGCCTGTGGCATTGCAGGCGGTGACATTGATGATACATGGAATGAGATGGCAGGGGAAACTTGGAGGAACCCCCCTGCACTACTTTGTCCACCACAAATCCCACATACGGTCACCGGGATCGAACCCAGACTGCCTTGGTGGGAGGCAGTGGTAGCTTTATAACTGTCTCAGTAAAAACAAAATGTTTGAAAGCATAAGCTTTAACCCATTTAAATTATGCATATATACTTTTTCCCCTTTCTGACAAAATCCATGCTCAAACTTCATAGAAGTTGATTAAGTCTACTTTCAAAAACTACGTTAACAATTAACAGTCACTTAGTATGAAAACGCGACAAACAGTAAAACTGCACTTTTGTTTGCCAATTCCTTTCACTCTCGCAGATTTAGCATCTCAGCCAAGGCCAGCTGCCCTCCCTATCCCCTGCTACCTGGCTACCTGTTTAAGAGTTTGGTGTGGAATTAAATTATTTTGTTGTTCAACGACACTGTCAATTGCCAGGATCACATCAGTGTTGCCAGTGTGCTGGAACTTTGTCCCGCAGGAGTTCTTTTACATGCCAGTAAATTTACTGACATGGAGCTGTGGTTTTTAAGCACACTTAAAAACAATCGTCTGGGTCAGTTTTGAGCCCACGATCTTGGGATCAGTAGGCCAACGTCTAACCAACTGGGTCACCCAGACCGACAAAATTAGTTCAACACGCTCAACACACATTATCAGACTGATTTTGTAAAGGCAAAATAATGGAGACCAACTGAGATAACATTCTGATACCATTTATAATTGGCTGATGTACGAGCTGGCAATATTATAAGTTTACGTATAGTGTGGGCTTAAGAATAGTAAATAAATGCTAGAACAGTTTCAATGGTACTTGGCCTCAAAGGTATGTTATCATTTATAGTGTAATTTTATGTTTCTCATAACTTTTCAGGGAACTTTTACTCTTCATTATACCTAAAAGAGCTAACAACCACATTCTTAACGATTGCCTTTTTCAATACCGTAAAGGTGGTTACATCTTGATTCACTGTGCCAGGCACAGTAGCACAGTTTTACAGGACTATGAATATTTTTTCCCATATTTTCTGGAATATAGTGCTAGATCCTTATATCAGAGCACCAAAATCCTTCATTTTACCAAAACTAGGCTTAATTTTCTTCCTTTAATCATCTATATTAGTTGTGGTGATAACATAGCTTTTCCCTTCTGGATGTAAAGACTCATAGATGATAATTTTTGCCACAGCTGATGTAAAGAAATTATTCAGAACAATTCTGAAAACGAACAAATTTAAATCTACAAATAAAACAAATATCTTAGACACTATAAGCTTCACTTATCTTAGTATTTGCTGCAAGTTCTTGAGGGGCACCGTTGATGTGATAGATATATCATGAAACTGCTGTTTCCATATAATTTCAGGAATCTACAGCAAATACTAAGATAAGTGAAGTTTATAGTCTAAGATATTTGTTTTATTTGTAGATTTGTATTGCTTTACTGTTAATAGCGTCAGTTTTTCATTAAAGAAATTTAAATTTGCTATATCTGTAGTAATTCTTCTCATGCCAGCTATCTTGTTTTATTTTTCTTTCCTTCTTCAATAATTAAACTTATAGCATACTAGCAACATTTTCCAAGCATCATGCATTCTGGTTTAAAATAAGCAGTTACTAAAATGTTTACTTTCTTTTCTTAAGAATTTTTTGTATAGTAAATTCTACAAACTTCCTGTCTTTGGAGTTACTGATACAGAGGAAAACAGGTTTAACTGCAAAGAATTACGGAACTTGATAACTTCCAAACATCCTAGTACTCAGTACAACACAAGCAGCACTTAATAATCAACTACTGGGCGGGGATAATTCTGTCGATCTTGTCCTCAAGATGTCACTTCTCTGAGAAAAAGTCTTTGCACTTTGCATGCCAATACGACTTCCTGCTTTCCATGAAATCGACACAACTAAGGATATAGACAGGAATAAAATGTTTAGAAATTCATGTTTTATACACATATTTTTATGAAATTTCAACTGCAGGCGATGAAGTTGATCTTGACATTTTTTGTGTTAATCTCAAGCTAGAAGTAAAATAAAGATTCCAGCTACTGAAGTTGAATTTTATATCACTGGAATGTTGATAAATGCCACACATACTTAATACAAAATGGTATTTAATTTAAAATACTATCAATAATAAAAACAATATTAAAATTATCAATAGAATTTCGTAGGATTAGACTCATTAAATTAAACTTTGTGCTATATCCACATCAGAGAGCTCACAATTTATGTCAAAGAATTCAGTTACTACAGATCCCTTTTATTGAATTTAATCCAATTTGCAAAAATATTTTGGCAAATATCAAGAAATCTCATGTGCTTGTACTTCACTAAAAGCATTTAACTCAGAACTAATCAACAAAAATTAAAATAGTCATTATTGTAAATAAAGAACACTATTTGAGAAAAATTGCTAACCATTAGAGAATTTTAAAAACTTTCAATTTAACTGAATAATTGGAAGCTTTTGAATAATGAAGTTAATCACATTGAGGATCTGTTTACACTATACTTCACTTACTTTCAAATTGTTTGCCTTTTGTTATGAATTAATGCTTGGGTTCTATCTTGAAGTTGAAATCATGAACTCAAGCGTTAACAATGAGAAAGGAATTGTCTATATTAAAATGTTGTTAGCTAATGCTGGATTTCTGACAATGAAGTCATTAATCCTCTTACTCTCCAATATTTCATAAATATTGAGGAGACTTAGCAGTAAATGTAACCGCTTTTTAGAGAGCACCATATTTTTATGTTTTGGCGGTCACATCGCTCTCTCACAACCCCCAGAATGTCTGGAGGACCACACCTGTCGTTGGTTTACGGGTCTCACCGACCTGACCGGGAGAATTATCAAAATAAATTCACCGACCATATCCTCTGATTACCAATCAGAGGACGTATTACATGCCATGACAGGTCAGCATGTTAGGGGTTAAGATTTTATAGAGAAATGGAGAGGTTGGAAAAATAAAGACTCCCTAGCCCTCGGGAACCCTAATAGCATCGGGGTCGGAAGAGAACAAGAGTTGACCAAGGTAAGGTCAGATAGAAAAGTTACAGTTAGGAGCAAAACACCAGTAAGTGGAAGTAATTTTCTGCTCAGCTTGGGTACCTTGTGGTCGCCATTCACATATCCCCTAGATGGAGACCCCTGAGTAAATTTTTGAAATGTAAAAATCTGTATATGTCTTCCTTCGGAAAGGAGGTCAACCTGTTGTTCCTGTGTCGTAGATTTGCGGCATGTAAAAGAACCTCAAGTCCGACAAAGGGGCATCTGTGCAAAAGTAAGCGTTCTTTTGCGTCCAGTATAGAATAGGATGCTGAGAGTCGTAGAACTTAAAGCTTCTATAAAGAAAACAAAACTGGTAACCTAGCTTACAGTGAAGTAACTGAAGCAGAAATCCAGATCTCCAACCAACTTCCACCACAATAACCTAGAATTAAACCAGGCCAGTAACAGTTCTCTAGGAGAGACGCTGATTCTCTGTTAGAAGAACTATCACGAAAGCCAACAATTTCACATATGACTGTTTCGGCGAAACAAATAACTGTCGAAGGTAATAAAAAATGAGCTTGAACACCAAATGTGCAGATCAGGTAGAGCTGGTGCAAAGTGACATTTGGTTATTGACTTCAGCATCAGATGAAGAGCATTTGACCCCGCTAATGACATGTTTCATGCATTTATTGCTGCTTCTTATTTAATGACTCAAAAATGGCTGGAATGTCTTTCCTGTTCCAGATGGAGCTATGCAGATTGCGATAGCGTTCCCAAACGTGCCAAGAATGTATTCCTGAACTGTGACGTAGTGATCATGATTGCATGATACTAATTGAAACTATACAGCAACTGCTAAATTGTCTAGTTTAAAAATTGAAATTTAACTTTCTATTCTTTCAAAATGTTCTGTTTGAAACTGCTAACAACTTTCTCTCATATAATGATTAGTATCTTTGTTATTTTATCTTATTTTTCTTTCAGTTGTTTTTATACACTATCACTTAGTGCAAAGAACCAGGAAGAGCAGGCTCATAGCGAAAAATGAAATAATGCGCACTTTCTCACGCTATTCTAAAGTCAGTTTCTCACGTATTGTAATATCGGCCGCACATCAAAGGGATGCTCAACGTAAGCTAGGCCACACAATTACGTTGCATTCTTAGAAGTTGAAAATCGACCAATAGTTTTGCATTAGAAAAAAAGAAGTTGAAGTTTTGTTTATGGACGTTCTTTAACTGCTGTGATTCTTAGCCTCCCATTCCATATTGGGCATAAAAGAATGCTTAACTATGCTCAGAGGTCTCCCTATCAGGCTTGAAGTTATTTTATGTGCCAGCACAGAACCAATAGCTTGACTTCTCTTCCAGAGGATTTTATGCCCAAAAAGATCCATCATCCTCTGTCGGATTTGAGCTCTCAACCTCAGGAATCAGAGGCTAGCATTTACCCCTAGACCATGGAGAATGACATTTTGCATGAGATGAACCATGTACCAGTGGCGGCTGGTGAACAAAATAAGGTGTGCTACAGTACTGCACAATGATTACACATTTTATAAGTGCACACAAAATCAGCTCAACATGCACTCTGCAACTCTGCACAATGGGGGAAGGGGGGGGGGGGACTTTTTCAGTGGACCCGGATCTGCATAAGAACTGCTCTCAAGATACGTGAATCTGATCATATTCAGCAATTAGCTAAAATATTCAATACTTTAAACATAAAATCTTCCAAAGTTTGCTCTTTGTTTACAAAAGTGAACATTCCCAAGTTATTGGGTTCTAATCATGCCAGTATACACTGTATAAAATCAATATGTAGGTACACAAAAACATTATAGCAAACATTCCTTGTCTGAAAAATATGAGTTGTTCTGTATCATAGACAAAAAAAAAGTATATATAAGAACAGAAATTATGCAGATGTGTCCAGGTGTACAAAGAATTCACGAGTAGCTTGAAGGTTAATCACCATCTTTACAGAAATTTCATGTTGGATTAATACTGTGCACTACTCTGGACATATATCTTTTAGAGTTGTTTACTTTCAACCAATGTAGCAACTATTCCTGTTGTGTATTAGAGCAAGTAAAGACTACTCAATTGTAGGTAAACACGATAAGAGTGCCATCAATCCAGTGCTATTCCTAAATGTCTCAAATAGAACTTTCAAACATTACATATTGCACTAACAAACTATGTAAAACATTGTATAATAGCAGCACATAACATTCTAAACAAATTACACTTAAAACACTTCTAACATCTATTTTATAATTAAATATCATTGATATTCTATTCAAAACTATATCACAGAAGCCTTAATATTCTATTGAATTATTATGTAAGTAAGTACATCACCTGAACTGCCTTCACCATATGTTTTCACATATATGGTTTACGTACATATAAAATGTACAATGTTCCAGTCTTTGAGGTCTTTTGCCACATGGAAATAAGACTTTTGGATTGCCTGTTACATCAGTGAATGTAACTTCCAGTTCAGTAAGGTCATATAAGAGGGCTTCATCTTCATTTTCAAAATCACCTACTAAGAGATAACCACTAATCCTCACCTAACAATGGCTATGACAAACACTTACATTGCAATCATGAGCAGTTATCATTATTAAGCAACTCATACTTAAAGTTCAAATTCAATAACACTTTTTCAGTTTTCTCTATAAAGCAGGAGCCATTTGGCACAATGAGAATTTACCTATATAAAATGTGGTAGCATCTCGCGCAAGAAAATGAGATCATTTATGAGGGTAATTTGAAAAAGTCTTGCAAAGAAACACAAAGTGAGTCTAAAGCTTTTCTAAACTTATTCTTATTTTTCAACATTGTCTCCCTTGACAACAACACTGATCCAGCGAAGCTCCATGGGCTTTAACTTGTCATAAATATCAGGTTCCAGTAGGCCTGCAAAATAGATCACCGAGTTTGGGGAACAGATGGAGGCCTGACGGTTTACTGCTGTGATCATTCAGGTAGCCAAAGAAATAAACATTACAGTTTTTAAGTAAACAATAACAAATTAAGAATAAAGCTTCCCTTTATAAAAATCACAATTAGAAACAGCTTAAATTAAGTAAGTCCAACTGGTAATGGTTTGAATTTGAAAAAATAGTTACAGAAATAATTATACTTTATCAAAGAGAAAAACTGGTTTATGGGCTTAAATTCATCTTTGACACCTGATGGTCACCTCTGCAAGATTCAACGGAATTTAAATTCCATCCTTCTCTCCTGGGAAGCAAATTTAGTAACCACCTCCTCTAAGTCTATTCCTTTCTTTGTGAGTCCTCCTAGTATATGCACTTGACTGATAATTCTTAGAAGTCTCTGCCCTACTGTAGAAGTTTGAGAGTACTTTTGATTCCTTACAGTGCTAAAAATGATCTTTCTACTGAAGAAATACTCGAAGGAATTGAATATCATAATAACACTAAAATATTAAACTGTTGAAAACAAGGGTAAAAATGACATGTCTTTCAAACAGATTCCTAGATAATATAATTCATTGAATTTTCTGGCTAATTCAAGCACTGCGTGCATTTCATTAGCAGCAAAAAATCTGCACCATTTTGTCAGTATAAACAAAACCATACCCTCCATACCCTTTCACTCATTGTAAACTACTTACAACTTCAGACTTTATAATTCCTGAGAAAAGCTTGATGCCAATACACACGCACCTTTTTACTATGTATTAATGTTTTTATAGTCATTTATATATTACAGTATTCGTGTAGAGAGAGATTTTGATTCTTGTATACACTTTACATATACTTTTGGCGTGTCTCTGACAATATGCAAGATGTGGTAAACAACACAATATATCCCTTTCTATGTTAATGCAAAAATAAGAACTGCTTATATTCAGACACATCACAGTAAACTTTAACATACTTGGGAAAATTTAATCACATAACAAAAGTTTCAGAAATGGTTGGTGCTGAGAAAATACTAATTTGACACTAACTATATCTTAATGCACTGTTGTTTTTCTTGCAGCAAGTTTTTTAATTTCTAAAGTAAATAGAGGAAGGATACACAGGTGCAAAATGTTGAAAATATAAGGACTAAAATATGTGAAGCAGAAGTAGGCAATATAAAAAATCAGGAGCAAGCAATGGACTACCGATAGGGTATCAAGTGTGTAAAAGCAAAATATCAAAATGTACAAAATATAAGTAATAAGAGAACTCATAGAATTCATGTTAAAAGAGATAAAACCAAATGTCTTAGTATTTATTGAACATGGTTTAAAATCTGGGAAAATAATAGAAAATAATTAGAAAGCTTATATTTTAGGGACTTACTACTGTAGATAAGAACACAATAGTGGGGAAGTGGCGATCTATGTGGATGAGTCAATGAAATTTAAAGAAATAGAGTGTAGCAAATTTTTAATTGAAAAGAATTGTGAGCCAGCAGCCTTAGAAATTTCTTTGAAAAAACAAAACATGGTACTAATAGGAGCATATAGGTCTCCAACAACAAACGAAAGCATATTTATTAGAAACTTAGAAGACTTCCTAATCACAATTCCTAACAATAAACTCAAAATAGTTATGGGGATGTAAATATTGATTTACTAAAAGAAAATTCAGTAAAACAGAGATTAATAGAAATTTTAACCCAGTTAAACTTAAAAATTGGTATAGAAGAGCTAACGGGGGTCACAAATCTAACAAAAACCTGTATAGATAATGTATTTACAAATCTAATAGAAAATAAGTGGGAAACTAATGGGAGAACAAAAAACTTACAAACCAACTGCACAGTGCTTTGTCTGTCCGCATCCTCATCATTCCTCACTATCATAGAAAGATGCAGATGAAATCATACACATTTTTAAAACTGTTTTTAAAGGCTTTACTTACTAACTTTATGAAAGCAGATGTTGAATGGCCACCCTCGTTGTCCATATATTTTTGACACCTCCTTAGGAAACTATCCATTACGCACCGCAGTTCACGTTGAGAAATGCTGGCAATTTCCTGGTGGATATTTTGTTTAAATTCTTCCAGGGTGTGTGGGCTTGTCTTGTACACTTTGTTTTAAGTTACCCCAAAGATAGAAATCTCAGGGGGATAGATTGGGGGACCAAGGCCACTAATCTCTACTAATAATTCTGTATTGAAATACTTTCAATTATCTTCCTTTCAATTCTTCTCATAGAAAGACTGGCCATATAAACTGTTGGAGAGTCTTGTTGAAAAAAAGCAAAATCATATTCCCTGTCTGTTAATTCTGTAAAAAAGAAAAGGGGCAAAATTGTTTACATGTATGTACAGGCATCAACTGTTGACAAAAAAAATTGTCCCTGTAACCCAGAATCTAATATTGTTCCTGAAGTATCCTTTGAAAGAGTATTTTAAACTCATCGAAATTATACAGGATGGAAGTGAAATGTGTCAGACTTTAACAGTAAAGTTCTCTTATTGTAGAAAGAAAGTCTAACACAAAAAAGCTGGAAAGTTATAATTTCTAGAAAAAAATACTTTTAACCGAAACATTTATCATCAACTGGCAGAATTATTATTGATTAAAGGTTACTTTGTGGCTATATTCACAGAAAATTGAATAAACAACAATTGTTTTCTTTGGTGTATTTTAATTGATTCAACGGTTCTTGTGTTCTGGAATGCTCAATGCATATTTTCCATCTAAATAAGGCAATTCAATAAACTGATTAAGGCAACTTGTTTCTGCTCAGTGTGCATGTGCAGTAAGTAGATTTGGACTTAGCTTGTAGTCAAAAGGGTAGAACGCACCTGAAAAATTCAATGCCATGACCAGGATTTGAACCATGAATCTACTGGTGAGCTGGAGAATTTAATGCCATGTTGGCATGTTGGCCATGATGGTTCAGTGGTTACAGCAGCAAGACAGTAGCCGGTGGATCCCTGGTTCAAATCCCAGTCATGACATTGAATTTTTCAGTCTCATTCTACCCTTCTGACTACAAGCTAAGTACAAATCTATTTAGTGAGCATGCCCACTGAGCAGAAACGAGTTGCCTTATTCAGTTTGTTTACAGACGGACAAATATACATTGAGCATTCCAAAGGTTATGTCACTCTTTCATGAAACTCGTTTTGCATTAACTGTTATTCTGAACTGAATTTAACAATGTGTTACTAGTAATTGTTAAACCTTTAGAAAAATGTAATTTATAATGTGAATTTGCGCTGCTCTGCAATATGCCCAAACAAAATTTATGTGCAGTTATTCATAGGGTTGGCAAATTGGGAAGTGTATGATTCTCTTTAATTTTTAATATACACGTTTTATGATGGAACTAATGTGTTTTATGCATGCACTTACATACATCTAATTACCAGTCTAAAAAAAAGGAATTTGTACAAAATGATGCAGAAGCTTTTAAAAGCACTTCCACCAAAAGTTTCTCCAGCAAGATTTAATAAGAATTTTATGAGTGCCAAAGAACCCAAGTTAATGAAATTTGCAACACGAACGTTTCTGGTAAGATTTGTGTGCATGAGTATATGTGAAAGGTATCAAAATATTTCAAGAAATGTAGGTAAGCAAATTTGACATTGGTGTTCGTGCCCAATAAATTCTGCGTCACAGATTAACTATTATTTACATGTAGCTTTAGAAACAAAAATGGCCATACTTTTAATCACTAAATTTATTAGCAGTAACAAGTATGCAATAGCATTGGGATTAATTTCAAATAGAGTTTAGAGGAAGAATTCAATATTTTTACGCAGGCTCCATACCTTTTGCGGCTTTGGCCCCAAAAAAAAAAAAATGCAGGTGATTAAGTAAACATTCTTCATGAACCACACACTCTACTCATTCTACCCTTTCCAATCCTGTCCTACACACAGCTTTTGTGTGGAAGAACATTAATTACTTAGCTTGTAGGTCATTTCATTTCAAGTGAATGTATGCATTCCTGACTGATTAGAGCATATTTAAAGTTTCTTTATTTCTTTTTCTTTTTTATGTTTCTATCACATTTGTGACTTCCTAATTGATGTAATACTGCAATCAGTGTTGGAAGTTAGAAATCAATTTTGCACAAAGTTTAAAAAAGAATCTGACTCTACATGAGGTCATTATCTTACCATGGCATAAGGCTCTCAAATAGAACTGGCCACATATTCAGACCTTTAAACATACCAAATAAACTCTTTGTAATTATGCAGAAATGTACAATTCAAGGTAAAGTTTTCTTACAGTGCAGTCAACAATAACTTCACCTTTTCACAGAACTTTCTGGTGTCTGGTGCACCAGTGACAAAACATCTGCTTACGATACATGGCTAACATTACTTAAATGGTTTTTATAGAGCACTAGACTAGTTAATTGATCCACCGGTAGAAGCAGATTACTCAAGTTACGCCATCTTGCTACACACTCTCACTTTTAAATGTGATTAACTAGTTAATGGTGGATTAATTAAAAAAGAAGTTATTGGAATTTTGTTATTAATTTACATCTACTCTTTCACTTCCTTTAGTCTGACGGATTATTTCACTTCCACCCTGTAAACTTGCTGTCTTTCAAATTTGAGGTATTTCTTGAACAAGCAACAGACCTAGCCCAAATGTTGCACCTATGTATGCAATTGGATTTTATGTATTATCCATATGAATGGCACTTACCATGATGTGGGTTAGCATCAGTTGGAGAGCTTGACAACTCTTATTCTTTATTTTAGGTGTGGTACAGATTGATGTTTAATTTTTTATGGAATATGTTGTAAGTGATAACCTGAGCAATGACCAAGCACAACAAACAACCGTCCAAGCCCTACATCACTATCCAAAATAATAAACACCTTAATTCAGATAATCACCACATAAAATACTTTTATTGAAGGATATATACACACATGGACAAAAGTATTCATACAGAGGAAAATTATATGCATTTTTGTTTATTGCTACATAAATATGGCACATGGGCAAAATTGCCTTTACTAAAGCGCGTTCCACCCTTAGAAGACAGTACATGTTAAATGGAGCGCAGTGTTGCAACATGTACTGGTTGAGAATCTTTCTCCACGAGCGACTCTGAGGTGGCCGGTGTCCTGTACTTAGTCCTTCAATTGCTGCTTGACGAGATGGGCACTTTTAACTTTGGTATCCCTGCACGCCGTTGTCACTGTATGACCTAAATTTACAAATGACTTGTCTGTATAAACATGGGCATCGCGAAGGGGGAGCCAGGGGGGGCCATGCCCCCCCCCCTTGCAAATTGGTAAACTTAATGTGCAATCAATTACTGACTATTAAACTATTATTTTAATTTTAATGTAAAGAACAATTTTTATTTAGCTCAAATTAATACGGTTATCTGCAACAAATATTATACATTTTCACAATAAAATAATGAATTAATATTATCTGATTGCAAACTTCCAACGTGCGGCCTCCCCTTGGAAAAAAGTCCGCCGACGCTCATATGTATCAACAATTGATTTCCCCTGGTCCCTAAACCTTTTTACGTCTTTTAGATATTTATGTCGCCATATGATGGTATCGTCTCTTTCTATTAATATGCACTTGTTACCGCTTCTTTCATATTCGAACCCCGTAATCATGTAAGAACCGACTAAGAGTGGCCCTTGAGAAATTTGGTAGGGTCTTATCACTGTTAAATCGTGACAAAATTATATTCAGCGTGGGTGGAATATTTGCAAACTGCAAAGAATGAACAATTCGCTGCACTCCACCTTGCACTATTCAATCATATTGCGTTAACCTAGCATTTTAAAAATTCCACACTCAAATGTGTTATTGTATTATTTATTTATGCCAACACCTTTATCTTGGTGTTTTTAAATGTTGGTGTTATTGTATATTTATGATACTTGTATGAAAATTCTGAGGGGCGGAACAGTAACTAAAATAAAACTCCTGGATATGAGACAGCAATGTAAATACTGAGTCACAGCAACAAGCTACACAAGATGTAAAATGTTACTATCCAGACACACATATCCAAAAACACTGTTGCTAAAAACTTAATGCTTCTTTTTAAACTATAGACAACTCAATAGCATAAGATTTCAAACTTGAAATCATAGCTAATGACATACGTAACAAATTTTTGCAAGTGTCAATGTAGCAAACCATTAGCAGGCATTTCTGAACACTACACTAGGAAGCCAAACAATAGACATAAGAACAAGAATTTACCATTGTAGTAATTTGAAGAAATTTGTCCCCACATTTGATGTTCCAATTTCAACTATTTACAAAATAAAAAACAAAAGACAGAAAACAGTTGAAAGAGGACTCCAAATATAGAAAACTTTTCTCAGGTTCTTTGAAGCCATACTCTTGACAATGTATACCTTAGAAGTATCAGCAATAAGTAATTCGCTATTCCTGAAATGCTAGTATACAAGTTTGCATAAGTTCTTAAGCCAGAAGAATAAGACACCTTTTCTTTCTCTTTACTTCCTTCACAGTGGTTATCCAACTTCTTTGGCGTATCCACAATTACAGAAGAGGTATTCACATCACTTCCATACAACACTTTCATTGGTTAGCATATAGGTCTGAAAAGAACAGAACTCATAGTTACACACAACAAGAGATCAAAGTACGCTTAAGACAATACACAATGAATCACTTTTATTTGGTGTCACTGCATGAATGCTACCAAGAGCTATGGTATTCTTAGAGGTATTCGCATACGTCAAACTGTCACATGAATTACAAACGTATGCATTTTAGAGATGAACTTAATAAGCTCTGTCCGCACAGGTTTTCTCTGGGTTATCCAGGGTGCCCCTGCCATTCCACCAACTGCTCCATCATCTTTCCTTTCATCCATTTTGCTCTTATTACATATCTTTTTCACTGGTTTGTCACACCAGCGAAATGAAATTAATTACAAATAGCGACACCACTTTTGCCCTCATGGCCTGTCTTCACCCCTCTAAGGCAACCATTTCATATTCTACTAATCCTTCTACCCTTTCTGCTCTTGTTGCCAGTGTGCCCAGATCTGGTAATCTCAATGAAGGCACTGTTCAGAAAATTGATGATCAATGGAGAAAACTCGGAATACGTGATACTCCATATGAAATAAAGAACATGCCTGAACCTGGCAGTTTTTGAAGTGCTGTTAAACACATGTGTCACCTTGGTAGAAATACTGATTTCAAAAAACTGGCGGAGGTTGCATTATCAGTGATTTCATTGCCCCACAGAAGCGCTTCTTGTGAAAGAGTTTCTTCCAAACTATGCTTAATAAACCAAAATTAGAAACAGATTGGCGCTAGATATGGTAAGTGGCCTTATTCGGTCATCTCAGCTTATGAAAGACTGTGGTGGGTCTAAAAATCTGCAAGCCACTGAGATGTTAAAGTTTATCTCAACAACAAATTTGTATAATGATGCAACAATTGCGGAAGATGATGAACTTTCAGATAAATAGTGCAAGAAACAAAGTACGAGGTCATCAATCTTTTAAGTGGACACCATAAACATCAATACTATTACATTTTCATAAGTGTCATGCTGATACATTTATTGTTGTAGTATTTGGTTTATGATGTACGATATTTTGAATCCAAATCTATAATTCTGAGTGGCCGGTACGATAATTTTACTTTCAAACATTGGCAACCATGACTTTCTCTGATCCAGAGTTTGTTTCTCACCAGGCATCTGCCCATATGTGCCCACTTGTAAGTTCTCCATATAAGGAAAGTAAACAGTGAAAGAAGAACAAGGAGAAGAAGAATGTTCAGGTTGCTTAAAGTATAGCAGGCTGAGCTAAGTTACAATAACATTATTTTTATATAATTACCCAGTTGAGATCCCAGTTTATATGAAGCCTCAGGAATTTTACGGTAGAACTGTGTACCAAATGCTTAAGTTAATAAATTGTTTATGCTTAGTTTCGATCTGAATAAGCATCAAACTTCATGATAGTTGAGTTTATTAGCAAATCAACTACTGAATTATTTGAATGCTTTATTAGCTAAACCTTTTAGTTGGTCATGTGACTTGCAGAAATGCTGGCATCATCTGTAAAAAGTATGTATGGCAAGTCATTAATGAAATAAAAAATAAAAAGGACCAAGAACAAATTCTAGTGCACCAGCTTTAATAGTAATTCCAGGATTAAAACTCAAGTCATTATTTCCAGTTTTCTGAACTCATACCGAGAGAGCCAAAAAGTTCCGAACTGGCTCCACAGTGTTTTGCCTGTCTGCATACGCAGCACGATGCCATCTGCTGCTATCATAGAAAACACACATGAAACCATACATTTTTAAAACTACTTTTAAGGTAATGTGAGACTGCCTTTGTGGTTTACCAGGAGAAAAATACAAATTGGTTGGAGAATTTGGTGTCATTCTGGCAGGTTGTCACAGTAACTTAACGGTTAGAGCACCTGTCTGGTAAGCGGAGGGTCTGTGGTTCAGATCCCTGCTGTGGCATTGAATTTTTCAGTTCCGATTCTGCCTCTCATACTTTTAAAGGGTTTACCTACCAACTTTATGAAAGGAGATGCTGAAACTGGCCACCGTCGTTGTCCATACATACATTTTTGGCAGTTCCTTAGAAAACTGTCACTTGCCATAGTTTGCATTGAGAAATGCTGGCGATTTCCTGGTGGCTATTATGTATTCATTTTTACAGGGTGTGTGGGTTTGTCTTGGACACTTTGTTTTAAGGTAACTCAGAGAAAGAAACTGCAGGGGGTTAGGTTGGGGACTGAGGGAGCCACAAATTTCTACTAATAATTCTGTCCTGAAACACATTTTTAATTGTTCTCATTGAAAGATTGGCTGCATGAGCCATAGCACAGCCTTGTTTAAAAAGGCAACTTCACGCTCCCTGTCTGTTAATTCTCTTAAAAAAAGTGGCAAAATCACACTCACATATGCACAGTTGTCAACTGCTGACTCGAAAAACATTGGCCCTATAACTCTTCTCCACTAATGGTGTACCATACACCTATTTTTTCATCATGAATGGATACTTCATGAATAACATTAGGTATCTCAGAGCTCCAGTAACAATCTCCTTTCACAAAGTTGATAAGTGAAGCCTTTAAAAATAGTTTTAAAAATGTTGCATGGTTTCATCTGCACCTTTCTAGGATAACGGCAGACAGCACAAATGATAAGGACAGACAGACTAAACACTACACAGCTGGTTTGGAATTTTGTTGACTCTCTTAAGTAGGATTTGAACCATTTATAGAGATTTTGTTGCATCCTAAACTTCATCTTTTGCAGCAACAGATGATCCATGTTACAAAAGGCTTACTGAATCATAAAATATGCCTACAGGTAGTTCTTTTTTATCTAATGCTATTAGTACTGCAGTTTTGAGCATGCACATAGTATTATCTGTTGACAGTCCTCTCACATATCCAAACTGGGATGCTGCAAGAATGTTATTTGAATCCAAATAACACAGTTAAATACAGCTCTCATGCTCTTAGACAATACAGCTAGAAAAGATATGGACCCATAAGTAGAAGATAATACTTATCACATTTCGTGTAGTGGTTTAACCACTGTGTACTTCATTGCTTCTGAAAACATCCCTGTTAGCTCCTTAATGTCTAACAGTGAATTCATATCATACCAATTTAATTTCTTTATAGAAGGGTAATATGCTTTGGAGTCCCCTTGATGAATGATAGGTATATGTTTCATATAAACAAGATCATATTCAATTACTGATTCATTGAAGGTCTCTCTAGGTAAGAAAGAAGAGAGCAATAAAAGTGAGGCTAGAAGCAGTAACATAGAACTAGAAATGTAATCCTGTGTATGGAATCTAACAAAACTTTTAGTCCATAGTTCACCTAACATACACAGTGTCTCATTCACACTCTCTAAAGGAAATAAGATAAAACTGCAGGATAGCAAATAGCTAAAAAAGAATGTTGAGGTTATTAAGTGTAATTATCAAATTCCACCTAATAGGATTTCCTATTTTGAATATTACATAAAAACAAACCAAATTCATACTATTTTCTGTATTTTGGGTTTATTCTTCATGCAGAAATTATAAGTTATCTTTTTTTCAACCTCAGATCAATATGCTAGATGATTAACAAAGGGATGGTTATTTAATTAAACCCGGGACATAAAGTACTTATCTCAGATGTGAGATTCCCTAGGGGTCGTCGTCTTCTTTTTCCTCTTTCCCTTCTGCCTTTATAGTGTAGGGGTGGCCCTGTCAATCCATCTTCTCCATTCCTCCTTATTCCTCATCATTCTCCCATTTCTCCTACTGTCTTATTCCTACTTCTTCCAATCTATCTTCCCATATTATTCAGGGTCTTCCTTTCCCTCTCCCTCCTTGTATCTTTACTTCTAATACCTGTTTAACTTTTCTATCCTCTACCATTTGGGATACATGTCCCCAGCTTGTGGAGTTGCTTGTGGAGTTTATGGAGCCTGTGACTACTAATCACTGCAAATGTGTAGTGTCACACATTACATTACCTGTGGAGAGGCACTATGAACAAAAGAAGAGGCATCCTGTCATCTGAAATTTCTTTGATTCATGACTGCATACTGCTGCACTAACCTAACAGCTTCTTACTTACTTTCATTGGAAAGTGTTTGATCACTTGGCATTAGCCCACATCTAGCACCATGTAAAGAAAGATCTGGGAGGAGGGCATTTCTGCATCGATTAAGAGCTTCAAGATGCCATGATGACCTATCTCAAGTTGGCAGTAACTTTCTATGAAGATGGTACTGAAAAGCTCTTCAGTATGACAAAGGTCTAAATATCCAAGGAGATTGAGACATTTGTCTATATGGAAAAGTAATTTTGATTGTACTTGATTACTGGCAATGAAACTATTTTGTGATTCAAGTTGTCGTCCTTTTATGCCCTGTTGGTAGCAGGGGAAAAATTTTCAATTTTTTTTTTTTTTTTCAATTTATTCATCCATATGTTTCTGTTACATAGGATATATCAAGAGTTCAGAAGAACTTACCTAATATGTACATATAAAGTTTAATTACAATGTTTATTTACAAATCTGTTTCAATTTCACGTACTTGTAAAATACATCTATACTCATTTACACATTTTGATTACATTTAGTGTTGTACTTAAATTCTTCAGTATTGTAGAAAGCATTTTGTAGTAAATAGTTCTTAATGGTTTTTATTTGTATCTCTCTGTGTTTTAAGTCTTTTATTTCCTTGGGCAAAGCATTATAATGTTCTTTTCCTATACTTTTTATTGAACGATTATTTAATGTTCCCCTGAGTGCAGTTCTGTAATAATCATGTTTATTTCTAACATTATAGCTATGCATGTGATTGTTTTTAGCAATTTTTCCATTTAGAAGAACATGCTTGATGCTTTCATAAATGTAGATACATGGAACTGTTAGGATTTTGTATTGTTTGAAACAGTCCCTACAACTGTGTCTTTTTTCTATTTTCCCAATTATTCTAATTGCCCTTTCTTGTAATTTGAATATTTTTAGTACTTCCTTAGCTGTAGTATTCCCCCATAGTGTTATGCCGTATTTTATATATGAATAAATGAATGCATAGTACACCTGCTTCAGCGTTTTATTATCCATGTTATCCTTAACTTGTTTCATAATGTATAATCCCTTATTTATCTTTTTTGTTATGTACATTATATGTGGCTGCCAATTAAGATTTCTGTCTATAAGCACTCCTAGGAGCCCCAGGCATTACAGGATTAAAAAGGAATTCTATAAATGAATGACTGAAAGAATCGCTTAATTCTGGAATCAACTTTTAACAATTTTGTGCTTAATCATCCCATACATGCGAGCTTTTGCTTTAAAGAGAACCGATGATCTTTCCAACTTATGTTAGGAGAACTAGGATTCAACTAAAATTTACTTAAATTTAGAGCTAGTTGCTTTAGAGCTTCAAATGCATATGTATTAGAGTCAGATCTCCTTGAATAAGTCATAGGGCATATGTTATATAATGACTCAATGAGTTACTCTAATATTCTTTATGTTAAATTTAAAATAACTGTACAAAGAACTGAAAACCCTACAAATTTTATTTTCTGATGTCATATCGCACTTCATGAACAGAGCTGATGATCTTTTCAACTTCTGCTAGGTTAGTAAAATTCAACTGAAAGTTACTTAAATTCAGAGCCAGTTTCTAGATTTAGAGAAATAAATGATTGTGATTCTCCCTTTCCCTTTGTGATACATGAGCTTAATGCTAATCTAAATTTTAATTTTTAAAACTTTATGGGATAAAGAAATAAGATTTTTTTTTCTATCTAAATCGTTAAACTTAACAGATTTCTTTATATTTTTTCCTATAGCTTAGTTTAGAGAATAAAATTTTAAAATTTCAATAAGATTGGGTGAAAAATCAACAGATGACTAATTATTTTCTCTATTATTTTTGTCCAAAAGCAAAATGTAAAACACATCCAAACATTGCAAAGCCTTAAAATAACAAAGGGAGATAGAGCTGAAATTTGGTGTGGTAATTGTCAGAACGTGCTAAGTTTTAAAAACATTTGAGATATTAAATACAAATTGTTTTATGCTCAACCATACCCAAATTTATTAATTATAAATCTGATAGTGATCCTCTAATGGACCCCCTTAAGCTCAAACTTTCATTAAAGGACTGGTCTTCTCCAATCAGACAACTCAATTTTCATTTCACCAATCAGAGAATTGCCATGCAGCAATGGGGAAAGTGCAATATTGATTAATTCTCGAAACGCAACTAGTGCGAGTTTAGAAAATGCTAAAATGTCGGACAATACTGGCAGTGAGATGCAACTTACTCTGCCGATGTAAGAGGCAACTTACACAAAACACACAAATTATCCCCAATCAGCATCAACTTCCAAGAATATTGCACTAAGCACAGTCCTGCAAATTAATTTCACTAATTGTACAATAAATAACTTATACATTAAATAAAGTTTTGTCTGAAAACCAACATATTCAATGACTAGTTTTCACTGTTACGTAGCATTCATTTTCATCATGCAGCTGTGATGTGCTGGAAACAAATTGATCATTTAGCACCTGCGCAGCACTCCAAATATCAGCTGATGCAATATGTAGGCCATTGTCCCTGGTGAGTATACATTTCACAATATTTCAGCTATAAAATTAGGTACATGGTCGAGCATAAATTGTCATATGAAACTTAACTATAATGGTAATTAATATGCTCGTATGAAAATTAGGAAACCCACTTCGCTCATTTCCTAATATACTCACGTCTTAATTACTACCATTATAGTCTTATTGCATAATATATGCTATTTTATGACTTGGAATAATCCAGTAATACAGTTTTTCATAATAGATTTAACTTATTTTGTTACTGTGTTGACCATTCTTCATTAAATTTTGTGGTTTGCTGAAGACTGATTATCAGGGCAAAGCACCTTTGCGACCTCACAAAAGCACTGCAGATTATAACCACACGGACATTAGGGAAAGGTCAGGCACTAACTGTGTAATGCTCAGCCACTTCAGGATGCATAGCACTGTATGGTGCAGTAACTGCAAATAGGGAACCTAACTCTGGATTAATTTGCAACTGAAATAAATCTTAAAGTATATCTTAGGTGCAGGACTACACATTTGTACAAATGTGGAGGAGTTGAATTCAATGCATTTCTGTAAAAATGGAGAAACCATTAGATGAAGGATGTGTTATACAAGTTATGTTTTTGAGACCCTGAAAATGTATACGGTCATACAGTGTAACAGGTTACAAATAACAATGGTGATGTATAAACTCATGAATGGTATAAATAATTCAAGTGTTTATTGTATTGTGCTTTTACATACCTCAATGTGCAATTTAAAGGCTACCCTGCATCTTACTGTAACCCTGCATATAATTAGTTGCTCATCTACAGGTAAACTTTTACTTTGTACACAACTGTATTTCATTTGATCAAGTTTGTAAGAAGCATCTTTGTTTATGCTGTGCTGCCCAGTATTTTCTGACCTACATGCACAAAAACTTGAAGAGACAGGTACTGCAATGCCTCATCCTGCTTAATATTCATAACTTGGCCATTCCCTGGAGTAGGCATTAACAATCCTTGAGCATCATGTTCATAATTGTTATTATTTTATAACTTAGAATGGACATTCTAGGCTGGCCCAATTTCACCCTCATTAAAAACATGCTAAGTTTTCTTAAAATTACTTATATACGCCTAATCTGTGAACTAACTCATTTTATGAATACAACAGTAGAACAACTGGAGCTAACCTAATCTAAACTCGGTAAGCTTCGTGGAAGAACATACACATATTTACTGTACTAAGTGAGTACACTGTGAGTACACTGTGACCACCTGAGCTCCCTAAATACTTAAGAATGTATTGTACCTCCATATGTGTCATTACTGTGACTGTTTGCAGGATTTTGAGAATGTGTCAAATTGGACCAACAAACTATAATCAATTGAATTTAAAAGGTGAGTCATTTAATAACACTAAACAACACTTACATTTATAATTTTCTGGAACGCGTTTCGGAGATTAACTTTCCTCCAATATTAACCGGACAATGGAAAAGTATAAATGTAAGTGTTCTTTAGTGTTATTAATTGACTCACCTTTTAAATTCAAAAATTTTATACCTAGACTGTGACTCTGCTTTGAAGCCAGTGCCTCATAATTTAGAGAATCCTGTACCACTTCCCCCTAAAGATTTCTCTCTTGAAAATGAACTGGAAGAGACAAAGTAGTACTGATGCTGATACGAAGGCAAATTAGATTCTTCTAAACCCCATTTACTAAGCCACGATGATCTTAATGACTTGATCAGGGATTTGTCACTACCTAAACAGACTGAAGTCTTAGCCTCAAGACTGAAGAAATGGAATTTATTGCAGAAGAGTACCATAGTCAGACATTATCGTGACTGTAGTAAGAAACTGGCTTCTTTTTATACACGAGATAATTCTGTGTTATTGCAATGATATAAATGTCCTCATCAATGAATTAGGCTAAGTACACCAACCCCATGAATGGAGACTGTCCATCTCATCTTAATTGAGTTTTATTATACATTGGGAACCGTACACCATCAAAACCTTTATCTCATGCTACAGGACTGAAGAATACATGAATCCATGATCCTCCTACGAGTAATAAACTACACGATATTTAAGTGGCACATATGTGGAGATCTAAAGGTTATATAACTTTTACTTGGTCTACAGTTAGGCTATACTAAAAACATGTGTTTGTGTTTGTGGGATAGACGTGATAACAGTAATCATTTTAAGATTCAACACTGGCCTCCAAGAACTGAACCAATTGTTGGAAAAAAACAATTTGAAGCACAAGGCGCTCGTGGATCCACAGGAGGTATTTCTTCCACCACTTCACATTAAACTTGGACTAATAAAAAACTTTGTGAAAGCTATGAAAAACGATGGTGAAGGTTTTAAGTATCTAAAGGAGAAGTTTGGGAGTGTGAAAAGTGATAAGAAATTGAAGGACGGAATCTTCATTGGACCAGAGATACGATAGTTGATGTGTGACACCACATCCAGAACCAAACTGAGCGCTCTTGAACTCCAAGGTTGGGACACATTCGTGCTCGTGGCAACTAGGTTTCTAAGAAATTATTGAGCTGATAATTATGCTGAGCTAGTATATAAAATGCTTAGAGCTTATAAAAATCTAGGTTGCCGTATGTCATTAAAGTTACATTTTCCCGCAAAATCTCGGGGCTGTGAGTGATGAACATTGTGAGAGGTTCCACCAGGAAATATCAACCATAGAATCGAGGTGCCAGGGTCCATATGGACCGAGCATGATCGATGATTACTGTTGATTCCTACAGCGATCATCCACAAGCCAATATAAAAGGAAAAGTAGAGATCTCAAGCAATTTTAAATGGGATATTTGGTGCTCACTTCACGGTGTATTTCTGCATTAGCGTATTTAAAATAACGTAATATAACGAATATAAATTTATTCGACTTGCTTTATGGGACAGGTATTTATATGAAATGTCATATTAGACTTAAGTTACGTTCTCATATCCTTCCGTGCCAGGAGAAATCTGATTCAGATCTGGAGTCAGCGCATCAATTAACATATAAACACAAAGTTTCTTTAGTAGCAAACAAAAAATATTTTTTGTAGACTAGTGTTATAAACCAAATTGGGGTGAAGCATAATTATTCCAAGTTCACTTTTCTCGTCTATAGTCATCATTACCCTAAACTTAGGTTCTCACTTTTGCGGACACAACCTTATTTTTAAAGTAAATTTGCCATCCCCAAACAATTTTGAAAATTGTCTGCAATTCGTCGAGTTGAAACAAAATGAATAATATATAAAATATACTGAAAATCGCTGAAAAAGGTAGCTTTCCTATTTTGACACAAATTTTTTAAATCGTTTAGGTTTGTTAATCTGCTTTACTTGGATTGAGTTCCATTCCGATTCAACCTTTGGTTTAGTGTCTCCTCCCTCTACCTTGACCTGCAGCACCTTTATACCACAAAATAAAAGATGCCCGCCGTAACATGTAGGACATTGGACCATTAGCTGGCTTAATAAAGCACGATATTATGGTGCTTGATATAGTGAAAAATTGGACAGGGTTAAAATGAGGAGAAAATTAAATGTTAAACGATATACGTTGTTTTATTTCGCAATGCATACCTTGCACTAATTGCATACATTGCCTTTGTTGCACTAACTTTGTGATTTGGAAAAACACAAAGTAACAGTTTACAAACATTTATTTTCATTATGTAAGAGACCATTATTAGCATTTTTACACTAAAGCTTTAAATGTATGGAATATCTGCAATGATAAATGTAAACAGATTATTAGATTATGCAGCGAAAACATAATTGCAGAATTTAAGATGTGAGTACATTTTATGAAATGAGTGGTATCGAATTTCATAATATACATGCATTCTCTATAAAATATTAACCCTTAACATGCTGACCTGTCATGGCATGTAATGCGTCCTCTGATTGGTAATCAGAGTGTCGGTGGTCGGTGAATTTATTTTGATAATTCTCCCGGTCAGGTCGGTGAGACCCGTAAACCAACGACAGGTGTGGTCCTCCAGACATTCTGGGGGTTGTGAGAGAGCGATGTGACCACCAAAACATAAAAATATGGTGCTCTCTAAAAAGCGGTTACTATACTGCTATTGCTCTATGAATGAAAAATATTGTAGAGCAGGAGGATTGATGACTTCATTGTCAGAAGTCCAGCATTAGCTAACAACAACATCTTAATTGCCATTATAGTCAAGTTTCATGCGACTATTTATGTTCGACCATGGCTCAACTTTAAAAACATTTATAAAATGCTTTTAATATTCTACGTTGCATGTAATTGTCGCTGGTGTCCAACATTTTAATCATGTTTGAAAGGTAGAATCAGAACTGGAGAACTCGATGCCTTAGCCGGGCGGATCTTCCGCTTCACGTGCGGACGCTCTAACCAGTATGGCTTTAAACTCCCCAACCAATTCGTATTTTCCCTGCAAGGCACTAGTCCTGATTCTACCTCTGAAACATTGCCCACACGCGGCTTGTGTGGTTAGAAAACCAACAGTAAGTTGACTGTCACAAAATAATAAATACCATTTAAAGGTTATTTAACAAAACCCAGGACATAAAAGTATTTACGACTGTAAGTCACCCTTGAGGTACTTATCGCAGATGTGAGATTTCCTAGTGGTCCAGGTAGCTCAATGTCACTGCTCCTTTGTATAGTGGCGGGAGAAGAACAAACTGATTTTCCTGGCACTAACAATGTAAAGATTTCAATTGCGGCGACTGTATATGTTTAAACAATCATTATTTGTTTCTTTCTCATGTTAGATAATTTTAGGTGCATTTTCAAAGTACTTTATTGTATGAAAAACGTTTAAGTCGTTTAGATAGCACACTTACGTGCCAAAGCTTGCCCGGGCGTTCCCGAGGTTCAATTTCTGTTGTGAATCTCCGAGTGTAAGCTTATGGGTACTCCTTCGGCAGGGGGAGGCAAGAGGGGAGGTCGCTAGGTATACGTGGATTTATGCTGGTTGGGGAATCAGCTCCAACTGCAAGTCGGACTGGCGGAAACGCACGAATCGACCCGAACTAAAAGCGACCCAACTAGAAGAATTAGCACGTGTGTTTCCACTGTAACAATGGAATGATTGTCTACTAAAGTTTAACTGTATTATACTGTATTAAGTTATTTACTTGTGCTTTAGTGTTTATATGCTATCCATTTGTTCTTAGAGTTATTTTCCAAGAAGAATAAATAGCTTTCAGTATATTTTAGAATTTTAGATTTCTCAGCTTTAAGCCTAAAAGAGAAGTGTGGAATAAAGAAGCTTGATAGGCCGACACCTCCTCTCAAATTAATACATGCGCGAACAAGCCAAGGTAAGACATGTTGCAGGTCTTTTAATGTAAATATAAATAAAAGAAAATAGTTGGACTTGAGGTTTATTTCCACAAATAAGCTATATTATTTTCCGTGCTTGCTGTTTGCTAAGGGTAAATTTACAAGCTGGACATGCACTGGCACGTCAGATCTAAGTCATCTAAAACAGAAGGTTAAGAAGCACGAAGAATCTATTTCACATAAGAATGCTTATTTGGATTTATCAGTCCGTGGAAAAAAGAGAAATTATGCAACAGTTTAGCTCAAACTTCAGACAGAATATACAAAGACACAATGACAACGTGAGGAAAAATCGCTATAGTTTTTCCAAAATAATTTATTGTATTAGCTTCTGCGGTGAATTTGAACTTGCCTTGCGTAGACATGATGAAAACTATTTTGTTGTTTAACGACGCTGTCAATTGCCAGGATCACATCAGCGTCGCCGGTGTGCCAGAATTTCGTCCCGCAGGAGTTCTTTTACATGCCAGTAAATCTATTGACATGGAGCTGTCGTTTTTAAGCACACTTAAAAACCATCGGCCTGGGCCGGGTTTGAACCCGCGACCTTGGGATCAGAAGGCCAGCGTCTAACCAACTGAGCCACCCAGACCGACATGAGAAGCTGCAATATTCAGTGCGATAGTAAATTTCGCTTCACCTTTGGATGCAGCTGTAAAAGAGCACACGAATAACTCTACAGCCTTTGAACGTACAGCCATGGAAAAAAATGATTGAGCGCTTTAGGAGAACAGAATATTTCTACATCTCACGTCGTGTTAAAGCAGGAGGATTCAGTCACAGAGACAACATGGCAGTAAGAAGGAAGAAGAGAGTCACCGCAGCAGTTCAAGAACCCTCCGAAGCGCCTTCGGAGGAAACTGAAAACGCCAAAGCCGCCCCTGCCTCACAGCCAGCCTCATCGCCAACTCCGTCTACGCTGTCAGAGCGCGGTATCTCAGCCTGCGACACCACACCAAAACCAACCACCTACCGCACACAGATGACACTGCCAGAGGTAGAATACCAGACGCCCACATAGAGTCATCCTAACCTCACGAGGCTGCAGAGCTACAGCGTAGTTGTGCGCGGAGTACATCGGCAGCTTCCGGATTCTCTACTCCTTAGCGCAGCCCGATGTCGCTGGCCTTCTCTTATGAAAGCGACGCGCATCGTCACAGCTAGAGGACCGTCACCGCTGGTACGCCTGGAGTTCTGGGATGGGGCGGATTACCGTACTGCCTTGACGGACGGGCTCCCTGCCCTTGGGCAGTTGCTCCCAGTTGAGGCTAGCCGAGGTGTCCGCCCTACTCCCTGCCGACGCTGTTGCCAGTACGGTCACACCGCCGACGCCTGCACCGACGCCCTACGTTGCCACTACTGTGGCGCTGGCACCATCACCACACTCTGCACCAGCCACAACCTGACACGTCGCCCCGTGTATTGTGCCACGTGCAGTTGCACAGGCCACTTCACGGGCCAGGCGGCGTGCCCCAGGAATCCACGCCGTCAGCCGCCCTCAAGTGGTCCTCACAACAACCAGTCTCCGACTCCCAGACCATCACCGTCACACGTTTAGCGCACATCAACAGCAACCGCCAAACCGCCAACCAACAAGACGCAGTAGACAACCAGCTTTACATCGCCGTACTCCGCAACACCGCCGCACTGCAGAAACTACAGGAAACACTCCAGACTCTGACCGACCGGGTTGCAGCACGGGAGGCAGCCCTGACTCGTGTTCTCGAGGACGTCCAGGACACCACCCATAACCAGCAAACAATGTTTCCAGCCACAGTTCACCAAGAACACAATAACATCCGTGACCACTTCAACAAGCAGCTGGACAAAGTGGTCACCTACATAAATGACTCACGCATACACAAGGTCCATAATACGTTAGAAGAGATACTACAAGGACACAAAACAGCACTGGAGACTAGACTCAACCAGATTCAGGACATTCTGACACTTCCCAGACTTCCCCTTCCTCCCGCAGTACCACAGATGTTCACCCCATATCGCAGGTCAGTGTCAGGGCATCTGTCATGATACTTGGCCTGCCCAAGCCAATGATCCACCTTAACATGTACTCACAATCATCCCGTTTGCTTCGGCGGTACCGGACACCACACCACCCCTGTTCAAATAGACTGTGTCACCCTACAAGAACTTTAGTATAAAAAAATAAAGCGCGGTTTACTAAAGTTGACATTTCCAAGATGCAGCTTGAGTTTATTGATAGTCTCTGTTCCATATGTTATAGTCTATCGGACACACAAAAAGACTGTCTTCAATCACCACTCGCATTTGTATCTGCTCCTGATAAAGAAAGGCGTGGTGTAGCAAACTGCCAATGGATGAATCTAGCAGCAAAGGAAGTACGTCACATAATACATAAGAGCTAACAGAGGTTTGAATTCCCCAGTCACTTATTGGCCACTAATTTACCAGACCAGCACTTCTTTCCTTCGTTGAAAAACAAATTTTCAGGAAAAAAAATCCTTTCTGACGTGCAGTTCTATCCATTTTAAAGAAATCTAAGTTAAAAACGGAACTACGGATCATTTATTCTCGAAACAATTTTAAAGAAATGAAAAGTGCAATAGCCCCTCTCAAGTTTTTAATTGAAAATAACCTGCAAGAACTCTTTGGTGATATTAAATTGTTGAGATTAGCAGCTGCTATTCCAATGGCAACGTGTGAAGCAGTGAGATGTTTCTCCACTTTGTCATGGATCGAAACATTTGTTAGAATTACCATGGATGAAAATGGCTGTCTGCTCTTGCCATGCTGTCTATTGACAAGGAAATGATCGACAGTCTTCCAGATTTCAAGAGTCACAGACAAATTCGCCACACAAAAGGAAAGGAGTTAGGGCATCTCTACAAATATACCTTTACAGGAGATTCAAACCCATCAATGCTATCAGGCTGGTTTAAGGTAATTTCAGAGCTACTGAAATACTTTATGCAATTTATAAAATCAAACTATTTAGAAAAGTAAACTGCATAATGCACTAAAAGTAGTGAACCCCCTGTTATTTTAGGCACCAGCAGCACCGCATATAAACCTATTAGTCTTGAGCTCTCTCAACACCAGTCTTATAGAATGTTGAACTACTATGGTTTAGGTAAACAGGAAGAACACCCTTTTCTGGCTCACACATAGAGTTTTTAATGCAATAGTGGCTGATACTACCTGCAAAATTGCTTTTATTCATAATAAACCGGTACATGAGTCTTAAATTTAGTATTATAAACAAAACTAGTAACATGTGTTATAGCTGGAAAAAATTATCAGCATTACTGAATAGAGATATGGAGCATGCTTTAAGTTCGTACAAATTTGATGAGATCATATGTATGTTTAAGGTAAGTACACTAAAGTGCTATCTTAATTTCAAGGTTTGTTCTTCTTGCTCGCAGCTAAGCCTAGTCTACAAGGAATATTAATATATTTGCAGATGATGTATGTGTTTTCTGTAGATAAATTCATGTAGGCAGTAAATGCATAAATTGTTCTGAGGAGATAATACTTTTTGCTGTGGTGCTCTTTTTTTTAAGAACATCTACTTAAAAGCTATACGTTTTCATCTGGTATGTTCATAGTCCATACAAATACAGTAGTATAAAATGTATACAATATTCTGAAACTTACCAGTAGTTTTCATTTTTATGGATGTGCAATCCAATGCCCCTATTGCCTTTGGAAATCTTGCAATTTCATAAAATTGCAACTGACGCTGTTGGATGCTTTCTGCATCGGTGGGCATTTTATGTGGCGTGTGCGAAGTCTAGCTAATGCACAGCTGGCTCTGTGCACAATTCTGTGAGCTGTGAATTTGCTCACACCACCATAATCTGCAATGGCTAGCTGCCCACTACCAGTGGCATAACATCTCAGTGTCATCAGCAACTGGTTCACTGGAGACACAGCTGCATTTCTGCAAAGCAGACATTCAGTACCTTAATTTTGTTATCCTATTTTTGTGTATATCAGGTGCCAATTGAATATTTATTGAAAGGGAGAGAAAGATGTCCTATATGTTACTCAGGCAAAATATAATAGTTCATTTTTGTGAACTCATCATGTAGCAAACTTTTGTCATTTTTGGGTCACCGTATTGCCAGATATGCGCTTTCTACATCTGTTCAAATAAAGTGGTAACTCTAGGGTTGGATTTCCAGCCTATCACTGTGACTAATTAATGAAACACGAAATTACGATTCTTTTCCCTTGGGTTATTTCATAAAGGCAACTGCAATGTTAGGTCAATGCTACAGACTGCAGACGGAAACATAAGTGTGATAATATATTATTGTGTTAAAAATACTCTCAGGAATTAAACACATAGAAATATACAAACATTCTGGAGCATAATAGCAGTGAAACACCTACCAGGGGCGGTTTTCACGATGCAGTACAGAAATAGAGGTTAGGTGTGCCGATATCACAGCAAAATATGTTTATACTGTGGTGCCAAAATCCTTAATTTATTATTTAAATCCTAATTCCTTACAAATTATCAGCTTACCTGTTAGATGGAAATTCCAGCTCTTGTTCTATTTGTTCTAAAATAGAAAGAACAAATTGTTTGCTGAGACGAAACCGAGTCACGAAATCGACGTCGTTATACTCATAAAAGTAATTGGAACGATGTTTAATCCATCTTGGTCGTCATATTCTCTCGTTTTGCAGCCATTCTCTTCGCTACTTTTATGTTCTTCATTTCCAAATACCAAGTCCATTACTCGTAGACGTGCCATTTTCTTTACTGATTACCTACCGGCGTTTTAAACCCGTAAACGGTGGAGAAGTGGCCGGTACTCCTTTAACCATGATAAAAAGCCTCGTAAACTGTTACGTAGGTTATAGGCGCATGGTGAAACAGCAACTTGACCAAAACCGGGCTTTCTTATTTTTAACCCAGGTAAATAAAATTACTGTTCTTGGTGAAACCGACCCTAAGTATGTGAACCTATTCACTCTTTCAAATTTGTAGTTAAGAATATGGATGTATTTTTCTGGCTCTTTAATTTTCCTCTGGTTATTAGTTACCATGTACTTTGTTTCCATTTCATTTATTTTTAAACCCATCATTAGATTTATAAATGTCCTTACCGTGTCCTTTTCTGTTCTGCTGATTATATCTATATCGTCTGCATACGCCAATAATTGTGTGGACATTAAATATTGTACCCCTTGTTTGGATGCCAGCAACCCTAACAACTTTCTCCAATGCTAGATTAAATAATATACATGAAAGCGAGTCCCCTTGTATTACTCCTTTAGTGATTTCGAATGGTTCTGATAGGTCTGAAAGGATCTTTACTTTGCATATACTATTATTCATTGTGACTCCAACTAGACTTATTAGTTTTCCAGGTATTTTGAATTCTTTAAGGGTTTCATTCAGCTCCATTCTATTTATACTGTCATATGCTGAGCTGAAATCAATGATGGGTTTCGAGTTTGTAATCCTTGGCTTTTTACATAAAGCTAAAAGAAGTAGCAGTATTTATTACGTATTAAGTAACACTGCTTTATAATTTCTTATAGAATATTGATAACTAATAATCACAGCTAAATAAATCGCTAGCTTTCTGTCTAGCGTTTCTCTTAGTTCATATTTGGAGATTTGGGCTTATTTTGTTGTTGGGCTTATTTTGAACGACGATATGTTTCTTTTATATATTTTTTATATATTTTTATATATATTTATATATATAAATAATATATTTAATATATTTATATATTATATATTTTTCTATTTCTTTAAATATGGGTTGGCAACACTGCTCAACAATTAGCAACAATAATGGGAGTTACTACCACCATCCTCATGCAGATGGCGTCCCGGTAGGGTTGCTGACGTCACGACCTGTGATTGGCTGCATATTGGCTGGCTGGAGAGTCTATATCGTCTAGATGGTGCATTGCTCTTAGAGGGGTGAGTCATTACCCTACGATACTTCCTGAGGTAAAGAACTTAAACTTAAGGGTTAATCATGGCATTAATTTTTAATCGGAAGTATAAACTATGGTACAGCGAGTACTATGAAGACATCATGATAGCATTAGGTGAGTACTTTATTTATTATACATATTCTTCTGTTAGTTTTTGTGGCCTCCTGCGGATCTCAGAAATGAGATTGATGAATGGCAAACTCCAACACACTTTATTTCAGCGATGCTACTAAACACATTCAAAGTTTATCCAACACATTTTATTTCAGTGCTATTACTAAACATATTTCAAAGTTTATATGTATGTTTAAAATCTCGTGCGTGGAAAAGAGTAATTCCAAGCTTTTTTATGAAGATATTATGTAGCTTCTTCAACAATGGCTCGTTACCATGGAATTGCAGGAAATTAAACATGGAATATAAATTTGCGAGAATTTGAATATAATTATATATAACAGAATTGTGCTATCTCCAATACCAAGCAAGGCATTTACATGAATCACCCAGTAATTACGAGACTCGCGATGAATTATTAAACGCCACTAAACGAATTCAAAGTTTATCCAACACATTTTATTTCAGAGCCGCTACTAAACGAATTCAAAGTTTATCCAACACAGTTTATTTCAGAGCTGCTACTAAAGGAATGCAAAGTTTAAAATCTCGTGTGTGGAAAAGAGTAATTCCAAACTTTTTTATGAAGATATTATGTAGCTTCTTAAACAATGGCTCGTTACCATGGAATTGCAGGAAATTAAACATGGAATATAAATTTGCGAGAATTTGAGTATAATTATATGTAATAGAATTGTGCTATCTCCAATACCAAGCAAGGCATTTACATGAATCACCCAGTAATTACGAGACTCGTGATGAAAAATTAGTAATCGAGAGAGTGATTATTATTTGCTAAGTGCTAGCGGGGTAGAATAATAAACTTGACTTGAACGTAACGTGAAATTAATAAATGCTGCTAAACTAATTACTGCTATTGCTAATATTTCATGCAGGTTGGTTCTAATTACCGTGTAACACCAAATTTAACGTAACGAGAGGGAAAGTTTGAGGAAAAGTTTAACAGTGCCAAACTCAAGTTACGTCACGTTTAAGTCACATTAAATGGAGCTGTTTAGGATGACTTAGCTACAATGTTACCTCACATTAAGTTATGTTAAATTCATCGTAATTCTGGCCTAAGCTTCCAGCTCAGCAATGCACATTTCTTTTGCATACCAAACCGGACAGATTCAAATGAAAATCACCCACAAAAAAAAAAAAAAAAAAAAAAGTTAGTGTGTAAACTCGTTCCTACTTTCTTTTAGGCATGTCTTATTTAGAAACAGGACTGTCTCTGTATTCCAAGAACAATGTATATAGATTACCGTCAGGAATCTACTCTAGAAAATCTGTGTATAAGTCCGCCAAAAAAAAAAAAAGCTTAATGAAAACTAGGATACATAGCACACTGCGTATCTTTCATTGGGGATAGGGGAAAATAACCATCATATTACCCTCTGCCCCAAATAATATCTACATTACATGAAAAAAGGAGTTATGTTTTCATTTACTTAGAATTCATTAAAATGTTAAAGGCAATAACATGATGAATAAATTTTTCAGCTTTTCGCACTCTTGAATGAAATATTGGTGTAGATTCCATATAAAGTATGGACCCGGAGTCGCTATGTAATACGAGGGATGCTTTCTAGCAGTTGTTCGGCTGCAGCTGCGAAGCGACGGGAAAGTGTAGCCGAGACATAGGTGTAACTAAATCCCAATGATCGCCAACTACTGACTAACTCAGGTTTATTATGCGTGTACCCTGGAAATCATAACACAAATCTTACCCGCCATTATGTACTGGGATACCATACGCGATAAGGAACTGGTACCGAAATATTTCTCATTCTTATTGAATTTTGACTTAGTTCAAATATAAAACTCACTAAAGTATACATTTGTGTCACATAGTTTGGGGGAGGGGGGGGGGGGCAGCTCCTTCAGAAATATCAGCTGCAGGTACATTTTGTTCTACTGGGCCAAAGTCTGTAATGCAATAGCATCTTTGAAAATCTTTGAGAATTTATTTGCAAAGGTCAGACCGTTGAATGATGTTTATCTGAGCTATTTCATAAACATAGCATGGACTTATATACCTTATCACAAAGATTTGACCAAAATATGAAATGTTATATTCTATGAAAAATGTATTAATTTCGATTTTATACTCAGCCCTGCCAACTGAGGAAAGCGGAACCCAAAAAATTACATGTATTTCGCTCTTCTCTGGTTTAGTTTATTTTATTGTATGGTCTCTGCATGCTCCACTGCTGCATGCACTTAACTAATCTTACATTATTTTATAAATAACATAATTATTGCCAGTTGTGATTGCTATTGATCTTAATTTTTCAACTTTTGAAAATTTCAGAGTTCAAATATTTTGCAAATAGTTTTGAATATTATTTGATTAAGACTGATATGTGCGTTGGCCAATTACCTTCTTTAACCTCTCATTATAACTTTTAACAGAAAATCAGTTGATAATCTCAAATAAATCTTAATTTTTAACATTAACAAGTAGCTGTTCTTCTGGAAAAATACATTATTAAAAGAACAATTGTTAAAAACGGTTTTCAAATTTAAATGGAGTGCTACTAAGATTGTTAATCGATTGTAGTCTTAATAAATTGCTCTTCACAGTGATTTATGCAGTATGCCACACTGACTGAACAAAAGAATGAACTAGTGATTATTTGTATAGACCAAATGATAATTGATTACTACGTTTCCATGCAAAATTGAACTCGATTTGAGTCTATTCTCATTTCCGCGTTTCCATGTTCAATTCAATCCGGAAATGAGATCGAACAACATTCATAGAGCGAGATTTCAATCCGATCCCACTGAATAAGCGGATCGGATCCAGTGGTTGAGCTTCGTTTGAATCCGCGTTCCCGTGCGGTATTCGATCCGGAAAAAGAACTCAAATCGACTTGAATTCCCCATGGAAACCTAGTATGTGATATTTCACACCTCTATGTATGAAATAATTATTGTAGACGAGCCTTACAAAAATCGACATATACCTAATTATGTGTAATTTCCGCCAGTTCATGTAACTTAGTTCAAAACTGCTTGATTTGAAACTATTCCTGTGCAAACTTGTATCATTATAAACCTAACAGATGGAGTAAAACCCGTCTATTTAGCTTCGCCCTAACTTAAGGTTAGTGTAACGTGTTGGTATGTAGTTCTGATTGGTAGTTCTAATATTAATAATGCTCTATTGGCCCAGACAGCTTCAATTGAAAAACTACACTGGACAACAAAACTAACCAAAAAAAAAAAAAGTTTACACAAAACATATCATTTCTTATGTACTTTGACGTGCTGAGTTCAAATATGGCCTTTGCTTTTGTCTAGCACCATTTTTTTAAATAAATCGTGCACTTACACGTCTAGTCATTTATAAATAAAACGTAAAGTCACTGTAATATCAAAGACTAACTGGTAATATGTAGAAGAATGCCTCATAATAAAATTACATCTAATTTTGTAAAAGTAACCAATTAACATACCTGGAAACATTGCCAACTCGTTTTCAAGTCCATCCTCTACTGCTGTCAGTTGAATTTCTGCCATTTGCTGCTTCTTCTGTAACTTTCAACTTTCAACTTATTTTATTATAGAAAACATTTGCCCGGTGCCGGTACAGAAGGGACCGGCTTACAGGCTAAAATTAACATTAATTATAGTTTACAGTATTTACATGTTCATGTTTGCTTTTATATGTTCAAAAACCCATACAGTGGGCAACTTTAGCCCACCGAGAACAGTTTTTGGGCGTATACTCGGTCTTATGTTTGTCCGTTTTTGATAGTTTTTTTTGTTTTTTTTTAAAATTTATATACGCGGATACATACACACACTCACTCCTGGGCATACCACACATATGTCCCATCACACGCACACACACACACACACACACACACACACACACACACACACACACGCTCGTATATACATATTTACACTGCACTATATACACTTCACCATTTACAGTTTTTCCGCAGTTTTCCTGTGCGGCCAGGTTGCAGCTCCTGAGGCGTTTCCGAGGCACAGACCTCTTCCGAAGTGCGTGGCCTAGGGCCTGGGTTGCATGGGTGCGCATCAGTCGGCGAGCCATGCAATGTTTAAAACATTTTAATTCTAGCATGCTTACGATGGTTTGGCTCGCCCTTGCCAATATTGGCAACCACGTCATTTTGGTGATTCCTGATGCGCGCCCACGCGACAGTGGCTCTTTTTGTTATTGCCTCGGGTATGAAAGGGATCTGGGTTTCCTGGTGAAGGGTTCGGTTAGTGGTTAGGATGGGAGCAGAGAGGATTTTCCGGAGGGAGAGGTTTTGGAGGGTTTGGATAGTCTTCAGGGCGGTTTTTGAGGCGTTTGCCCAGGCCACACACGCGTAAAGAACCACTGACAGGATGAAAGCCTTATACAGGACGAGTTTGAACTTCAATTGCAGCTGTTTGCTGCGGAAGATGGGGGCGCATAACTTTAGCCGCTGTCTGTGGTTTCCCTTATGAGGTTCCAGCAGTAATCTGCAAGCATATGGGGATTCCATCTCCCTTGATACCTTTTCTTCATTTGGGAAATATCTTGGTGGAATCTTTCTCCATGTTCAAAACTAACTTGTCCTAGATTTGCAGGGAAAAAGCCCAAATGGGAATGCAGGAAGTGTATTTTGAGAGACATGTTGCAACCTAGATTTCTATAGGCTCCTACTAATTTCTCAATTAATTGTAATTTTGTGCTCTAGTATTACCTAACAACTGCTCGCAAATGGTCTTGAATGATATCCATGCTTTAAGTTCCACATGATTCAATTTACTTTCAAACAGCTGACTATTCATTAGTTCTCGAATCTGAGGCTCAAAAAAAATTCCTTCCTTCAACTTATAAGCACTGATTCTTGGAAATTTTGCTTCTAGTATTTGAAACGTGCTCCAGATTTATCTAATGCCTTGACAAAATTCTTCATTAGGCCTAATTTTATATGAAGTGGCGGCAATAAAATTTTTGATCTATCAACCAATGGTTCAGCTGAGATATTCTTTTCTCCGGGGACAAAATTATTCTGGGGGCCATATTTTAGTGTCATAATGTTTGAATGTATCACGGCTATCCCATTCACACAAAAAGCAGCAATATTTTGTATATCCACTTTGCAATCCTAACAGTATTCCAATCATTTTGAAATTGCCACAGATGGACCAGTTGTACTTGTCATAATGCACTTTTTGTAACTTTCTTTCATTTGTACCACATGACCAATGGGTATAGATGATTGTGTATTACCATTATGTAAAAGCACAGCTTTAAACTTAACTTTGAAACATCTATGAAGGGCCTCCATTCATCTGGATTGTCAATTTTACCAAGAGCATTCATCAAACCATCAATATCACAACAATAACTCAAATTTTCTTCCATTCTGAAATATTTAATCAGGTGCTGTTCTCGTCGTCGAAAAATTGATATGGATGTATCTCTGTGTAAGAAATTCCATTCCTTTAGCCTAGAACATAAAAGTTCTGCTTGGGCTTTGGAAACATTTACGTCTCAGACCAAATCATTTAACTCTCCCTGAGTTACCTCATGATGCATGTTGGGATCTGGGTCTTTAATGTCCAGAATTCAGGAGGAACAGGAATGGGTATTTCATCACTGTGAGCAACAGGTCTAATAATTGGAATGTTTGGATATTTAATTGTCTTTTTGTCTTTTCCCATAAGTCCTGTAGCTTTAGTTATAAAAAAATAGCAATCATCCATATGGTTCACTGGTTCCCTCCATACCATTGGAGTTGCAAAAGACATACAACATTTCCGTTTATTCTTTAAACACCCTCTTAACCGGCTGGCACAATTTCTACAAACCACATGGGGAGCCCAACTGTGGTTTTGATCACCAAGTTTAAGATCAAAATATAATTCATAAGCCTTTTCTATTAGTGGTGTTATTTTCTGTCTATTAGGTTTAACTGTATCTTCACTGCACACCAAGAGAAATTATCAGGATGATTAATACACATTTGCGACATATTTGCTGCTATATTAGTATTTTATATCAATCACACACAACTTTTCACTAATAAAACTTACAAATGGCTAATTCTGCTATGGATGAAACAGGCATTCACCTTCAAGTAGACATAAGATAAGGCAGGAAGATTACTAATATACGAGTAGGGATTGAAAAATATAAACGGATGATTCTGCCAATGGAGGAAATTAAGGATTCACCTTCAAGTAAACATAAGATAACCCTAAGTATAGAGGTTGAAAAATAAACATGACAGACTAACAATGGAGGAGACCACTGCTGGTAACAATATCTCAGCAATTTAAAAAAAAGTTATTTTAAACTTGGTTATATCTTTTCATATTTATAAAGGTAATATCTAACATTGTTTAACCATTCCTTTTTTCACATGAATCACATTATACCGACGGAGCAGCCAACAATGAAAACTTTGAAACAAATATGCAATTCAGTAGTAGAAACAATTATTGACAATAACTATTAACTGCAAGCCTTTAGCCAAAAAATTAGAAGACAGAATTTAAAAAATTACAGAAGGTGGGCATAAGGTACCTCCCTCCTCACCCCTGGTCATGCTAGCGTTAATGTTAGGCTTATATGTTGCCTTTAATATCTAAGGTCATAACGGGGGCATTTAACCTTTGGAATAATTGCTTAACAGCAATTACGCTCACTCGCTTTGCAATAGTTCTATCTTTGGGTTATTACATTTAATTCCCACACACATTCATACTTCCATACTCGAGGGAGGGTGGACAATAATCCTGACTAAAGCATAATTTCCACACTCCAGCCTGGAAACGAATCAGGAACCTCTGGATTTACAGTTAGGATGCTAATTGCCAGACCACAGAAGTAGTCTCTTCCATTCTTTTGTTATATAAGCATCTTGCAGAAAACAGATTCAGGTCTAATCAAGCAATAGAATGAGCAATAGCACTGGACAACAGCCAAAAATTTTTCAGTGTGAAATTGGGTGTTTACTACGTGGATTTTAGCGCTGAATTCAATGGTGCAGTTTTTCTCTGGCACCCACAGTTTTAAAAAAAAAAGTCTGTTTTCTGAATTAGCACTGGCCGTAAATGCTTAAATTTCTGTTATAATGATTGACATAGTAAATAAGATCTAATAGTGAAAATAACATTTATTTTTTATTTTACTGTTTTAGTAAGGACCATGGTGTTATGATAATTTTGCTTTTGACAATTTATTTCCTGTTTTTGTGTCTCCTAATAGCAAATAAATTATTACACGTCCAAATGTCTCATCTGTTTATTTTTTAATCCCTACACTAAGGGTTTTCTTATGTTTATTTGAAGTTTCATCCATAAATTAAAAAATTGCTCAGATGCTTTGTTACTTGGTCACAAAGGACGCCCCTCCCCCCCCCGCCCCCCCCCCCCCCCGGTAATCTAAGTTATGGTATAAGGCTTGGTAATGCTGCAATTAAAGTAAATTAAAAATCGGAAGACAAATAAGATAAAATTACAAATAGCATCAATATAAACTTAACAATAAAAATCTTTGCTTCACGACAATTGTATCAAAGTTATATTACAGTGGAGCTTAACGTAATAGGAAGAAAAATTGTGATCTTTTTTCAATGTTTAATGTCCTTTATCTCATTAAGTCATATCGGATGTGAATGCAATGGGTGATATGATGCTCAAATGAGCCCGGGGCCTATGCAGCTTAGTATTAGGTAACTCACCCTTACCGAGATTTCATTGTTCTGGGTGGCCCAGTTGGTTAGATGCTGGCCTACTGATCCCAAGGTTGCGGGTTCAAATCCAGCACAGATGGATGGTTTTTAAGTGTTCTTAAGAACGATAGCTCCATGTCAGTAGAACTACTGGCACGCAAAAAACTGTGACAAAATTCCGGCACACCGGAGACTCTGACATGATGCTGGCAATTGACAACATTGTTAAACAACATGGTTGAATTTAATTAAGCAAGATTCCAAGTCGGGACCCCTTAAATGTGAGGTAAATAAATATTTTTTTTGTTAACCCTAGCATTACCAAGGGTTACCTTATGTCCACCTTCTGTAATTTTTTACAGTGTCTTCTAGTTTTGTGATTAAAGGCATGCTGTTAATAGTTATTGTTAATCACTGTTTCTGCTACTGAATTGCATAATTGTTTCAAAGTTTTCATTGTTGGTTTTTTTGAGATATGTACAATGAAATGTCAAGTCATAAAGTACTGCCCCGTCAGTATAATGTGATTCATGTAAAGAAGTAATAGTTGAAGTGTTAAAATACCTTTATTAAACATGAGAAGATATAATACCCAATTTTAAAATAAATTTGCTCTAAAGATTGCTCATCTTGTTACTAGTGGTGGTCACAAATTACCCCCCTCCCCCACCCCTCCCGCGTGAGTAGTACAAGTTCTGGAATAAGGCTCGGCATTGCTAGGATTAACGACGCTGTTAATTTGGATCAGTGGCACCAGCGTGCCAGAATTTCATCTTGCAGGAGTTCTTTTACATGCCAGCAAATCTACTGGCATGGGGTGTCACTTTTAACCACATTGAATGTGAGGCAAATACGCTACCCCACAGCACAAAGATGGTCATATTGACATTGACAAGCTCATTAAACTCCATTAAGTCAAGAAAACTCATGTTACGTCAACCCTAAATAGACCCATTTATACTATGTACCAGATCTTTGTGTAATGTGACAAAAAGTCGTCTTAGGTTAAGTTCATCGTAATCCCAGCTTAAAGGATATTCAGAAATTTGTAATGAGTAAAGCTAGGATTTGGACGTAAATACCTACATATTCTTTCCTTTTGCTTATACATAACTAAAATGATGTATGTCCATAAATTGAAGCTATCAGAGCCAATATAGCATATCAGCATATCAAACAGTAATAGAATCGATTGTAGTGTTTAATAAATCGTTTTTTACTGCGATTTATGGGATGCAGTAGGCGACACTGACTGATTAAAAGAATGACCAAGTGATAATTCGTAATGACAATTACATAATTATTTTGCCAATTACATGATTTTTACAATGGCTATTGATCTTAACTTTTCAACATTGAATATTGTTTGATTAGAACTGACATGTGCGTTGGCTAGTTACCTTCTTTAACTTCTCTTACTATAACTTTTCAAAGTGCTCCCTCTCCATAAATTAGAACTTCAGCTATTATATAATGACATTTTATTGTTACATATTTTGCATACTTGCAGAGACTTAGCAATAAATGTAATCGCCTTTTAGAGAGCACCATATTTTTATGTTTTGGCGGTCACATTGATGAAGCAGGTGCTGGAGTCACATGTCACCTCTTTCCCTATTACAAATCTTTAAGTTATGGAACTACTAACTTTGATGGAGAAATTGAAGCAATTCGAATGGCCCTACAAAATCTTTTGTACAGAATTTCACATTTGCATCAAGCAGTTATTCTCTCAGATTCCAGAGCGGCTATTATAGCAATTACTTCCAAGTTGTCACCAAAAAACCAAACAATTATAGAATGTTGGAAAATCCTTACCCATCTAACAGCACTTCAAAAACACCTAGTCTTCCAATGGATACCAGCTCACTGTGAACTGAGTGGTAATGAGAAAGCTGATTTTCCTGCAAAAAAGGGTACCGGCAATGTGCAGAAATCAATAGTTAATCTACCATTTTATGCAGCTAAAAGATTAGTCAACTCTGAATTCAAAAAATTATTGAAAAATATTACTATAAAAAATCAAAAAATAAAAGACGGGAACTACCAAACATTCAAACAGTAATTCCTGAGTATCCTCGAAAAACAGCAGTTGCAACCTTCAGGTTGATTACAGGACATGATTGTCTGGCAAAACATTTAAACAGAATTGGGATATATTCTTCACCACTCTGTCCTCTATGTGATCTGCAAGAGGAAATGGATCGAGACCACCTTCAAATATGCCCGGCCACTTCTAATGCCCCATCCATCAGTGAAAAATATTGGAGAGCAAGAGGATTAATGACTTCATTGTCAGAAATCCAGCATTAGCTAACAACAACATTTTGCATAATTGATCCGTGTCATTTTTGATATATTTTTACCTTTTAATCTAAAATTAGATTCTGCCTCCTACCCTAAAAGGTATGTATGAACATAATTTTTCATTCTCTTGTTAACTAAGCTTTCTGTATTTGAGTCGCTGAGAGAGAGGCCCAATATTTAGTGGACAGGTAGTTAAACAGTAACTTTGAAAATTAAAATAATTGTGAATCTTCATAATAATGGAATTTATTTGAGTTTGCTACAAGATAGACACGTTTAATTAATTATTTGTTATACCATACCTTATCTAGAAATAATATGATTAATAAAATAGGAATTTTCAAGTAATATAATGTTTAATACATAATTTATATAACAAATTAAATTAATAGTACATAGTTTAAAACCTATTATGTAATAGTATATACCACATTTTATTGCATAATTCCCCCCCCCCCCTTTCTTACTCGAAAAATTTGCTTGAACACAATGGAGAGGGAATTATGCGAGTGGTGCTTCTAGGAATTCAGAAATGAAGGGAATTCATGTGGTATTATGTAAACATTATATAGATATACAGTAATTTGTGAATGAACTGGATATACACCACGGTTTCATTGGGCCTACAATGTATGGTTTCATTGTTTCTTTTCTCTGACTATTCTTTGGGCTCCGCCAGTACCCTATTGAATTAGGATCAACGGAGAAATGTCTTCTTGCAGCTTTCCCCCTGTTTGCATTGGTGCAAGATAATATATTTAATTTAAATTTTGCCGTGTAGCTTGAATATTTCGACATTATGACAACTTGTAACAAACTGACTTAGAAACACATCTGCAACATCACATTTCAATTTTACAATATGTTGTGACAGTGGCAAGCACTGCATCCATTGTTGTCCTCAACAAGCACCGCAGCGTCGATTGTTGTCCATTGTCAGGTCATTTGAAGGCTGCTCCAATAAGAACGAACCAAGAGAGGGAATTAGGTAAATAATTTTAAGTGATGAAAAATCATAAGGGAGGGAAATATGCGAGGGGGGCCTTATGCAATAAAATATGGTATTTCACCTAATATTACATAAATATGTGAATATTCTACATGTTGATATTACATAAAAATCCTAGCCTTAATAATGAGTACAGGAAGTCTGGTGAGGTTTACACGGGATGCTTATAGCAATGAGTCAAGCAACCCTTCTTAAGACTTATTATTTTGTGTATTATTTTTGTGTAAATGTAATGCATTTAAGGTGCCGGTGTGTGTTTGTGTGAGAGAGAGATTAACATCCATGTTTACTTGATCTGCTGAGTTGAATAGTTGCAAAGGTTATTGGAAGTTATTGTTTTAATGATTGGAAAATAAACACCTGGGAAAAATGCTTATCTGCTGTTCACCCCATCTTATATTTAAGCTGGATGAGATTTGCCTAAAGATGTTCCTACCCGGAGATCTGATTGGGGGACAGTTTTAACTCCGGAATGTTTATCTTTAGGACTCATACTCATGTATGTGGCTTTCATGTAACTGTTTTCTTAACGCACACCAGTTTTACAATGTGGCAGTTACATCACCCGACTTAATCCCCCTGTGTAACGATCCAGCAGAAATGAATGAAGATCACTTGAAGACCTGTGAAGCATTAAGATCAGAAGAAACTACAGTTCAAAAGTATTGGAAAGCACGAATGCTAATGGCTTCATTGCCAGATGCACGGCACTAGAAAACAACAACATATTCAAGCTTGAGCGTTCAGGTTGAACGACAGTTCAGCTGCCCGACCCCAACTACGAAATTGGCGAACTATATTAAAATACCTTATGTTTACTTTTCATTAGGGTAATGAACTTTTAGAAATATCCTTTGCCCAAATGACAAATATTTCAACAAGCACGAATGCAAGAGCTATAAGGATTTGTTTCTCAATTGCATAGTATTATGTAACTGCCAAAGACTACAGCTATTATTTTCATTTATAATGGCTTTTTGCAAAGATAAACCTTAAAGCAAACAAGATGATGTCCATTAATGTGATATTGTACACCTGTCAGTCAGAGTTGCCATGTCTGCCAAAGTAAAAGTAGATTTCATTTGAAGAAAGCAGGAAAAAAAGTAGATCTTTAACAGCAATTTTGCTTAGTGTATACATATTTGACACTACTACTCCTACTCCTACCCCTACCACTACCAATAATAATAATAATAATAATAATAATAATAATAATAATAATAATAATAATAATAATAATAATAATAATAATAATAATAATAATAATAATAATAATAATAATAATAATAATAATAATAATAATAATAATAATAATAATAATAATAATAATAATAATAATAATAATAATAATAATAATAATAATAATAATAATAATAATAATAATAATAATAATAATAATAATAATAATAATAATAATAATAATAATAATAATAATAATAATAATAATAATAATAATAATAATAATAATAATAATAATAATAATAATAATAATAATAATAATAATAATAATAATAATAATAATAATAATAATAATAATAATAATAATAATAATAATAATAATAATAATAATAATAATAATAATAATAATAATAATAATAATAATAATAATAATAATAATAATAATAATAATAATAATAATAATAATAATAATAATAATAATAATAATAATAATAATAATAATAATAATAATAATAATAATAATAATAATAATAATAATAATAATAATAATAATAATAATAATAATAATAATAATAATAATAATAATAATAATAATAATAATAATAATAATAATAATAATAATAATAATAATAATAATAATAATAATAATAATAATAATAATAATAATAATAATAATAATAATAATAATAATAATAATAATACAAATAATGGTGGTATAATAATAATAATCATAATATTAATTGCTCCAATATTCTTGCGCTGTAGAGTTACTGCCACATGCAATGTCAGTATTATGCAATAGCCTCCATTCTGTATCTATTTGGTGGAGTTCTTCTGCTTTAGCCAAATTAGGAAACTGAGAAGCAAGTGGTGGATTTGACTGAACTGTTTGCATTTTAGCTGGTTCTAACACTTCCAGCATTGAAAAAGAGCATCACTTAATGAAAAATGACTTAGTATGTCGCGAACTGACTCAACATAAAAACCAACACAGCATAATTTGAAAACTTGTATATATTTGTCAGACAGGGATGATTTTGTCAGAGATATTTTAACTTTGGCACCAAAATACATGTGTTCTACAGGAAGAAATACTTTTAGATCCCTGCATTTAAGTTTATCTATTTCAGTGGAATTCAAATGTTCAGGTTTAATGTAGCATCAAGAAGAACTTTCTTGGACATGCAAATTATAAAAGGAAAATAATGTAAATGGAAAATATATAAAAGGCAGGAGACTTTGAAGTGCAATCAGTTTTTAGCAGTAGATTTGCAAAAAAGCAGATCTCCTGCAAAATCAGTAGACCTGGCAGTAAGCACAGAAATGTTAACCAAAATACGATAATTTGATTAAGATGGTACGAGAATAGTATAACAAACCTTGCTGGTTGATGTGTTCCCTTTAACCATTTCACTCTCACACACATACACATGAAAGTTCTAAGTATATTATACTGAAGAAAACATGATTATGTCAGAAATTTTCTTAAAGTTATATTAGGTTAGACTCCGATGAAAATACCATACATTAAAAATGGTTATATAAATCTCCATCATTGAATTACAGTAGAACTCAAATTTACGGATTTATTGGTACCGGACCTGAGCCAGATAATCAGATATCTGGATAATTGGATACATAATGATTAAATGTCATTAGGCACTAAGAAAGAAGAACCTAAATATGTGTAATATTAATATGACTACAAAGCAATGTGTATATTTTTGTACAGTAGTGAAGTGAAGTGTGACTTGAACTTAGTACCATTAAGAAACCTACAGTACTTTACAACTAGGTATTGTGATAATTGTCTAACAATACCAACTCCTTGGTTTTATAGAGTAATTTTAGGCATAAATTTTTTTCTTCCTCAAAGCAATCTGGGTAGTTTGAGTTCTATTGTTAAAAAATGAGCTCGCTTATGTAAAATTACTCTTTCAATTTTGAAATATTTTCCATAGCTTTCAATGACCTCCCAAGAGCTCTATAGGCATTTATTGAGTTAGATCAGGGTTTACTAACCTGTGGCCTGTGGTCGAAAACGTCCTGCAAGCTACTTTCATTTGGCCCACCTTCATACTTGGACAAATATGAATTTTAAAAAAAAAGTGTGCCTAAATTATTTATGAATTTCGAAAGATTAAATAAAATTAAGCCCTAAAAATTGTAATTGATGTGCAATGTAATCAGCTACCAAAGGATAAATACAAGGAAGTTAATTTCTGATTCTTGCAAATGCCTGCCAAGTGACACATTTTATCGTTTAAAAAAACTTTGCACGAGGACTAATATCAGTGCCTGCATCAATAAATTATGTACATCTGCGAAGACTTCTTCAAAAATGAAATATGTAAAATTAAAATACTTGTTTGTCTACTATGGGTGATGAACATTTAGAGCCAGTATTTATGACAGGCGGTACAAAACAACAAATTCTGCAGTAATTTCCCATAAGTCAGTTTCATTCTTCTCAGTGAATATGAATTGCTTTTGGCTTAAAAATCGTAAATGTAAGATAGGTTAATATATATTATCTATGAGTTACATTGTGGTGAATAAGCATAGGAATTTCAGCAATTTACGTTTTAAACCTTTACTTTAAACTTGAATAATTAGCACCTGTGTAACCGAGCCGAAAAAGTGATTTTACATACACACACAATTTTTTATTTTCTCTTCTACCATGGGCATCGCAAAGGGGGTTTGGGGGGGGGGACTACAGCCCCTCCCTAGAAATTAATGCATTGATGTAAAAATAATTTTTATTTACCACAAATTAATATGCTTATCTGCAATAAATACTATAACTCTACCATTTACAGTTTTTAGCAATAGAATGATGGCTTAATATTGTTTGATTTCAAACTTCCAACATGTGGCCCTCCCCTGAAAAAAGTCTGCCGACGCCCATGTCTTCTACAGAGCAACTTTAGTGTGTATATACCTGGAGAGCAAAACACCTCCGAATGGGCTGTGCACGGTGTTTTGCCTGTCGGCATCCTCGGCACTCTTTGCCATCCGCTGCCATCATTAAAAGGTGCAGATGAAAGCATACATTTTTAAAACTACTTCTAAAGGCTCTACTGATCAACTTTATGAAAGAAGATGCTGAAACTGGTCACTGTCGACCATACATACATTTTTGGCATCTCTTTTGGAAACTATCCATCACTCGTAGTTCACGAGAAATGCTGGCAATTTCCTAGCGGATATTTTGTTTTAATTCTTTCAGGGTATGTGGGTTTGTCTTATACACTTTAACTTATCCAGCAGCTCATTCAGAGGGTTTTTCTCTCTCATATATGTAAGAATTGCTCATTTAAAGATATTAGATATCAGTTTTAGAACTCAACGCAGATTCTGAAATTTCTAACTTGCCTTTCTTTGAAGCTAATGAATCTTGTAGTTTTATGTAAAAAGTAATTTTTACAAGTTTTATCACAACATACTAAATATTGATTCTTCAGACTTTGGTCCACCCTCCTTTCTTATGAATATACCAGTTTATAAATTTCAATGCCAAAATAAATTTATTCCAAACATTCAAACTGATTAGCACTTCACCTTCACCACCATTTTCTTTCCTTAGTCAATATATATAATCAGGTTTCCACAGTTTAGCAGCTTCACGATCACAATGAGCAATACAAACCCTAGTGTCTACTAAATAATTGACAGCCAAAACAATCTATGATCTCTAGATTAACTACAGGGTGAATACCTCTTAAATGAACAGAGAAAACCAAATGCCAAGAATTCCAAATCTTATAGGAGCAAGGGACCTTCCAAATTAATTGTGATATGGAAAATATTTTTATGGTGCCATGGGGCCCAACCTCAGAATTTTATGTGAAACCATAATTTTTTGTATATTCTGATTCCCCATAGTAAACTAAGCAACTCTTTTATTATTTTTTTTTCTAAAATTAATTGTTTAGCTGTTATAGGATGATTTCATTAAAATATCTCCCTTATGAACTCGGTGAGATAAAGTATCAAATGAAAGAATAAGGTAGTAGACATAATATGCATTATTGGGCATCTGAAAACCCCAAATGAAAGAAACCTGCCCTTTCAGCAATGTTGGTCGCTAAATGTTTGCTGTGGAAATCTTGATAACCTGGTCATCGGCCCTTACTTTTCTGAAGGCTTAAACATGACAGTTTTACATATCCCCTTAAAAAGTAGTCCAAGGGTATTAAGTCAGGTGAACAAGGAGGCCAGATGATAGGTCCAGCAAGTCCAATCCGTCTTATCACCAAATTTCTCATTTAAAAGTTGACGTGTGCATAAGGCAAAATGTGGTGGTGCACCACTCTGTTGATACCACATTTCTCACATTGAAGGACATGCTTTCCAATAAGGGAGATAATCCACAGTTGAGAAAATGGCAATAATGTCATGAGTAGGGTTACACTATGAATTATCCCATGCTTCGATCCCCCTACACCACGACTTGGGCCGTAACTCAGATGGTGAAATGGAGGAATGCTCAGGAAAGGCTAAACAGGACGCGAGAACTCACCCGTGAGTGAAAGTTGGTTCACAGTTAAACATGTGTATTCACATTGAGCAATTAATACCAGGGTAATAAGTACAAGTAGGAATAGAAAATTACTGACCTGCTACATGTTGCATAAATTGCAGCAGCATCTCCTTGTTGTCCCAGGATGTTGGCCCGGGACAAGCGTGGTGTCCACACACATGGTTCACCCACAAGAGGGCAAAACTGCCCTCCTGTAGCAACCTTGCCACTTACCCCCCTTCCCCTACCATACACCTGCATTCAAAATAGCCAACCAAATCACATGGAAATGATGCCATGGAAAACCCCACAGTACCTCACAGTAACGGCCCTCCCAAAACCATACTCAACAACCTACATTACCCAAAACACATTTTCTTGGTATGCAACACTTCCCCCGGGTCCACAAGAGTTGACGTCCTCATCAACAGAACAAATTTACGAAGAGAACAAGAGACCAGAACAAAATTAATTTATAAAGCACAAAAAATAGATCAGAACAGTATTAAAGAACAAAAATAGTTAAGTAGAAAACTTCTTGACAGACAGTAGCACTGTGGGTATTAGCAGTCTTTATAAAAATTGTAACACCTGAATAGTTTATTTTTGTGGATTGTTAAGAATGTTAATCACCATCCTAAGAACAATGGCACAGTCTTGAAGTTTATGAATATGGCAGTTCTAGCACACTTCTCACTCACTGAACCATCCTACAAAACAACTTGAAGCACTCACTACGTACTGACTGCTGCTTCACAGCTCACTGGCGATAAGCAGTCCTAGTCTGTCACCTGGTAGCTTATGCTGGGGAGGAAGTTTTATTCCACTCCCATGGCTGATGAATAGATTACACAGTATACCTAAGGTGAACTATTCACTGGGGTTGCCTTCCAACTACAGGGTACTGGTCACACCATGGCTGGTACCTATGGGATGCTGTATTGTGTTGAGTGGGTGTAATTCTCCACAACTGTGTTAATGCATTGGACTGCCACCAATATCCAGAGTTGTGTGTTCATTTTGGGTTTCACAATGGTGGATCCACCAGTATCAGATTTCATAGTAGAAACAGTTGTCCCACAGAGCAAAATTCTTAACAAAACATGGCAAAAATACATACACAGACACCTGAAAATACCTAATACTAACACTAGACAAAATGCTGATCACTCATACATCGCACAGTACATATAAAACAATATAAACTTTGAATGCATGACAATATCCAACATCAGGTTAGCTTAACAAGGCAGAACAATGATACCAAATTTCACAAAAACATGTGCACATGTAAATTACACTATGGATTACTCATGAAACAGTGCAACTTGTACCTAAATAAAATGAGCTCACAACATATAGGGATCCCCACACAAAACATACACAAGAGACAGAACCTAAAGATTAATAATCAAGGAATCTATATGCATAGGCACAAGTTAACTTACCACTGAGAATTCATTACGATACGCTAATTACTACTGACATCATAACTCATATCCTCAATTTAAAGTTCACATTCATGCATCCGGGCCATGTTCATGTAGAAAATAGCATTAAGATTTTGGAATAAAAGGAGTTCCGTGTGTTTGGATATTGACATTGTTTAGAGTATATGGTATATAAACAATCCCAATACTGGTTTCCACAAAACATCCTTAAATCACATTATCTGCAACATAGTGGAAAGGAAAAATTAAGACAAAATCAACACTTAGCATCTTTAAATTTGAAATTGTAGTGGATACTTCCTGAATACAATAGGATTTAGAAAAACTCTTCTAGCATACCTTTACATACTTACCTTTCTAGACAACAATGCCTACATAACAGAAAATCCATTATGTAGTCCAATTAAAACCACATCTAGATCAATAGGTATGTTTTAGGGACACTACCAAACAGGAACATGTGCTCTTCCTTTACATTTATTCGAACACTTGCATCAACGCAATGGCGGCTCTTTCAGTTAAACCACTCCGCTAAGCTAAAACTCACATGCAATCAAAAGTACATGACTCATTAGTAACAGTACTACAAAAGCAAACATCAGCGTAACCTACCAAGTCCTAAACATACTTCCTCATTATACAACAATTTTCTTAGATAAATTGCCAAACACCAGAAAATACCCCTTAAAAAATCAATATTATAGACAATAGGGAATGATATGTAATTAATGCAAATAAATTTAATAATAATAAAGTGAGGTTAATAAAAGCAATTTATACTCCTGCATGGACAAAACATCAGGTCAGATATAAAATTCAGCCAATTTACAAAGCAATGGAAGCCTCAACCCATTTACTCAATTTAGGAGTTATACTAGCTATTTCACTAATCCATTCAGTATGGTCATGATGCTATGAAACAAGAAAATATGAAAAGGAGAACATGCTATTACAACACACAAATTCAGCATACAATCTCCTAAAGGGGCCACATTGGGTGCATATCAGCAAGTCCAACAAACTTAAAAGAAATTCGAACACTGCTGTGAAGTACATTTCATCCAGCAAAATTCAACACACTAGCTCTGCATTCAAGGTTACATAACGGCATCTCCCTGAAGCAAACACATATTACCCTTGGAGCACACTACGTCAGACATCCAAGTTGCCACACAAATTCTAGTACAACTGCTACACAGAGAAAGACAAAACAATTCACAGCAGCATAAGCATCTGAAAATAATGTTTAGTGATGTTCCAATTATTTATCTTAGACTCAATACCCAGTCACTTAATATTAATATTCTATGTCCAACATCCAAAATTACTACCATAATTAGAAACATTTACAGAAACAAATTAGGTACCTACCACAAGACTTTGATAAAAACCAACTGTTAAAGTACCACAAAATAAATATCAATAATAGAGTAAAATCCCCAACACAGTTGAAATTCGCTGTACTAAAAGTGTATACACACACTGTAAATTCAAGACAATACCTGAGAATAATACCCAGAAATGCTAGCAATTCTGACAATACACAGATCAAAACAACACGATATGTTTTATAAATCTGTTCTGCAACATACACCTACACTTAGGGTAATTACCATCTGAAGGTTATTTAATCCTGGGATATAAAGTACTTACAATAGTAGGTCACCAATGGGGTAATTTGTCTCTGATGTGAGACTGCCTTTGTGGTTTACCTGGAGAAATACGAACTGGTTTGAGAATTTAATGCCATTCTGGCAGTTTGTCACTATAGCTCAGTGGTTAGAGCAGCTGCCCGGTAAGCGGAAGGTCTGTGGTTCAAATCCCAGTTGTGGCATTGAATTTTTAAGTTCCAGTTCTACCTCTCAAGTAAAGTACAATTTTTTTCTCCCTTAATTGTAAGTAATCCTGCTGACTGCCAGCAGCAAAGAGTAAAAGAATGCAAAATTGATTTGAGAAGGCTTTTATTTTATTACTAAGATCATAATGCATTCTAGTCTCTTTATGCATAGAACAAGAATTATGTACTGAGAAAAATGCTCTAATCAGGAAGTCCCATAAACTCCACTGCATTTTATTAATTTGGGAGGATGTGTAGGGGCAGTCTTTGCTCTATTTGTGATCAAAATTGACAATTATTACAAACAAAACATAATTGTAGAGTAAAATCTGTAACCAAATGTTCAATGTTCAAGTGGTAAATGAATTTTCCTTTCTCTGCTACATGTTTAAGGTAGAGAAATTGCTTCATAGGACAAACTATTTAATACTTGAGATCTAAACAGAAATGTATTCGGGAGACACACTGAATAAGTGTGCATGTGTAGGATAATCAAATTTAAATCTTGCATTAGTGCCAAGTTTCAAATCAGTCTAGACCTTGAGATACAAGAAAACTGTTGCTGATAACTGAAATTTGTAGAGGTCTGCATCTTGCATGTATGAAAGTCATTTCTTGTTTTGGAACCAATTGTAGGCAAAAACTTACGCTAACTTGGATAGAAGAATTGAAATGTCTTTTTTTCCCCCCATAACATTTGACTGATAAAATATTGAATAGAAAATTACAGGCAGCTTGTTGCAAAGTTTTAAATATACAGTTGTCTTGTAGAATTGTAATGAAGTGATAAGGAAAGGAAATGGCAATTTGTTGCATATGTATGTTTAACTTTCTATTTTTACAATGTTGATATAGGAACACATGTGCTGTAACTTGTCATTAATACCTCTGTATGAATTTTACTATAGGAGTGGACTTGTTAATGAGGAAATTATGCAACACCATTAGTCCAGTGATTGAGCTAATAAAAGAGCAGGATGATAAATATACTCTAAAGTCCATATCATACTATAAGAACTCTAGTATTACTTTTCGTCTCGGTGAAGAATTTCCTGAAGAGACTATCGATGGAAGGATCGTTAAGTCACTTATAACCAAACAAGCAAATAAATTAATACATTTGCAAGTGGGACGCAAGGACACCATTATTGAATGGGAGTTTACTCCTGAAGAAGTTAAGGTGGTAAGCACAAGTGAAGTTTTGCTTTCAGTAATTACTTTCCTTTGAATTTTCAAACTATACTGAACATGGGTTTCTGCTTCAGGATGTAAAACATTTGTTCTCAATTTATTTTTAAAAATAAAAGAAAGGAAGTTCAGTAATACAGTGGCATTTTGTGATAAAAACAATTTTAATTATTTATGCCAATAAACTTACTGGTATTTCAAACAACAAAACCTTGTGTGGCCAATGTTTAAGGCATAATCAAAGCTGAAAGATTCAATGCCACAGCTGAGATTTGAACCACAGAATTGGTTGGAGAACTGCAAGTTATACTGGCAGGTTGTCACAGTAGCTTAATGGTTAGAGCAGTTACATATAAAGCAGGTGGTCTGTGGTTCAAATCTTGACTGTGGCATTGCATTTGTCAGTTCAGATTCTACCTCTAATTAAATTTTAATTTAGTGTTAAATTTAAACAAAATTGAAACTTGTAGTTTATTGCAAATGTACTCTTTCAGATGGAAATTCTGTTCCATACATTAAGTATTCAATTTTATATTTTCAATGTAGACCCCTACACTAATGTTACACATCTTCCATTTACGGAGAGAACTAATTTAAGTTTTGAGCTTATTTTTCCAATTGTGCAAAATTTGTAATGAAAAGTTAAATATACACTTGAAATCTAAAGGCAAACTTCAACATTTAAACCCAAATGCAGCGTATGTCAACATTTAAATTTTGAGAAAATTAAAATTATTAAATTTTATAATACTGGGGCAGAACTTGTTAGTAAAGGGATGCAAATAAATGAACTTTTGTATTAGGACATAGGCTCTGACACTGGTAACTACAGAGCATTTGTTTCTCATTTCTATACAGCCTTAAAACAGCATGTGCTTGCTAAACCTGTACATAGTTTACATTCACCAGGTACCAAAAAATGTGTACACTTCAAGAAAAGAAAAATCTTAAAGCGGAATTCGCAAAACTAAAATGAGCACTACTCCTAATGTTCATGGTTATAATAGTTTGTAAAAATGCCCACCATTGGCATTGTGCATTTGAGTACATTGAACTACTGATGAAGCCAGGTGCGGATCTAGAAATATTCGTGGGGGGAGGGGGGGTTCTGGTCTACCACAGATCGTTACTTACACCACAATGTTACACATACCCACTTAACAGTAAAGGAAAATTCCAATAACTCCTTAAATACTCATCGAATCGAAATGTTGCTTATCACAAAACTTAACATAGTGTTTAAAAACATTTGCTAAGGAAGATTTTTGCAAAAACTCCCTCCCCTCCCCCCCAAAAAAGGCAGGTTATTTTGATTTATTCGATTTGGGCCCCATTAGAAACATTCTACCTGACTGGTCTATTCTTTAAGTGGGATCAACTATTAAAGGTATTATATATACCAATTTTCATAGAAATCAGTTTGGCCATTTTTGCATGGTTGAGGTAACACACATAGCATTTATAGCAATAAACTAAGATATGACAGCGGGTTCCGGGACCCCTGGCACTCCACCTGTATCCGCACTTGGATGAAGCAACATTTGCAAGTGTCCTCAGCGATTGCAGCACATACAATTTCTTCTGAAGTGTTGCCAGTGTGGCTAGTTTTCTACAGTATAGTTCCCCATAGGTAGAAGTCCAACTTAGATGAATCTGGAGAACATAGTGGAAACTGACAAACCTTTTGTCATATACAGTACCCTGAAAGATTCATTGAGGTACTTGTGTACCACTTGATAATGTAGTGGTGCACTATCCTGTTGGAAATAAAATTTCTCATTTCCATTGTGTACAAATAGCAGGTAAGATGAAGTGTACCATGTTCAGAAACAGTTGGCCAGTTACTGTTCCTTCAAATGAGAACCCATACCACCTCAATTCCAGGTAAACTGTTTCCACAAAATGGGAGATGGGAGAGTGTTAACAAAGAAGTGCTAAAAGTCAATATAATGAGAATACAAAAGGAGGGGATATAAAAAGAATAAATTTATGGGGAGAGCAAGAGGCAAATTGTTTAGGAAAATAAAGCAATATGAATCATGTTAAAGTCCATGCACCAAAAAAAAGTGTAAAAATGCAGGGCGGAAGTTATGTACATAGCTCATACATAGTTTACATCCTGTTGTAAAATTAGTTACAGAAATAACTTGTTGATTGTGTAGAAAGATATAAAAAATTGCAAAGATGTCTGTAAGTGTTAAAGCATATTATTGAAATCAGATGCTGCAGGACAAAGACTTTGTGAATATGTGTATGTAAATAGTATTTGTTAAAATATTAATACCAATGTTAAGTTTAAATTTTTTTTACAGTTAATTTGAATATATATCGCCAATTTGGTAAACCAACGTAAATATTTTTTGTTACCTTTAATGAAAATGTGCTAGATATACTAACAAATATGTAAACAGCTATGCTGTAGCATTTCCTTCTTTTTTATGGAGATACATCATTGACAGTATTGTGACTTTTTTGGTTGGGTGTGAAGTAAAGAAGACAGATGTAGTCGAGATAAAGAAACACTTTTATTTCCGTAAACAGTCACTTTGTACACTCGTTGCAACAACAAGAAAGTCTTTTCCGATTCTCCAACAGCCCGCCTCCGAATTCGTAACACAAACTGTCCCTTCTCCGTCGGCACGACTCCTCAACGCTTCACATACGTCTGTCCTCTCCGTCGGCACGACTACTCAACGCTTCACATACGTCTGACTGCCTCTTCTGTCGCACTTTACCGCTATTTATATCTCCCAGGCACTATTCTGGAAAGTTCAGTTATTGCGGTGAAATACAAAGCGGAAGATTCTCGAAGTCTCTATCCTTTTCTCTCTTTCGGCAAGCGCCCATGCTCTGTCTCTTTCCTTCGGCTCCTTTGCGGTAGTGCCGACAATAATGCGATGGATGACACTGCTGTTGTCGGCAATTAGATGCGGCGGGCGCGGTGACACTGCTCCCTCCTCAGAGCTGGTCGTCCCGACCAGCACTATCACTGCGGCATCTCCCTTGCGCTCCGGTGGACTAACCCATCGAACCTCTTCTCCAGGAGGCACGATCCTAGGTATCGCTGTTGGATAGTGTCCCTTGGTCCGGGTAGGACGATGTATGCCATCCTGCTTCGAAATTCTGCAACAGTACCGCCGGTCTTGACGGTCCCTCGTCCAGTTGCCCTTCTTCCTGGTGTATTGACGGGCCATCCTGCGCACTTGGAAACGGCTCACTGGGTACCATGTCCGCCGACCTCTCTGGCGCACCTTCGCAGCCACCTTGCTTCCGATGGGTCCGGCAACAAACCCCGCCACATCCGCGCGAGTCGCGTCCACCGCTGCACTCGTGTTCACTCGTGCTCGGCACGGCCTCTCCTGTATCCTGCCGCCCAAGATGATGTCCACCATTCTTCCGTTCACGGCACTATGCGTCAGGTGATTGGATGGCTCCGGCGGTCCCCCCATGTCACACGCCAAGTCGGTTCTCGCGTGTTGCTCGTTTGCTTGTGCGCTTCCCTGCTGATCGTCCTCCACGTCATATCCTGGTTGGTTACGTACCCGACACACTCCTCCAGGGGATCCTTGACGACGTCCCTGAACTGCCCCTTTGTCTTCCCCGAGACGTACACTTTCGTTATCTGAAACGGGCGCAACTGTCGCCTCGGCCACTAGGTGCTCCCTCCCCGGGTCCGCGCTATTCCGTCTGCCCCTGGCATCCCGTACTTTGACGCTCTCGCCAACTCTTACTACCAGGGCGCCAAGACGTTCCCCGTCGTCCTCCATGACGTCCACATGCTGGCAGAGGTCTTCCACCTTTTCGCCGAGTTGTTCCACGTCTTCCGTCACGCCAATCAGTTCGTCGAGTTGTTCCACGTCTTCCGTCACGCCAATCAGTTCGCCGAGTTGTTCCACGTCTTCCCTCACGCCAATCAGTTCGCCGAGTTGTTCCACGTCTTCCCTCATATCATCCGAAACGGGCGCAACTGTCGCCTCGGTCACTAGGTGCTCCCTCCCCGGCTCCGCGCTATTCCGTCTGCCCCTGGCATCTAGTACTTTGACGCTCTCGTCAACTCTTACTACCAGGGCGCCAAGACGTTCCCCGTCGTCCTCCACGACGTCCACGTGCTGGCAGAGGTCTTGCACCTTTTCGCCGAGTTCTTCCACGTCTTCCGTCACGCCAATCAGTTCGCCGTCAATTTTCGCCGATAGCTCCGTCTTCATCTCTTTCAGCTCGGCAGCGAGGTTGTCGTTTCTCGTCTTCGTTTCTTCTTTCAGCTCGGCAGCGAGGTTGTTGTTTGCCGTCTTCATCTCTTTCAGCTCGGGAACGAGGTTGTCGTTTCTCGTTTCCATTTTGGCAGCGAGGTTGTCGTTTGCCGTCTTCATTTCGGCGAATAATTCTTTCATCATTGCCATCATCCTGGTTTCCGAATCTCCCTCCATCTTGGTTCTAACGTTGCAACTTCTAACGACGATGTAACGAAACTAGAAGCAATTCGACGGATCCCACTTCTAACACCAATGTGACTTTGGTTGGATGTGAAGTAAAGAAGACAGATGTAGTCGAGATAAAGAAACACTTTTATTTCCGTAAACAGTCACTTTGTACACTCGTTGCAACAGCAAGAAAGTCTTTTCCGATTCTCCAACAGCCCGCCTCCGAATTCGTAACACAAACTGTCCCTTCTCCGTCGGCACGACTCCTCAACGCTTCACATACGTCTGTCCTCTCCGTCGGCACGACTACTCAACGCTTCACATACGTCTGACTGCCTCTTCTGTCTCACTTTACCGCTATTTATATCTCCCAGGCACTATTCTGGAAAGTTCAGTTATTGCGGTGAAATACAAAGCGGAAGATTCTCGAAGTCTCCATCCTTTTCTCTCTTTCGGCAAGCGCCCCAACAATGCGGCTCTTTCCTTCGGCTCCTTTGCGGTAGTGCCGACAATAATGCGATGGGTGACACTGCTGTTGTCGGCAATTAGATGCGGCGGGCGCGGTGACAGTATTTATACATTACAATGATGTAATGAAGAATGAGATGTTTATACATAAATGTTCTGTTCTAATTCTGTTCTGAAAAAGAATAGAAGAATTTATGGGGAGAGCAAGAGACAAATGGTTGAGGAAAATAAAGCAATATGAATTATGTTAAGCATGCATAAAAAACCATGGAGTTGAAATGCAGGGTGGAATAACGTGGGGGGGGGGGGGCAGGAAATAGCAACTCAGTTATGTATATGAAAATTGTAAGATTTTTATGTAGTATTATGGAAAATTCTACAGTACTACAGTTTCCACAAAACGTTGGCTGTTTGCACACCAGACTTATGCCAGTTAACAGTTCCATTCATCTTAAATTGTGCCTCATTGGACCAAGCAACCTCCTATGAAAGGCTTATCCTATTGCACCACGTTCTGAAATCAGTACTGCATTCTCTGATCAGGGTCATCTTTGTTTAATGCAAGTTTTGGGATGAAAACTTCAAACTTTGTTTTAATAGTAGAATGTACGCTGGTTCTGCTAATCTCAGCCTCATGTGCACATTGCTTTGTAGATTTCTGTGGCAAGTGCTCAATCTTCTAAAACCATAGTCAAGGATGCAGGGCTTGTTCTGCGTCAGGTCTCCCAAATCTGTCCTTATGAACAGTGTTTGTGGTACCACGTGTCTCAAATTTGTCTGAAATGCTTGCAATGTTACTTGCATTGGGTCTGTTCTGTACACGTCTCCATTGTCACTGAATGTTAACATCATTTTCCAGTACCTCTTCAACATTGCTTTCTGCTGTTTAAACGATAATCTTGGCTCTATTCTGTTGTAACAATGCTAGCATAACAGGAGTCACGTCTGTTTACATATCATACAATAATCTTCACTTAATTTGTTCATTGTTTATTTACCTGTTGCATTGCTACACTAGCATAATGCATGCGAGTTGCATCTGTTTACAGAAAATCATACTACAAATTAAAATTATAGCCAATTTTTTGATCCAGCTTTATTAAATATGTTGGTGTACTTTTGTCACCCTCCATATTGGACAAACTTTGAGGGTGGTGTTTCTTGCACCAGTAAAAAAAAAAAGGGAAAAAATTGCATAAATGTAAGTCCAGATATACATTTTATTAAAGATTCACACTATCCATTAGATGCAATCCAACTGCTAAAGTTTAACACTTGATTACTTTTATCAGAACTGCTGATAAGCTAGGTATGTTGTCTAGGACTTGTATTTGCTGTTTGTAGTTGGTCTCTTGTACATCTCAGAAGTACATTTGTTACTTAGTTCAATATACACAAGGTAAATCTACCTTAGAGAATGAACAGGAGGAAGCAATTCCATGTATTGCACATTCACCTTAACTGTCCTTTGGATTTTCTGTTGGCACATGGAAAAATTGCTTTATGCTACAAGTTCCAAATGCAACATGTTGGTGTGATAGCCCCTTATCTGAAAGATTTTGTGGATATATAGAAGCAATAAGGCATTTGGAAATATTTCTAGGAGTTAAGATGAGATGAGTTTGAGATACTGTCACTAAAACATTCTTTCAATAACAACTTGGTATTTCCTAAGTATTCTCCTTGTTTATGTGTAAGAAACAGGTGAAAATATTGATATAGCCTGTATAATAATGGTTTGTTTACAAGAAGAAACTAAGCTTCAGGAATTGGTTTTCTTTGTCACTAAAGTAAATGTTAATTTTTTGTTGCAGACAATCATCGTGGACGACATTGTATGTCTCCGTTTATTCTCAAGACTGCCACGGCTGCCTCACTTTCAAGGCTGAAGTAATATAATTTATATTGATATCTTTTATAAGTGACTATTTTGTAAGAAAGTTAACATAATAAAATGTTAAATTCCATCTTTGACCATTTTTATTGGAGCAAATATTAATCTACAGAAATTTGAAAGAATTGAATTTATCAGAAAAGTGGATCTACTGGAGGTAGTATTAGTGAAGTTAGTTTGCTTCTATCAAAAAATTTTTGGTGCACATGACTGATATTTTATAATGAAGTAATTTACAATATTGTAGCTATTGTGTAGCATTCATTCCAATGCTGTAATTTAAATTTTTTGTCAACTACAAATCACATGTATGTTGTTGTTAGCTAATGCTGGATTTCCGACAATGAAGTCATTAATCCTCTTGCTCTCCAATATTTGAAGAGAGCAATAGCAGTAACAGTAACCATTTTTTTAGAGAGCACCATATTTTTATGCTTTGGCGGTCACATTGCTCTCTCACAACTCCCAAAATGTCTGGAGGACCACACCTGTCGTTGGTTTACGGGTCTCACCGACCTGACCGGGAGAGTTATCAAAATAAATTCACCGACCACATCCTCTGATCACCAATCAGAGGACGTATACATGCCATGACAGGTCAGCATGTTAGGGGTTAAGATTTTATAGAGAAATTAGAGAAATGGAGAGGTTGGAAAAATAAAGACTCAATCAGAGGACGTATACATGCCATGACAGGTCAGCATGTTAGGGGTTAAGATTTTATAGAGAAATTAGAGAAATGGAGAGGTTGGAAAAATAAAGACTCCCTAGCCCTCGGGAACCCTAATAGCATCGGGGTCAGAAGAGAACAAGAGATGACCAAGGTAAGGTCAGATAGAAAAGCTACAGTGAGGAGCAAAACACCAGTAAGTGGAAGTAATGTTCTGCTCAGCTTGGGTACCTTGTGGTCGCCATTCACATATCCCCTAGACGGAGACCCCTGAGACATCTCAAACTCATGTTGCACTCTGCTAAAAACCTAACAACTCTTCCCACCACTATTTTGTTGTCTGCTAAGACCTCCGCAAGTCCGGCATGCAGCCGCAGAGAGCCTCAAAGGCGCTTAGAGAGGAACACTCCAGCAGCATGTGACGGACCGACAAAAGGCCGACACACATGGACAAAGAGCAGCAGAGTCCCATTTAAATAGGCAACCATGCAAAAAACTGCAGTAGCCAATCTGCAACCGAGCCAAGTTAACCTCCTTGTGACAAGATATGCGAGAAGTTACCCAGTTTATTGGAAGTTCTTTCACTTCTCTAAGCTTATTACCACCAAGATGTCGAGGTCTCATTTCTTTTCCTTTTGAAAATCTTTTATAACCATTTTAATTTTGGCTTTTGCCTTATACATTTAGTATATTTATCTATGTATTTGCTTTCAGTAGTATTTTATTTTATATTGAAATTTATTATCCATTTTGGGCGCTGATGACCAGTAGTTCAGCACCCTTAAAACTACATCATCCATTGTTATTTATTTATGCCAACAAACTTACTGTTGGTAATTATTATTTATTTATGCCAACAAACTTACTGTTGGTGTTTTTAAACACACAAGCCGTGTGTGGGCAAAGTTTAAGAGGTGGAACTGGAACTTAAAAATTCAATGCCACAACTGGGATTTGAACCACAGACCTTCCGCTTGCCGGGCGGACGCTCTAACCACTGAGCTATTGTGACAAACTGCCAGAATGGCATTAAATTCTCAAGCCAGTTCGTATTTCTCCTGGTAAACCACAAAGGCAGTCTCACATCAGAGACAATTACCCCAATGGTGACTTACTATTGCATGTACTTTATATCCCAGGATTAAATAACCTTCACATGGTAATTATTATTTATTTATGCCAACAAACTTACTGTTGGTGTTTTTAAACACACAAGCCGTGTGTGGGCAAAGTTTAAGTTTAAGTGTGTGGTGCAAAAGAAAAGTAATGTTTGCAATCAGTACTTAGACATTAATTGTACTGTTTACAGGAGCAGATGAAGACTTTTGTGTATGAGAATGCAAGCTTTGTCCCAGCAACATCAAGACTATATTGGAAAAAGAGGAGAAACATCTTAGAGAGAGGTAACACAATGCATTTCAGTGTGTTGCAGAAGAAAAGTAATGTTTGCAATCAATACTTAGACATTAATTGTACTGTTTACAGGAGCAGCTAAAGGCTTGTATGTCTGAGAATTCAAGCCTTGTTCCCAGCAACATCAAGACTATATTGGAAAAAGAGGAGAAACATTTTAGAGAGAGGTAACACAATAAACATTTTATACAGTATAAAATCAGAATTATTAATAGTGATGTTAATAAAGTGGATAAATTATCAATAGAAATCTACTTTGTAATAATTTATTGAAACAAACAGGTAAAAAGGTAATATATTTTCTACACAATCCCTTGATTTTAAAGTATAGCTCAACCAATTTTCTCTTATTTTTTATGAATTCATGTAAAAAACCATATTGCTCCTTATAATTTCGAAATATTCATAGATGGCAACAATATAGGCTTCAGTCCAACGTGCACATTAATATTTCCAGATGCCTAGGGCTATGATATAATTATTTGATACAAGCTGAATGCTTCATTAGCTCTGTATTTTTTTCCTCAATAAGTTTTACACTATATAGTTTGGTTTGCCAGATCCCAGTCACATCAAAGTTATTGAGAATGATGAGAACCTCAAATGCTAATTTGTAGAAAATTCAAGAATGCACACTTTATATATTATGTCAATACTTCAAATATATTCATCTGGGGTGTCTTAATTAAACAAAAATAATAAAAAAGTGTTCACATAATGGGTAATTTTGTTTGAGAGAAGTGTGTGGGTTGCTTAAAAGGTGTTTTTACTCAGGTATTGAATTTTGTATTTAGACTGCATATGGTCTTTGATTTATGTTTTTTACATGTAGTAGTAGTAGTAGTAGTAGTAGTAGTAGTAGTAGTAGTAGTAGTAGTAGTAGTTTTATTCACCGTAGGAATACAGAATATTCATGGCTTCGTCAAACTTATTTCTAACATAGTGATACAATTGTTACATAGTTATGTACAAATATAAACAATTATATAAAAAGTTTATGTTTACAAGTAGTGTCTACTGTAGTCTATCATATGTTTACAAGTAGTGTCTACTGTAGTCTATCATATGTTTACAAGTAGTGTCTACTGTAATCTATCATATGTTTACAAGTAGTGTCTACTGTGATCTATCAGATATTATATCTTTACAAATATTTCACAATTTCTTTAACATTGCTGCCTAAAAACTCTTCTGTTGGTACTGGCATTGTTTTTAATAGTATATTCCTTATAGTTGATTTAAATTTACTGTTGGATAATCCTTTTACCTTATCTGGCAATTTATTATATAAGATAACACCCTTATGTGATATAAAATTTAAACTTTGAATAAGTCGATGATCGTTTACGTGTATATTTTTGCTATTCCTGGTATTGTAAGTATGGTAATCTGAATTACTTGCAAATAGTGACTTATTTCTAAGTATAAAGAGTACTATTTCATAAATGTAGATACTGGGTATAGGTAATATATTGAGTTCCTGAAATATTGGTTTGCTATTTGTTCTTAAGGGAACCTTTTTAATTATTTTTAATATTCTTTTTTGCATTTCATATATTGCTAAGGATTTAGATGTTGAGCCCCAAAGAATAATTCCATAACTGATTATTGAATGTACATATCCAAAGTATATTATTTTTAACATCTCCATGGGTTAGTATTCTGAATGCGTAACAAAGTCTGCTCAACTTTTCTTCTAACTTCTTTGTATGTTGTTCCCATGTGAGAACTTCTATGCACACAGACCCACACCTACCCACATACCCATTCACCCACCTTTAACCACCCACACACACCTTTTTCTAAAAATGCTTTTTTTTTTATTTAGGGCATGTCAAACCATATATTTCTGGTGAAACCTCGACATAGAATTTTTGAGTGCATTACTTACATTACTTGCCTGAAAACATACCAGATCCTTGAACCTGGACAAGCTGAGCTAACAGATTAACTGCTCAACAAACCATGAGACTCACCCATGAAATCAAAGCAGCTTTCAATAGGCAAGCAAGTGTCCTTGCAGCATTTATAGACTACAAAGGGGCACTCTGGAGGTCAAAATTAATACAGAAACTCAAAAATTAATTGTAACAGGCAAAATTTTAAGCTGGATCAAAAGTCTTCTTAGCACAGAGAATGAGTACAACAAGATATAAGGATGTAAATTCTAAATTCAGTCAAACAAAAGTAGGCCTCCCCCAAGGTTAAAAAATAAGCCCAACACTATGCAACATATACAGTTGTCCCAAATAACACTGATAGTGCTTAGTATGTTGTGTGAGATGGCAAACTGATTGGTTTTCAAATAGGAACCCCTGTCTGGAAATGCACAGTTTGGATGCTGTAGTGCATCCAAGGGTGAGATGGGTGTACGTTCACATTTCATCAACAAACCCAACATCGAGCTGTCTACATTACAAACAGGCTTCGAACTGTGTACCTCCTACATCATTGCAGAGCCTATATTGGTGGTGAGATTCATACACCCAATACATGCGATTGTCTTTGAAGATTTTCAATCGCTCTATGGACTTGAGTCATAAGGTCCTCCTCTGACATTACAGGAGTGCCATAAACCATACTCTTCACACAACTCCATCGATCTGGCTGGCTCAGCTGGCTAGACATTGCCCTACTGATCCCAAGCCCAGACCGATGGTTTTTTAACTGTGCTGTAAGTATAGGAAGTATTGTATTCCACCCAAAAATTCATTGTCGAAGATTTCACTGGAAATAAATGTTTGAGGTCCCCCAAATTCAAAAAACATTTATAAAAGAGGCGTGTGTGTGTGTGTGTGTGTGTGTGTGTGTGTGTGTGTGTGTGTGTGTGTGTGTGTGTGTGTGTGTGTGTGTGTGTGTGTGTGTGTGTGTGTGTGTGTGTGTGTGTGTGTGTGTGTGTGTGTGTGTGTGTGTGTGTGTGTGTGTGTGTGTGTGTGTGTGTGTGTGTGTGTGTGTGTGTGTGTGTGTGTGTGTGTGTGTGTGTGTGTGTGTGTGTGTGTGTGTGTGTGTGTGTGTGTGTGTGTGTGTGTGTGTGTGTGTGTGTGTGTGTGTGTGTGTGTGTGTGTGTGTGTGTGTGTGTGTGTGTGTGTGTGTGTGTGTGTGTGTGTGTGTGTGTGTGTGTGTGTGTGTGTGTGTGTGTGTGTGTGTGTGTGTGTGTGTGTGTGTGTGTGTGTGTGTGTGTGTGTGTGTGTGTGTGTGTGTGTGTGTGTGTGTGTGTGTGTGTGTGTGTGTGTGTGTGTGTGTGTGTGTGTGTGTGTGTGTGTGTGTGTGTGTGTGTGTGTGTGTGTGTGTGTGTGTGTGTGTGTGTGTGTGTGTGTGTGTGTGTGTGTGTGTGTGTGTGTGTGTGTGTGTGTGTGTGTGTGTGTGTGTGTGTGTGTGTGTGTGTGTGTGTGTGTGTGTGTGTGTGTGTGTGTGTGTGTGTGTGTGTGTGTGTGTGTGTGTGTGTGTGTGTGTGTGTGTGTGTGTGTGTGTGTGTGTGTGTGTGTGTGTGTGTGTGTGTGTGTGTGTGTGTGTGTGTGTGTGTGTGTGTGTGTGTGTGTGTGTGTGTGTGTGTGTGTGTGTGTGTGTGTGTGTGTGTGTGTGTGTGTGTGTGTGTGTGTGTGTGTGTGTGTGTGTGTGTGTGTGTGTGTGTGTGTGTGTGTGTGTGTGTGTGTGTGTGTGTGTGTGTGTGTGTGTGTGTGTGTGTGTGTGTGTGTGTGTGTGTGTGTGTGTGTGTGTGTGTGTGTGTGTGTGTGTGTGTGTGTGTGTGTGTGTGTGTGTGTGTGTGTGTGTGTGTGTGTGTGTGTGTGTGTGTGTGTGTGTGTGTGTGTGTGTTGTGTTGTTGTTGTGTTGTGTTGTGTTGTGTTGTGTTGTGTTGTGTTGTGTTGTGTTGTGTTGTGTTGTGTTGTGTTGTGTTGTGTTGTGTTGTGTTGTGTTGTGTTGTGTTGTGTTGTGTTGTGTTGTGTTGTGTTGTGTTGTGTTGTGTTGTGTTGTGTTGTGTTGTGTTGTGTTGTGTGTGTGTGTGTGTGTGTGTGTGTGTGTGTGTGTGTGTGTGTGTGTGTGTGTGTGTGTGTGTGTGTGTGTGTGTGTGTGTGTGTGTGTGTGTGTGTGTGTGTGTGTGTGTGTGTGTGTGTGTGTGTGTGTGTGTGTGTGTGTGTGTGTGTGTGTGTGTGTGTGTGTGTGTGTGTGTGTGTGTGTGTGTGTGTGTGTGTGTGTGTGTGTGTGTGTGTGTGTGTGTGTGTGTGTGTGTGTGTGTGTGTGTGTGTGTGTGTGTGTGTGTGTGTGTGTGTGTGTGTGTGTGTGTGTGTGTGTGTGTGTGTGTGTGTGTGTGTGTGTGTGTGTGTGTGTGTGTGTGTGTGTGTGTGTGTGTGTGTGTGTGTGTGTGTGTGTGTGTGTGTGTGTGTGTGTGTGTGTGTGTGTGTGTGTGTGTGTGTGTGTGTGTGTGTGTGTGTGTGTGTGTGTGTGTGTGTGTGTGTGTGTGTGTGTGTGTGTGTGTGTGTGTGTGTGTGTGTGTGTGTGTGTGTGTGTGTGTGTGTGTGTGTGTGTGTGTGTGTGTGTGTGTGTGTGTGTGTGTGTGTGTGTGTGTGTGTGTGTGTGTGTGTGTGTGTGTGTGTGTGTGTGTGTGTGTGTGTGTGTGTGTGTGTGTGTGTGTGTGTGTGTGTGTGTGTGTGTGTGTGTGTGTGTGTGTGTGTGTGTGTGTGTGTGTGTGTGTGTGTGTGTGTGTGTGTGTGTGTGTGTGTGTGTGTGTGTGTGTGTGTGTGTGTGTGTGTGTGTGTGTGTGTGTGTGTGTGTGTGTGTGTGTGTGTGTGTGTGTGTGTGTGTGTGTGTGTGTGTGTGTGTGTGTGTGTGTGTGTGTGTGTGTGTGTGTGTGTGTGTGTGTGTGTGTGTGTGTGTGTGTGTGTGTGTGTGTGTGTGTGTGTGTGTGTGTGTGTGTGTGTGTGTGTGTGTGTGTGTGTGTGTGTGTGTGTGTGTGTGTGTGTGTGTGTGTGTGTGTGTGTGTGTGTGTGTGTGTGTGTGTGTGTGTGTGTGTGTGTGTGTGTGTGTGTGTGTGTGTGTGTGTGTGTGTGTGTGTGTGTGTGTGTGTGTGTGTGTGTGTGTGTGTGTGTGTGTGTGTGTGTGTGTGTGTGTGTGTGTGTGTGTGTGTGTGTGTGTGTGTGTGTGTGTGTGTGTGTGTGTGTGTGTGTGTGTGTGTGTGTGTGTGTGTGTGTGTGTGTGTGTGTGTGTGTGTGTGTGTGTGTGTGTGTGTGTGTGTGTGTGTGTGTGTGTGTGTGTGTGTGTGTGTGTGTGTGTGTGTGTGTGTGTGTGTGTGTGTGTGTGTGTGTGTGTGTGTGTGTGTGTGTGTGTGTGTGTGTGTGTGTGTGTGTGTGTGTGTGTGTGTGTGTGTGTGTGTGTGTGTGTGTGTGTGTGTGTGTGTGTGTGTGTGTGTGTGTGTGTGTGTGTGTGTGTGTGTGTGTGTGTGTGTGTGTGTGTGTGTGTGTGTGTGTGTGTGTGTGTGTGTGTGTGTGTGTGTGTGTGTGTGTGTGTGTGTGTGTGTGTGTGTGTGTGTGTGTGTGTGTGTGTGTGTGTGTGTGTGTGTGTGTGTGTGTGTGTGTGTGTGTGTGTGTGTGTGTGTGTGTGTGTGTGTGTGTGTGTGTGTGTGTGTGTGTGTGTGTGTGTGTGTGTGTGTGTGTGTGTGTGTGTGTGTGTGTGTGTGTGTGTGTGTGTGTGTGTGTGTGTGTGTGTGTGTGTGTGTGTGTGTGTGTGTGTGTGTGTGTGTGTGTGTGTGTGTGTGTGTGTGTGTGTGTGTGTGTGTGTGTGTGTGTGTGTGTGTGTGTGTGTGTGTGTGTGTGTGTGTGTGTGTGTGTGTGTGTGTGTGTGTGTGTGTGTGTGTGTGTGTGTGTGTGTGTGTGTGTGTGTGTGTGTGTGTGTGTGTGTGTGTGTGTGTGTGTGTGTGTGTGTGTGTGTGTGTGTTTTAATGATCAAGCGTTTTATTGAGGAATATTGGAAATTGAATTTAGACTTTTGTTTTATTGTTATGCCTTTGTTTGCAAGTGAGTCTGCAGCTTCATTCCCCATGACTCCACAGTGTGCTGGAATCCATTGGAGATGAACAGTCTTATTAACTTTTTGGAGTTGTGTTAACATTTTGTAGCATTCTCTAATTTTTGTTGACTTCTTTGTAGTATTTGAACATATCTCCTGAATTGCAGCTTTAGAATCTGAAAGAATTACTGCCTTGTTAAATTTATATAAGGGAAGATTTAATAATTGTCGGAGAGCAATGTGTATAGCCTTTATTTCTCCATCATAATTTGTTGTGTCTCTGCCAACAGAATGATAAAAGGAAAAATGTGAACACGTAACTCCAGCTCCAGTAAGGTTTTCCTTGGAGGATCCATCAGTATATATGTGTAGCCATTCTTCTGTGGGATACCTAGTATTGATTGTTTCCAGAGCTAGAAGTTTTTGTATTTCTTTTGGTGTGTCTGATTTACTTATTTCCTCTATTAATTCCAAACTGAAGGTAGGTTGCAATAATTCCAATGGATTTTCTCTTATAAATAAATTTTCTCTGGTGTTAGGAATGTTCAGTTTGGATTTAATCTGTGTTACCTTTTCTAGGAAACTACTATGAGTTTTAAGGATTGAAGGGGGGAGGTTCTCTTCTGTCCATTTAGAGTTTGGCAGTCGTAACATTTTCTCGTGTTGGAGCAATGCTTGTTCTTCTATTTTTGTTGATATTGATGGGATCCATGTTAAGGCAAGCATGGCATCAATAGTTGTGGATTTAACTGCTCCAGTGATTAGGCGAAGAGCCTGATTTTGTATTTGTTCAAGTTTACTGATGTTAGCATTTGCTGCTGTTATTAAAGCTTCAGAACAGTACAAGAGGTTTGGTTTAACATACATTTTGTATGTTGTGTTAAGGACTCTCCTTGAGCAGCCCCATTTAGCACCAGCTAACCTTTTCAGGATTTGCAGTTTCTTTTCAACTTTTTCTGAGATATTCGTTATATGTTTTTTCCAACTTAGCTATCTGTCGAAAGTGATGTCTAAGTATTTGGCATTATCAACTGCTTTGAGTGGTTTACCATTATAATTTATGTTAATATTAACTGGTTTGTATTTTAGTGTAAATAATTCATAATTTGTTTTTTTCCACATTGATAGTCATGAGGTTTTTGGAGCTCCATTCATGTACTTTGTTTAGGGCTGTTTCTATTGTCTTTAATTAATTCAGGTTTTTTTGAAGAGCCTGAAGTCCAAATGACTACATCGTCAGCAATTAAAGCAATTTTGGTTTCTAAAGTTTTTATTATTGATGTAAGATCATTTATATATATGTTAGAGAGTGTTGTGCTCAGAACAGCACCTTGTGGAAGTCCTCGGGGTGCTTGTTTATATTTGGAAATGTAGGTATTATATTTTATGGCACAAAATCTTTGTGAAACAAACTGAGTTATCCATTTAAGCATGTTACTTTTCACACCTATTGATTGCAACTTCTCAATTAATTTGTTTCTCTAGACTGAGTCATAGGCTGATTTAAAATCAATGAATACTGCTAAGGTATCCTCCTTTCTATTGAAAGCTTCCTTGTTGTCTTGGCTTAGTAGGAGTACATTTTCACTTGTACTATGATTCTGTCTGAAGCCGGTCTGTGAACTATTAATTAAGTTGTAATATTCTAGGAACCAGTTAAGTCTAGATGCCACCATTCTTTCCATCACTTTTGCAATAACACTGGTCAAAGATATTGGTCTGAAACTATTAATATTGTTTGAGGGTTTTTTTTTCTTTAAAATCGGGATGATAATGGCTTTTTTCCAATGAGAAGGCACAGTCATTCTCCAACATGTGTTATACAGTTTAAGTAGGATTTCTTTTCCTTTCCTGGCAAGGTATTTAATAAACTGTGGGTGGATCTTGTCAGGCCCTTGAGATTTTTTGTTCTGTAATTGTTCTATTGCTAAATCTAGTTTTGTTTCATTAAAATCCTGAATAAAAATATAATTTCGTATATCTTTTGGCTTATTAGTTTCTCTGATAGTTTTTTGGATAGTTTTATCTTGTTTTTTAAATGCTTGGGGTATTCTTTGTGACTGAGTATAAAACTTGTTAAGGGATTCTGCTATTTCCCTATCTTTAGTTAAGCTTTTGTTATTATGTTTTAATGGTTCAGTTGTATTTTTTGATAATTTTGTTTTATTAAGGAATTTGTATATTCTATTTCCATCTTTCCTATAGTCCATATGTTCTACAAAATTTGTGAAACTGGCCCTCTTTTCTGTAATTAATTCTTTCTTAAAAATGGCAGCTTTTCTTCTCCAGTTTTGTACATCTTCTGGACACTTGGTTCGTTCGGCTTTGACTCTTGCTATATTTCTTTAACTTTCCTTTGGGGATATGTGTTTTGGCTGCTGTCAATAATATTCCACAAATTTTTTCATTCATTTCATGTGCTGACTTGAACTCTGATTCTAACAGTATATTACACTTCCTTTCTATCTCATTTTGGAAACTGGACCAATCTGCTTTTTTAAAATTCCAAGAAGTTTTAATTTTTGGTTTGTTACTTTTATTTATTAGACCTCTTATGGAGTTTATGGTGATTCTGTGGCCTGAACCTGGGTCTTCTATTATTTCTCTTTTTGTATTGTCAATTATGTCAGATGACACCATGAGATAATCAGGATTTGTACCTGAACCATTATAATGAAGGTAAGTGGGTGGATCATTTGGATTAAATATTAATTCCATTGTTGATGAGTTTAATAGGTCTTCTATGACTCTTCCTGCTGAATTTATATCTCTGTAGCCCCACCTAGGGGAGTGTGCATTAAAATCACCTATTAAAATACTTTTGGGTTCTATGGGAATAGAATTTAGATCTAGTGTATTGTCTGGAGGATTGTAGATACTGTAAACTCTATAGTGGTAGTTACTTTTCCATACTTCAATTTTAACTATTTCTGATTTATCTTGTTCTTCCATTGTTTTTTGGATTTGGATAGTAGCTTTCATATTTCTTTTAATTCCTGTAAGAATACCACTTGCTATTTGACGAGCCTTTGGAAGTATATGTGTAGTGTACTGATCCATTTCAAAGTATATTTCCTGTTCTTGTGATATATTGGCTTCTTGCACTGTGAAGACATCTATATCTTGGTCTTTTAATATTTTCATTAGCTCTTGTTTTTTAGGCTGGGACATGCCTCCTGCATTCCACTGTAGAATTCTTAAAGTATTGGAATTGTTGTGATGAAATTTGCCTAAAGGTGTCCCCACCCGGAGATCCGATTGGGGGACAGTTTTAACTCCGGAATGTTTATCTTTAGGACTCATATTCATGTATGTGGCTTTCATGTAACTGTTTTCTTAACGGGCACCAGTTTTACAATGTGGCAGTTACATCACCCGACTTAAACCCCCATTTTGCAAGGAGGACCACACCTATCGTTGGTCAATGGGTCCATCGGACCTAGCCGGGAGGACTAAATAGGTGGTACTTAGAACCACCGACCTTCCCCTCATGTGCCTCTGAGGGACGCTGTTGTGCTGTGATAGGCCAGCACATATGTAAATGACATTTCCTCCATTTTAGATGAAACAGTTATACCGCTGTGATTCGGTCTCCAGAGCCTCATCTGTTAAAAGCAGGGTGCACCATGGACAGGATGAGGATGAGAATTGGGTAGGAGAGGCTATAGGAGGTGCATCACTACCCCTTACTACCCCTTAACAAATGTTAAAATTCAACTATGGAAGAAATTAGGTTCCAAACTTGTTATGGATGGCTAGTCAGTTTAAGAACACGAACATTAAACAATTTATTTTACATACAAGGTGAGTGAGAATAACACCCAATAATTTTAAGGCATAATTCAGGGGTTATATTTGAGTATTTTCTTATAGTGAATGTTTGTAAACATCTTGTTACAAGCTATAGGACATTGTTTTTCACACACCATGTCAAGCTAGATGAAATTCTGTCATGTAGGTCCTTGTTTTCCCTTTGGTATTGCAATATTGCTTATGGTTTGTTCTCTATGCATTTTAGAATCTCTTGTATTCTGTGTCTAACATTGCTTATCATTATTAAACTAAAACCAATATTTTGTTTCTTAAATGGTATGAATGAATGAATGGAAATGTTATTTGGGCATGTTTTTCAACATGCCCTGGCTGTTCAGAGGCACCCCGCTTCAGCCTAGTTTTTGTGTTTTTGATTGGTTGTGTGGCAGATTTCTTTGGTGTATGTGTGTTGGTGTTGTGGGTTTTGTGTTTGATGAAGATAGTGTGTGTTGATCATCTCTAGCTGCGTGGCATGTCCTCTACCCAAGAAGGAATTGGCTTTGTCGTTGGATTTTTATTGGGTTTATATGTCTACTGCTACAGCTCATCGGTAGCTTTTTTGTGTTTGTATGTGTGTGTTTATGTGTTAGGTGTATGTGTGTGTTTTTATTTTGTGTGTTTGTTTTTATTGTGTGCTTAAATGTTTTGGGAGTGTTGTAAGTGTGCTTGTAGTCTGTTTTGTTCTTGTTGCTGGTATTTGTCGTATACATCAATTAGTGTTATGAGAGGAGGGTTTCTGTCTTTTTGTGTTTGTGTTATTGTTTTCATTTTTTGTGCGGTGTTGATTAGTGTTCTTCTGTAGTGTCTGGTGTGTGCATTATGTATGTATTTTATCATGAGCTTTGCTATGTTTGTGTCTATGGGTGTTGTGTGTGTGTAGTTGTATAGTGTGTTTGTCTTGAATGAAGGTAAAAGTTTATGTGCAGTTCTGTCCTCGTCCGTTCAGTCTTGCTAGGTAAGTCAGTGTGGAGAGAATGGGTCATGTCTTGTTAAGTAGTTGAGTAAAATGTATCTTGATTTTCAGTCGGTTACGCATGTGAATACCCATGGTAAGGGATTCCATCGCATATTATACACTTTGTGACTTAGTGTTTCTGGCTAGGAATGACAGCTAATAGCATATACTAAATAGCCTCATTTACTGGAAGGGCTTTCAGTTTGACAGCATATTATACAATATGTGATGCATACAAGTCAGTCTTTGGTTACTAGAGCTGTGCGCGAACAACAATTATATACTGTCTGTTCACCAGCACATGGTCTTAGGGGACTGAAGAGAAGAGAGACATTCCACGTAGTGTAACCCAAGTTTTGTAACCTTCGTAAATAACATTGCTGCTGGTTAAGTTGCAAACTTACCTCCAGTTAAAAATTGGACAAGTCACTAGCGTTATCTCGGAAGTAAAAAAAAAAAAAAAAAAGAGGAGCGTTGAAGTAGATAACTCCCCACCTAGGAGTGCTGTGAAATCTGCTGTGATACTGTGGTTGCAGAACAAAGGGGTTCAGACTGACAGTTCCATGTGTAAAACAGATTTTTACAGGATGATTGAAACAAATAAATCTAAATAGGTTTCTAAAGCAGATGCATTTTAGGTTTCATTGGGCCACACTGTCGTTTGCTTGTACCCATCCATATGTGATCTCAATCCCATAGAACTAGTTTGGGCCAAAGTAAAACCAATATTGAAATAAATGTAACAGGTGACTTTTCCTTATCGAAATTGCATGACACAATGCTCGAGCGTATATCACTTGAGACCAAAACAGACAAGGGATTTTGAAAAAATATAGAAAAGGTAGAAAACGATCAGTGAGAGAAAGACAGAGGAGTTGAAAATATAGTTTACATTTTATAAGCTAAATGTACTGCAGGAACTAGAAATAACATTTCAGTTTGATTATTTTGAGTGACTTCTTTGCTTTGATATAGAGTGAATACACATTCCAAGGTTAGCAATATTATCATAAGTGCCATTAAAGGCACAAATTCTGCTTCCTGATATCCCTTATTTACCTGCAATAATTGTTTACTGACATACTGCATCGATGAATTCCTCCCAGAGACCATGAATTGGTGAACAAACTGTACATATCATCTCACCTGAACTCAAGCATTGGGGCCAGCTGATCTTCCAGCCAGACTACAGTTTCTCCAGCATGTATTGATGCAGACACTCATAGCCATGGTTGTTAGAGCGTATGTCTTAGGCGCTCTACTATGCAGAGGATTGCAGATTTGAGTCCCGCCTCAAGCATGGATGTTTGTGGTTGCATGTGCAAGTGTATGTATGTGCCTGGAAATATGAGTGAGGAAGTAAATGTGTGTGAACTTATCAAAAATGGAATCAATCAACTGGATGGTTAAACAGTTCTTGGTGACTGAAGACCAATATGTGCATTAAAAACAGAAGAAAGCATTGATTAAAAAAGATTTCCTATAACACAAATTGTGGACATGTACGAGAAGGTTTTCACAAGAGAAGAGATGTTTAACACACGTAACAGTTATATTTGGGCACAGAAAAATCCTAGTTACAAATTATCAGTGCCGGTTTGCAGCGAACATCTGAGTTAGCATATATATTTATTTTCCTTTTTAGTAGTCATTTTATTTTATATTGAAATTTATCTCTGGCTCTTGCCATGATCCATTTTGTAAGGATGCTGATGACCAAGTAGTTGAGTAGGTACCCTGAAACCTAAATCATAAGATAACATGAACATCATTTCAACCATTTCAGTGAGCAAGACATCGTGGTAAAAGTATTCAATAAAAATGTGCTAGAGAGCAGAAATGTCGATATCCACCACAATTGAAAGAAATAATTTGCATGTGCATTTCTGTAGAACTGACATTATGAAATAACATGTCTAAATCTCAGCTTCATATGAGCCATTATTCCTTAATTAAAATGTATGGTAAATAGCTTACGCTTTGTGAAATTGACGGGTGCCACTGACAATCCAGCGTTTCTCCTATCCGGGTGGACTGTCCCTCCCTGGCCCAACAACAGCATGTGACAGCACTTGAAGGAGGCAGCTTGACCCAAGAGCCAAACTCTTACCCACTTGCCGTTTAAGAAACCGGCTAGAATAATTACTGGTGAATGGATTTTTATAAGCTAAATGACTATAAAACATTTTAGTTTTTATGTAAGAAAAATATAGGAAATATACATTAAAAATGTAAAAATATTTTATTTCAATATTACAAAACTGTTAATAATTATATTTAATAATCTGATGTGTTGCACTCACATGACTTTCTCTACTCTTGTGCTAACCATTCTTACAAACTCTCATACCTATATCTTCTTCATGTTAGTTGAAAAAAACATTTGTACAAATTATCTTATTGCTTATTTCCTTGTAGGTGCAAGGGAAATATTAGAATACAGTAGGCTTTGAGCAATAGATCTTTTAAAGCTTTGAGATCTCATTCTCTTTGCATGCTTAACATATAAAAAAAGGAACAACAATGTTCCATTTCACCAAAGTTTCAAGCTTTCTGAAACTGACACAAATAACAAGGAATATCTCCGAAATGGTTTACTCTACAAAAAAAAATTATTCAGACATTAGTTGTGTGTTTTAGCGAGATCTACATTTTTGTATGTTAAGATTTTGTCTATCCCTTATGGTTTGCAAGTTATTCAAAAGTCATCCAGAGTAAGCAGGGCCACATAGGCTATAGCCACAAAATTCAAAATATACTTTTCATTTGTCATACAAATATCTTAAACATATGACATTTTTATCAAAATCATTAGAGCCATTTTCAAGAAAATCAAAATTTTCTATGTAAAGGGTAATTTGGGGCGGGACTATTTTCTTCAAAATCTTTGTCGCATCCTTGAAAGACATTAAATTTAAATACCAACTTTGGTTTTTAACCGACTTTTCGTTTTTGAGTTATGCTGTCCATAGTCTGACACAGACTGACAGACACACACACACACACACCTTTTTATAAAAATGCTTTTTTTGGATTCAGGGGGTCTCAAAACATATATTTCTGGTGAAATCTCGACATCAAATTTTTGGGTGGAGTACAATACTTCCTTCTACTTACCAGTAGAGAAAGTAAAAATCATATGCTGAGGCAGTGGTGGATTGAAAACAACTCGCTGTTGCAGTGAATCATAGGTATTTCTCCAATTTTTCTATCAAAAATCAATGTTGCTTATCTTGAAGCAATACATGATACTGGGAGAAGATATTTCAACATGGTATGAAGATAGTCTTGCATATTTCATCAAAGGAATATAACTGGCACACACATTTTCAATCTTGCCAAAGTCTATCTCCCCTAACAAAGCGTTGGCAATTTTACACGAAATCCATCCTTTTTTTTTCAAACATACTTTTAAATTTCTGTTTAATAGCTTCCGCATTGCATTATGTTATAACCTAAGATTACAGGGCGATTGTAGCATAGCAATTGTGTGGTATATTCAGTTTGTGCTTGGCCACATCAATTTTATGCATGGTTACCTTTTAAACGGGACCCTGCTCCTCTCTACTGTGTGACAACATTTTGTTGGTCGTCACATGCTGCTCGAGTGTTTCCTTAGTGCACCTTGGAGACTCTGCAACTCACTCATCTTGTAGGGGTCCTGGCCAATGATAAACAAGTGGTCGAAAGAGTTTTTAAATTTTTAGCAGGGGTAAACCTTAACCTGAGAAAAGTTTGAAAATCAGAATTTTTTAGCTTTTCAACCTTTTATAACTTTTTGAGAGGTAGAACTGGAACTTAAAAATTCAATGCCACAGCTGGGATTTGAACCACAGACCTTCCGCTTACCAGGTGGGTGCTCTAACCATTAAGCTACTGTGACAACCTGCCAGAATGACAATGAATTCTCAAACCAGTTCGTATTTTTCCCAGTAAACCACAAAGGCAGTTTCACATCAGATTTACTAGCGCCCTTGCAGTACTGGGTTAGGTATATATAAAATGAGGACTTAAGTTATTGAAATGCTTGGTCCTCCTATCAGTAGATACAACTTTCCTTTTATGGAAACGTTACTCCCTAAACACATATTCAAATCACACCTATAGGTAATGGTGCACGTCTCTTACTGTTGCGTAAGCAAACCTATTGTGTCCATAGGGAGATGCTGACTGCTGATTACACAAAAGACAGTTTGCGTGTGTCATGTGAAGTGGTTATCTTTGCTGTTGTAAGTACCATAACCATTACTACACTGTGTCAGAGGTAGCAGTTATTAAATGACCCATATTCATATCGGATTTTTCAAAAAAGTCCCTTTGTTCCTTCCTAAAAAAATTTATTAAAATGTCCCACAGTTTAGGACTAATCCCACGGGTTTGCAATACTGGACTATACAGTTTTAGTGTGTATACTAGCCGGATTGTGAAGCGATAACAGTTTCAGTGGAGGAATTCCCTGCTCTTATCTTGCTCATGTTGCCAGAGTAACCAGGATGTTTATATTTTCTTCCAACTAAAGGAACACTATAGCTGACATATCACTTCTTTCACAATGAATAACAAATTGTGACATCCAGTCTGCATAACTGAGCATTAAAGAAGTGAATGGTGACTTGTTAAAAATAATTTGCTGCTGCTTTTAAATGATTTATGTGAAAATTATTTAAAAAAATGTTTCCTCTATGTGATTATTGTGTTATTTATGTGAATATCTAAAATATTTATTTGCATGAAAAATCAGAAAATATGAATTTTTATGTGCAATAAAACTTAAAATATTTGCTGTGGTGTAAATAACCAGAACATTAAACTTAGTTTCAAGTTCAAATTAGGACTCAATAAAATTATGTATTTACCTAAAAATCCGAGCCCTACCGATAATAAATAAGACTGATTCCAAGATTGCTATATGTGAATTATTTGATAGTAGCATCTTTTTCTGAATTGGACTGAAGAATGCAATTATAGGAACAGATATTGCGAAGAATGGTATCTAAATGTGAGTCAGAATAACACTAAAATTGTGGTTTTTAATCAAAGAATTCTGAAAAAGGAAGAAAACTGGTTCATAGGAGGTAACAAAAATATTTATTTGGAAATAAGTTTTAGCAATTACACCCATTTGGAGAAGCAGGAAAGTTTGGCCTTAGCTAAGGGATGTTAATGAGGTTTTTAAAGATGTTTATATTTCATGCCAACCATGAGTGTAGCTTGGTATGAAAGAATATACAGTTCTCTTATGTGATCATATGGTATAGAAGTATGGGAGGTAGAGGATAGCTGGAATGATAGGGATAAAATACTTAAAATGTTTCTTGTAAATCATGTAACTATGGGGAAGTAGAGAAGGCAGATACAAAGTCAAATGGAAGCAATTGGGGAATCAAACAGAACAAAATCAGAAAATGTTGTAGAGCAGTAGATAAAATGAAGGGAGGACTTCAGCCCAGAATTAATGGATGCAGAAGTAAAGATGGGAAATTTATAGATGAGAGGAAAGTAGTAGAAGTACGGGTAGAATATTTTGGAGAATTGTTGAATGATATAAATGAAGTCAACAGAAAGAATTAGAGGAAGAGGGAATGAATGAGAATAGATATAGGATAGAAGAATGGTATATTATTGACCCACCCACAGAGGAAATTGTTGAGAAATTGTCGAAAGATTGAAGAACAATAAAGTACCTGGAGGGACAGAGTTGCTGAATTATGGTGGGGATCTATGTGACAAGCACTATGTAGTATAATTACAATGATTTGGAAGGAGGAAATGCTGATAAAATGGAGCACTGGGCAATTTGCCCAATTTTTAAGAAAGGAAATTAATTGGAATATAATAATCATAGAAGTTAACTCTCGAATACAGTGTACAAAATATTATCAACAATAATTAATGAGAGAATTAAGTGAATAACATAGACAATAATAGAGGAATACCAGTGTTATTTTTGACCTAACAGGAGAACCATCAACCATTTGTTTACCATGAGACAAATCTTGCAAAAGCATTATGAATACAGGATAAATCTATACATATTGTTCATTGATATTGAATAGGCGTTTGATAGTGTTAATAGAAGAAAATTGTATGTAGCTAAACTAAGAAAAAAATTAGAAACTAAAAGCTTCACTTGGTAATACTTCAAGTTCTTCATATGCTGACAAATTTCAAGTTGTGTCCAACTCATTTTCAAAGCAGTCCAAACAATTTGCTCAGTTTTTAAAGGGAATAACTTCCTCCACCCTAAACTACTCTTTACAGGGAATATTTTTAAAAAATTTTGATTTTCCCCAAAATACCTCTAATGAATTTGATTAAAATGCCATACGTTTACTGACATGTATATTTTGAATTTTCTGGCTATAGACTATGTAGTCCTGTTTACTTTTGATAACTTTTGCATAACTGGTAAACCATAAGAGATAGACCGAGTTACTCTATACAAAAATGTAGACCTCATTAAAACATAAGTTATGTCCAAGTGAATTTCTTGTTATTTGGGTAAGTTTTGCAATACTTAAAGCTTTTTTCAAATGGAAGGTCTTTATTCACTTTTTTGTATTGATGGTTGCAAAGAGAATGGAATTTCAAAGCTTTGAAAGATTTGACCATCGCTCAAAGCCTACTGTATTCCCATATTCCCTTTGCACCTACAAGAAAATTAGTAATAAGATAATTTCTACAAATATGTAACTCGACTAACATGAAGTAGAGAGAGGAGTAGAGGTTTTTAAGAACAATTAGTACAAGGGTCATGTGAGTGCAACATCAGATTTTTGAGTTATGTTGTTTACACACACACACCCAACTCCTCTCCCCCACCACAACACACACAGACCTTTTATACACTTTTTGTTGTATTCAGCAGATTTGGGGTGAAACCTTGATATGGAACTTTTGTGTGAAACGCAATACTTGCTCTACTTATTACACGTGCTAGAGAAAGGACAAACGTGCTTCCATATGAGGAGAAAAATATTATCTGAACACATTAAAAACAAGTGTAATGTTATTTTGTTATACTTACTTCTCGGTTTGGCTTAAGCACTACACAGTAGCTGCAAAGAAACAGCTCTTTTAATTATATTCATCAATATAGACATGATAGTTCACCAAGATGACAATTCGAATAACAAATAAGTGATGGAGAATACAATGTGAACAAGTGATACAGTGATCTTACATGTACCTGCAATTGTGTATTAAAGGAATTATACTTTCTTGGTTCTGGCTGAGCACATAATTTAGAATGTAAAACTTTCTTAACACATTAATGCCCAGCAGGCCATTTATAGACTGCTACAGATACTATTTTTATTTTCTCTACTACATAAAGTGAAGGAAGTATTGTATTCCACACAAAAGTTTGATGTTGAAACTTCACCAGTAAAATGTTTTGACACACCCTTAATCCGGGAAGATTTTTCTAGAAAAACTTCTGTGTGTGTGTGTGTGTCTGTGGACAGCATAACTCAAAGACCAAAGATCGGTTGGAAACCAAAGTTGGCATTTGGGTTTAATGCCTTTCAGGTGTGTGACGCGAGGGTTTGGAGGAGGGTTCTTCCACCCTAAAGTGCCCTTTATGTGGAATATTTTTGAAAGTTTTGGTTTTTTTTAAATGGCTCTAATGATTTTGATTAAAATGCTGTATGTTTGAGATATTTCTGCCAAATGAACTGTATATCAAACTTTGTGCCTGTAGCCTGTGTGGTCCTGTTTGCTCTGGATGACTTTTGCATAACTGGTGGACTGTGGGAAATGGACCAAATCTTGCTATGCAAGAGATCTAGATCTTGCTAAAACATAGTTTATGTCCAGATAATTTTCGTTGTATACTGAACCATTTCGGAGATATTGCTTGTTATTTGTGTGAGTTTTGAAGTTATACTTCTGTCAAATGGAATGTCATTCATGTTTTATGTTATACATGCAAAGAGAATGGAACTTAAAAGATTTCACTGTTGCTCGAAGCCCGCAGTATTCCCATGTTCCCCTTGTACCTACAAGGAAGTAAGCCATAATTTCTGCAGATGTTCGTCTCTGTTAACATGAGGGTACATGGAGGTTTGTAGGAATGGTTAGTGCAGGAGTGGAGAAGGTCATGTGAGTGGAACACATCAGATTTTTTATTCAGTTTACATGAATTCTCAAGTTATTTTGACCATGTATGTTATATTGATGTTATCTGATTATGTGAACACATAACAGTCTCTTAAAAACTAGAATATTGTGTAGTTTATTAATTTACAATAATAAGCTGCAAATGACTGCAATGCCTGTGAAAGCATATTATTGTTGTTTTCCTTATTATGTTTCCCTCTCAACTTCCTGTATTTAATACAATAAACTGTCGATAAAGGTTTGTATTATTGCATCACAGAAAGAATGTGCCAGTGTAAGCAATGCTAATTGTGAAAATATGATCCTAAAGTCACATGATCTATTTATAGACCACTGGGCACAACTGTTATCTCTCGTCAGCACACGGAAACCCTAGCTCAATGCAACAGCTAGTAACAGCTACTTCTGTAATACAAGTATGTAAGGTTCTGTCACTTGTGATATTTGTCTTCTACAATTTTCTGTTTGAAATAGACTCAACCGGTGTTGAACAGTATTCTATATTGTGTTCTTTGAGGCAACAATAACATGTAAGCACATGCATTCCTAAAGTACATATGTCTCATAGCTATTATTCTTGGGAATAAACTTGCAATTGTATTTTAATTTGGAAGGTGAGTCGGGTAGTGACACTGAACAACACTTACATATATAATTTTCCAGAACGTGTTTCGGAGGTTGACTTTCCTCCATTGTCGGCCGGACGGTGGCTGGGTTTCCATGGTATTTCATGGTGCGGATGCCGATGCTTCAAAGGAATACAAAACAGAATATTACAAAATCATTGAAATAGCACAAAAAACGGCTTCACTAAAGAATTAGTAGATAAAAAAGTAAAACGAGCAGAAAAGAAAAAATTACTAAAAGAAACTACAACCCTCACAGCAGCAGAAACAAAAATGACATTAAAAAAATTCACATATCATCCATGGGACTTTGATAAATTTAAAAAAGTGTTCACGGAATATAACATTCAGCTAGCACCAGTAAACCATTACTGCATAAAAAACCTGCTGCTTTCAAACATCAAAGATGCTATTCCACCTAAGAAAAAATCTGGCATGTACCAAATTCAATGCAGTGATTATAATGAAGTATACATTGGAAAAACCAAAAGAAATGCAGAATTTGATCCAAGGAATACGTTAGGAACATGAAGAGTAAACAATTAGAAAAATCAGCAGTTGCCTGTCACTTTTGGACAAAAAATCATGACATAAAGCCAGGAACGAAAGTCCTCAAACACATAACTGGAAAACAAGAACTGTCCACATGGAAACAAATAATTTTAAAAAATAGAAATCGAGTATTTAACTTCCCCAGAAAGATATTTTCAGCAAGTTCCTTGAACCATTATCATAAGAAGCATCGCCATTCGCACCATGAAATGCCATGGAGGCCCAGTTGTTGTCCGGTTGGTGGTGGAGGGGGCTTGGCCTCCGAAGCGCGTTCAGTGTTGTTTAGTGTTATTGTTTGGCTCACCTTTTAAATTAAATTTATTATAACAACACTGTTTTCAAACTTCTATGAAAGGAAGATAATTGCAATTGTATGCTAACAAAAAATGTAAATCATAATCTGCAAGTTTTAGTTATTTCTTCTTTGCCTTTTATTATTTTTAGATTACATTCAGAGATATGGCATGTGACAATATTGACATCATATTCAAAGAAATTATGCTGGTTACTATAAGTGATGATAACCTTTCCAATGAAATCATGATGCTTGTGATACAACTAATGTGATTCTTGCTCCTGGTCCAGACAGTCTGACTGATGAAGATAAAGCACTACAGGTATAGTAAATGTGAATGATGTTGCCGGCCCAGTTGAAGTACATTTCACTGCCTCTGAAAAGAGTGACATACAGGAAATGAATGACTAGGTTAGAGAAGTTGACCAAAAAAAAATTGAGACCTACCAACATAATACAAAAAGAAATCTGATGTGTTGCACTCACAAAACTTTTGTCTGCTCTTGTACTAACCATTCTTACAAACTCTTATTCCTTTATGTTCTTCGTGTTGGTTGAGATGAACATTTGCAGAGATTATCTTATTGCTTGTTTCCTTGTAGGTGCAGGGGGAGTGTTAGAATACAGTGGGCTTTGTGCGATAGTCAAATGTTTTAAAGCTTTGAGATTCTGTTCTCTTTGCATGGCTAACATACACAAAACTGATCAACATTGTTGTATTTGAAAAGAGTTTGTTTTCTGAAATTGACATACATAACTAGGAATATCTCTGAGTGGTTCACTTTGCAAAAACATTATTTGAACATAAATGGTGTGTTTTAGCGAGATCTACATTGCATTAGCTACAAACTTAATGCATGAAATCTATCACTTTGTGATATATCCAGTTACATAAGATAGACGAGTTGCAAATCCTTTATGTCTTTATGAATACTATGATATGCACTGCCTTATATTTTATGATGATTACTCAGGGGTCTCCATCTAGGGGATATGGTCACTGTAACTTTTCTATCTGACCTTACCTTGGTCATCTCTTGTTCTCTTCCGACCCCGATGCTATTAGGGTTCCCGAGGGCTAGGGAGTCTTTGTTTTTCCAACCTCTCCATTTCTCTATAAAATCTTAACCCCTAACATGCTGACCTGTCATGGCATGTAATGGGTCCTCTGATTGGTAATCAGAGGATATGGACGGTGAATTTATTTTGATAATTCTCCCGGTCAGGTCGGTGAGACCCGTAAACCAACGACAGGTATGGTCCTCCAGACATTCTGGGGGTTGTGAGAGAGCGATGTGACCACCAAAACATAAAAATATGGTGCTCTCTTAAAAGTGGTTACTATAGTGCTATTGCTCTATGAGTGAAAAATGTTGTAGAGCAAGAGGATTAATGACTTCATTGTTAGAAATCCAGCATTAGCTAACAACAACAACAAGTTTCACATCAGAGACAATTACCCCAATGGTGACTTACTATTGCAAGTACTTTATGTCCTGGGATTAAATAACCTTCAGATGGTAATTATTATTTATTTGTGCCAGTAGACTTGCTGTTGGTGTTTTTAAATACACAAACCATGTGGCAATGTTTGAGAGGTAGAACTGGAACTTAAAAATTCAATACCACAGCTGGGATTTGAACCACAGACCTTCCCACACACGGTTTGTGTATTTAAAGACCCAACAGTGGGTTTGTTGGTATAAATAAATAATAATTTTATAACTTTTTTTTAATTCTGACTTTTGCCTCTATATACTGTGACTTTTTGGTGGGTTGGTTGTGAAGTAAAGTAGACGGATGTAGTCTAGATAAAGAAACACTTTTATTTCCGTAAACAGTAACTTGTACACTCGTTGCAACAGCAAGAAAGTCTTTACCGATTCTCCAACAGCACGACTCCGAATTCGTAACACAAAGAACTAACTCTTCTCCGTCGGCACAACTCTCCACATCGTCTGTCCGTTCTCCGTCGGCACGACTACTCAACCTTCACATACGTCTGACTGTTCTCCGTCGGCACGACTACTCAACCTTCACATACTGACTGACTCACCTCACACTTTACCGCTATTTATATCTCCCAGGCACTGTTCTGGAAAGTTCATTTATTGCGCTGGAGTACAAAGTAGAAGGTTCCAGTAGCATCTATCCTTTTCTCTCTTTCGGCAAGCGCCCCAACAATGCGGCCATTCTCTGTCTCTTTCCTTCGGCTCCTTTGCGGTAGTGCCGACAATAATGCGATGGGTGACAATTGCGGCTGTCGGCAATTAGATGCGGCGGGCGCGGTGACAATACATATAAAGTCTTTAAAAGTAGTTTTAAAAAATGTTTTCATCCATGGCTTCCTATGATAGCACCAGAAGGCAATGAGCACTGAGGGTGCAGACAGCTGGTTTGGAACTGGTTTGTTCTCCCGTTAGATACTGAAATCAAAACTTAATCACATATATTCCCCTCCACCACCAGAAAAAAGGTAATAATAATAATAATATTTTTCGACTCAGGGGTCTCCGTCTAGGGGACATGTGAATAGCGATCACAAGGTACCCAAGCTGAGCAGAACATTACTTCCACTTACTAGTGTTTTGCTCCTCACTGTAACTTTTCTATCTGACCTTACCTTAGTCATCTCTTGTTCTCTTCCGACCCCGATGCTATTAGGGTTCCTGAGGGCTAGGGAGTCTTTATTTTTCCAACCTCTACATTTCTCTAATTTCTCTATAAAATCTTAACCCCTAACATGCCGACCTGTCATGACATGTAATATGTCCTCTGATTGGTAATCAGAGGATATGGTCGGTGAATTTATTTTGATAAGTCTCCCGGTCAGGTCGGTGAGACCCGTAAACCAACGACAGGTGTGGTCCTCCAGACATTCTGGGGTTGTGAGAGAGCGATGTGACCGCCAAAACATAAAAATATGGTGCTCTCTAAAAATCGGTTACTATGCTGCTATTGCTCTATCAATATATTAAATATTGGAGAGCAAGAGGATTAATGACTTCACTGTCGGAAATCCAGCATTAGCTAACAACAACTTTTGGAACCTTGAGTGAACTATTTTTATTCTTAATGTCATGCACTTCATCAGCTCTCTCAGTTAACAAGCCTGTTCATGTTTCTAACTTTTTGATAGAGTAAAACAAGAACTTAAATTTTCCAGATATGTAAGACAATTCATATTTTAGTGTACTGTCATTGAGTAAGTTCTGAAGAATTTAAATTGAAGTGTCATGCTTATTTAGTTCATCAATCACTGATTTAAATTTTCAGAAATGCTTGCATAATACGCAGCTGCTTCCAACCATGTCCCTCAGCAAGTAACTATGACTCCAAGTGAAGGTGCAGGATCTGGCTCTGATCAAATCACTTTCACAAACATCTTTTAGTTATTTGTGATCCATAGGGAGCAGATCTTAGGTAAATAAATATTTTCTCTGCAAACACATACATGGATACAAAAAGGAAAAACTCTGAATAAAAGATCATGAACATAAATATGAAATCTTATTTCACATAAAAATATATATTTTCAGATAATCTCCCATAAATACATAAATTGGAATTACTCTTTAATTTTTTTATTATTTGTCCTGTCCAATTTTAAATTTGTGCTTTTATCATATATTTATGAATGATCCTGTATTGCATCAGAAGTATCAAAGAATGTTCACCATATCATGGTGCCTAAGGTAAATAGAATAGATTAGGCAGTCCTAAACAAACTTGCTGGCAACCCGGTTATTCCTCATCTGCTATCTGTATATTACATTTCACATATGTTTATACTGGTAGATCCAGCGCTTATGATAAAGAGTGAGTGTGAAGGAAGCATACAAACCAGTAGCACATTCCTTCTTCAGTTCTTACAAATGTTTCATGTAACCTGTGCATCTTGAAAACATGCTGAAAGTTAAATCAAGTACTGAGTCGTGTCTTCAGTAATTTGTAGACAAATATAAAAACATATTTACCACAGACAACAAAGTTTTATTTTGCCAACCACGTGGAAAAATAGTAAGTACAAATCAGCATTCATGGTCACTCAACATTTATCTGGAAATAAACATATTGCTGGTGCAACTCCTGTGAGTTCATGACAGTTATTGGTAGTTGAACCAACTTCTTCAAGTGTGAGACAATCAATGTTCCCAGTACTATATTAAAATTCCAATAACTCATCTCTCAATAACTAGGCATTCTGTATAACTCGATGGCCTTTTTTTATTTTAATTTTTTATTAAAACTTGACTAATAATCTGTATAATCCACTATGTGGTATAAACAGTATAGGCAAATTTTAATTAGTGTATGTATACAACAATCTTATTCTTCCTCATGGTAACAAAAGGGCTGACCATGTATTGGCCTTTGATATATAGTTGAAACATAAACAGACAGCAGACCAAGCCACAAAATCAACAGCTTACCACTAATAATGTGGATACATAGCACAAACACTTGTTCAGAAGATTTGAAGGCTTATTGCTTTACCCAGTACGTATGTGGTAAGTTAAACTTTCAGTTACATATTTCTGTCTACAGTACAGTTTCTCAGATTTTGGTTACCTACTGTAAATGTTATGTTTGTGCCAGTGAAAATTTTGAATGAGAAGAAAGGACTACATGACAATGGGAATTAAATTGGATGCGTTAGACATACTATACAAAGGGGAACATATTAATACATTATAAAGCATAGGATATGTTATACTTTTCTGTTTCCTATATTGTGCATTTATGTAATTTGCAGTATTATGCTATGAGTTCTGAGTAACAGACCTCCTATACCGTGAAACTATACTTTTCAGTAATTTGACACCCTCTCAGTCTACATCATGTTTAGTTTTCGGGATTCTACTGTATTTAGACTTATGCAGAGCATTTGCTGCAGCTGACATCCCACTCCAAAAAGTTAATAATGTTCAACTTGTGAAGTATTTGGCTAAATATGTCAAGCTTGAGCTATAATTGAAGAATCAACATTAAGAAAGAACTACCAATTAAGTGCAATTATGAAACTTTGCAAAAAATTAGGGCAGCATATGAAATGAAAAACTAGTCAGCATCAATGAAACTCATTTTTCTTGTTAATGTCCTCCAAAATAGTGTCATATCATATGGTGAATGAATGAAATAGGTGAGATGATGCTCAAATGAGCCCGAGGTTCGTAGAGCTTAAAGTTACCTGACATTCTTCTTCTCAGGATAAAGATGCCATGTTTTAGCTCTGAGATGTAACATTCAAAAGCTTCTCACTTCAGCTAAAAGCAGGAAAGCATATGCATGTATTTCAACATAGAAAGAAACGGAGCCTGCTACCCAAATTAGGAAACACGCATGAGGAAAAGTTGCAAACATGCTTTATTCCGATGACTCACAGACCACGCTATATTTCATAAGGCTACACATACAATGGCTCGACTACTGTTTCTTTCAGAGAACTTATATGGATGGGTTCGACACAGAAGGTTAACTTTTCACCACAGTAAACAAAATACTGCTACAATAAGATAAGTGAAGTTTTTAGTTTCTAATTTGTTCTTACTTTAGAATCTTGTTGCCTCACTGTTAATAGCTTCAATTTTTCCTTATTTAAAATACTGCTATATCAACAATTTCTTAATGCAGTCCTACTTTGCCCATGATGTATATGCATACTGCACATAACGAGTTTTATACCAATCTTTGTTTCATTAAAATAATTTAATATTTATGCAAAATACAGCTGTGTATTTACGAAGCACTTTTAGTGCATTTAACAATTTAAATTCCCTGCACTGGATATTGGGTAGCAGTTCTCGGCCTGCGGAGCTTTTAAATGGCCAGCCAGCGCTCAAGAGGTTAATCTGCATAAGGCAAACTGAAAGGAGTGCAGCTTTTGCATAAAGTCAGTTGTGTTTTGAACAATTTTCTCTCCAGTTTGAGAAGACCATTAGAACCGTTGGTGGATCCATTTATAACTTGCACTTCTTTCAGTTTCCTTCCATGGTATTGAAAAGAAGTCGGCAGGCATGATCAATAGATAATGCAGTTAGTTGCATTACCAACTCAGGAAATAGCCCCTATGCAGCACATTGAGTTGGTATTAGTCTGTGTGTTAGTGGAACTGCATTCACCTTGTTAATCCCTGAACAGAGTTTTAACCCTGAGAGCACTTAATATTGTGATTGGGGGTATTCCCAGAATCCACCATGCTGCATATTGTCAGTATTGCTTCCTTTTTGTCCACAATGAATTTCATCAAATTGATGGATTTATGGCTGTTGGAACTTTAGATATACATTTATAATTATATAAGTGCTTGTTGAACTTTAGTCATCATTTAAGTAACATTAGTCATCATTTTAGTCACATTAGTCAAAGCAATTGAAACTACAATAGAAACCTCAATTATTAAGTTTAACCTGCAATATATGTTGGAAAATTATTATGAGTTAAGGATTGTGCAGTATTATCAAAAGCTATATATAATGCAGTTTACAAGTAACTGTTTTAATGTCCTGAAAGTTTACATACTACTTTAACAAATAGGGATTTATTTTTTATTTATGCCAACAGATTTACTGTTGGTGTTTTTAAACACACAAGCCATGTGTGGGCAATGTTTCAGTTCCAATTTTACCTGTCAGGGATTTATTTGATCATGTCTCCCCAGGTGTCATGTTTAAATTAAAATTTCATTATACTCTTGCTTGACAATTAAGAAATGTAAATAAGTCTTTTCTTTATTGGAATATGAGAAATGTCTCTTTCATTGTGAGGAAAATTTTGAGACCACTTTTGCTTTCCATTATCATTTACCACCAATGTAAATGTCCTGGCATGCTACCTCCTAATTCCAGAGGTCCTGGGTTTGACTCCTGGCTGGGGAAAGGGTATTTTTCTTTAACCAACCTCTCTAGAGTCTGGAGGTGTGAGTGACAATGTAAATGTGTATGTGAATTTAACGTTTATAACTAAAACCAAGTTACATAAATAGTAAACAAGTGAACATCATTGCCAATGAGCAATTGTTCCATGACATGGCCTTAGTTATTAAAGCTGCCATTTAAATAGAACAAAAAACAATTTCCTATCACTCTATGTGATCTGCAAGAGGAAATGGACCAAGACCATCTTCAAATATGCCCGGCCACTTCTAGTGCCCCATCCGTCAGTGAAAAATATTGGAGAGCAAGAGGATTAATGACGTCATTATTAGAAATCCAGCATTAGCTAACAACATTTCAAAATCAAAACAAAAAAAGCAATATAGACAAGGACATTGTAAGTGCCCTGCATCTCTGGATATAGAGTTGGGTGGTTTCCCTTGAGTAATACTTCCAGCACACAGTCAGCTGATGGCAGTTACTTGAGCGAGAATTCACAATGATACACTATAACTATAATTTATCAGTCAGGGTTTGAACATGTTTCAGTGATCCTTGATCAATAAGGGTCAGATCAAGAATGATGAACATGGCATTAAGAGTTCATTCTTATACAGGGTGTTTGTTGGGAATACAAGAGCAGATATTTAAATTGGTAAATGAGGACAGTGTAATGTTTGATCCAGTAGTATGTTTTCAATTTGTTTACTACCTCCAAGTATGTCTGACACACACAAGCCATACCTGTTTATTTTCTATCACTACTTTTCATAACAATAGTACAAGGGGATGTCAAAAAATAACCAGAATTATTTTTTTTTGCATTTTAAAGCATCTGTGCATGAGATGGGTATTGGTAGTACTAGGGAGGTCTGACCTAGAGTGATGAAATGGCATACACGTCATGGGCCTGGAGGTGCTGAGTTGGAGGGTAGCAGAAGTGGGAGGCCGTGTTTACTGTCCCCAACATAAATCTCAAGTTGCAGCAGCACGCATCAATTAGATTTTGTGTTCTTCTTGACAAAATTGCATCACAAACATTGGAAATGTTGCAGCAAGCCTACAAAGAACAAACAATGGGGAAAACTCATGTATTTGAATGGTATAAACAATTTTGGAAGGCTAAAACTGACCTTGAGGATGCTCCAAGTCCCGGAAGACCATCAACTTTGGAAACAGAAATCCATGTTAATACAATTGATGTCATGTTGCGGGGAGATGTCGCTTATCATTGACAAAGATTGTCAAGATCATGAATATATCCTACGGAACAGCTGAAGACATTGTACAAAATGTTCTGGGGTGTAGAAAAGTTGCAGCAAACGGTGATGATCAGAAGGCTCACCATGTGAAGACGTGTCAACAATGGAAGGGACGGCTTAAGCGACAACCAGATTTTTTAGACAAAGTCATCATATGGGACAATTCCTTTTTTCATCATTTTGACCCAGACACAAAGCAGGAAAGTGTCCAATGGAAACATCCTTCAAGTCCAAGACCCAAAAAGGCAAAAGATCAACCAAGTACAGGAAAAGTGATGCATCTTGTGTTTCTCGATAAGCAAGGCATTGTTTACGGTCATGTGGTTGATAAACAACATACTGTTACTGCGAATTACTGTTGTGAGGTACTGAAGGGGCCATTAAGGAGGAAAATTGTAACAAAATGACCAAATCTTGCTCAAACGGGGTATATCCTTCATCAAGATAATGCCCCCGCTCATCACGCCATCAAGACTCAGGAAAAAATGCGTGAATTAGACATTCAGGCAATGCCACATTCACCTTATTCACCGGACCTAGCCACGTGTGACTTCCACCTATTTCCTGTAGTCAAAAAGAGCTTTGGGGTCATCATTTTCAGAGTGATCGAGAGCTAAACAATAAAATTTTGGGTGTACTCAACAGACTACCAAAAAGGAGAATACTTTAAAGATATGTAATGGAATTTGAAAAAAGGTGAGCAGCATTGTCCAGTAAAAAAAACAATTCCAGTTATTTTTTGACATCCCCTCTTATATAAACATAATAAACACTGCATTAATCTAACTGCTTATACTCACTGAGAAATACATACATTTTGTTATCATGAGTTACTCGTGTCCATCATCATCAAACCTTGCTGTACTGATGCTGTCTGGGTAACTGTTGTACCTGACAGATGCACAGGTGCCAGGGTGCTCCTGGGTCCCGGGCAGATTCTTTTCTTTGCCAGGCTTAGACCATGTAATCTGCTGGGAGGCTGGGTGGCAGATCTACTGCTGCAGTTGTGCTCAAACTTGGCTAGTCATCTGCACTTTCATTTCTGCATGCTCCATACTTCAAGTACGGAAAGTGGTGCTCCTGGGGTCATGATATCATTAACTGTAAAACAATATTAACAAAAGCTTTAAACAGATAAATGGTTTCTTGAAAATAAGATGGCTCTAAAAAAAGAGAAGCATCAAACCCTAGGGGTTCACCATCAATTAAATAAGAGAATTAATTATCCTAAATTTGATCTAAGTGGTAATGTAATTAATTACATACAAAATGCTAAATTTCTAGGTATATGAGTGGATGAAAATCTAAATTAAAAAATGCATATTCAGTCCTTATTGAAGAATCCAAGCAAAGTACGTTCTGAATTTACTGTCTTAAAACACACTTAATAATAATATATTTTTCATATTTTCACTGGCTCTTAATGTATGGAATAACACATAAGAACAGTAATGGCATGATTAAAATATTCAGAATGCAAAAAAGGTTTATTAAAACAATGAGAATCTGAGAAAAACCATCAGCATTAAGGAATTGTTTTAAAATCTTAAAATACTGCCACCGCCTTGCATATGCATTTATAAAATACTATAAAATACAGAAAAATGTAATAAAAGCCATGAAATTCATAACAATGTCAGGAAAAGACCACACCTGCGCATTACCTTTCATAGGCAGAAAAGTTGTATGAGCTGGGCTTCAAATACGATGGTATCCGAGTTTGTTTCACACATTCTTCACAAATAAAACCCATCACATCATTTGAAAATTTTAAAAGAAGACTAAAAATGTATTTGCTATACAAATATTATTACTCCATTAAAGAGTACTTAGATGATAAACATGCGTAAATTACTTGTTAGTAATGAAAAAATTGAATTGCTGATTTGAAAAGGGAAGTAAGTCCTACAACCACAGTGTTTGAAAAACCAAGAAAAGCTTAATAACATCCAAAGTTGGCATCTTGGAAATTATGTTCTGTAGATAACTTGCAGATCTGTACAGTATTGATTACTTGGGCTATTTAGTGACCTTAATTTTGCATTTCATTGATTTACAGAACACTTTTTATATTCAGGACTTGTTTCCTTTATAAAATAATTAGACAATGTTACGTGAAGTGTAAGAATGTTTTGGATTTGATTTATAGAAGACTTGTGAAACAAAATATTCAGGTAATAAGCTTTCATGAGGTTAATTAACATATTTTACATTTTGACATTACAAAACACACTTAGCAATAGTTTCTACATGTCATTTAGTTCAACATCAGCTTTTGGCCATGTTGTAATTTTCTGAGAAGTGCAGATGCTCATCTAGAATATACTGTAACATTTTCCCAACGTTTTATATTTTCTTACTGTCAATTGTGATAACAACTACCCCATATATTTTCTGGGATGACAGATCTGGACTAGTGCTCCTTTTTGCCAACTTGAGAGTGCTGGATAATGCCATCAATATATTCATGCACCTAGAGGTACAATACCCATTTCCAAAAGCATTTGGATAGTGCAAAATATATCCAAATGAACAAAATGACTGATGTCATACACCTCTCTGGCAAATCTTAAAAAGATGATACCTTTACAAACTCAAATATAATGCGTGCACTAAACCATTGTGTATTGTGGCCAGAATGTTGATGTTGAATGGGTGTGTTGCAACATGTTCTGAAACAGTTGGGACAGAAGTAGAGGAATGCACTGTTAGTAGTGGGACTGTCACGATTGGTCAGGAATAATCTAGAATGATGACAGCATACCACATTCTACATAAATAGCATTTGTCATTTGAAGTTCTGGTCACTTATTCTTAATGATGGTTCGAGACAAACCAGTTAGTGAAGATCTTTGTGTCTGAATCATACAGGAATTTAGAAATGTTTCTCAGCATGCCACAGCCAAGAGGTTTAAGCTGTTATCATCTACAGTACATAGTATTATCAAGCACTAACCATGAAAGTGGTGAAATCACAGTTTGTAAAGGCCAAGGTAGGAAACCTATTCTGAATGCCCCAGCTCTTCAGATCCTCCGACGTCACTGCATCACGCATAGGTATGCCACGATTACGGATAAAGTCACATGGGCCCACACATTCTTTGGGAAGCCATTATCATGGAACATTGTATGCAAGTGCATCCACAAATGCAAATAAAAATGTATACTGTGCACAACAGATGCCACACATCAACAAACGACAAACACCATCATGTGATATGAGCTCTGGTGCATCACAATTGGTCCCAAGCATGCTGAATGAACATATTATGGTCTGATGAGTCAACCTTTATGGTTATTTATGGAAATAATGGATGCCTTACGCTGAGGACCAAACATGAAAAGGATATTCCCAAGTGCTACATTCATTTGGTATAGAAACCAGTATCTATAACGGTATGGGGCTGCATGAGTGGCCAGGGACTGGGAGCCTTGCACATCTGAAATGGCACCATCAATGCTGAAGCATATATACAGATCCTGGAACAAGCCAGGTTGCCTTCTAAGAGGCACCTGTTTGGTCGAAATCATTATATATTTCAACAAGACAATGCCAAACCTCATACAGCATGCATATGGCTCTGAATGGCTACATAGGCAATACATTCATAAGTTGGATTGGGCTGCTTGCAACCTTGATCTGTCACCAACAGAAAATGTTTGGTGTATTATGAAATGAAAATTACGACAGTAACGAGCCTGGATGGCTGAACAGCTGAAAACCTACATCCAGCAGGAACGGACAGTATTCCAGTTGCGTTGGAAGAAAGTTGGCGTCATTAATGCCCAGAAAAATGCAGTGTGTCATTAAGAGTAGAGGTGACACCATACCATGGTAAACACAGTGCTGTAACATTTCTGGAGTGTGTTGCATGGGCCAAAAAGGACAACCATCTTGATCTTTATTTAAGCATATAATAAATGTGATCCAATGCCCTAATGTTTCATTTAAGTAGTTTATGTATTGTATTGAGTTGATATAAACATACTCCAAATAAATATGTTGTGTTACTCATATATTTTGCACTGTCCCAACTTTTGTTGAAATGGGTATTTTAAGTATGGAATGAATTTCAACTAGCAGCTACATATGTTTAGTAATTATTTCCGTTGGCAATAATTTTGTACTGACACATATAAATGTTTATTTTATTTAATTAGCAGTGGTTTCCTGTTGCAACATTAATGATAATATTCTTACTTTAGTACAAATTTTTAGGCAGCACCGTGGCCGAGCAGTTAGATCACTTGCCTACCAGCTAGGTGGCCCAGGTACATTCTGAGGGACCCACACATGGTATTTGTGATGGACGAAGCAGCATCTGGGTGGGTTTACTCTTGGTTCCCCTGCTATTCATTCCACCAATTGCTCTATCATCACCTTTCCACTCATCAGTTTTGGGTGCATTTCATGTCATTCCCTTCCTCACTCTCATACCTGGTGCTTGGCTGACCACCCGCTTCCAGGTCTTCACTCAGTCCAGTCCATAGGTTCCTGTGCTCCCTGACTGGTGTCTGACCCTAGGCAGTGGCTTGTAAGTCCTACATAAGGGGATGGTAATCACTTCCTCACTATCATACTGACCACTTCACTCTGTCTGGTACATAGGTTCCTCGACAGGTGTCTGACCCTAGGCAGTGGCTTGTAAGTCCTACATAAGGGGATGGTAATCACTTCCTCACTATCATACTGACCACTTCACTCTGTCCAATCCATAGGTTCCTCGACAGGTGTCTGACCCTAGGCACTGGCTTGTAAGTCCTACATAAGGTGAGGGGTAAACAGGTGAAGATGAAGAGGAAGAAGAAGAAGAGGAAGAGGAAGAAGAACAAAGTTTAACAGTTTAAGTCCATGAGAATTTTTACCAACAGAGATTGAAAACATGTAACCTGCTAAATGCTATACTACTGCTTAAACTGCCCGCCCTAAACATGGGCAAATATAAGGTTTTACACAAAGCTTATATGTTGAGATTTCACCAGAAATGTATGTTTTGAGATCCCCTGAATGAAAAAAAAGCATTTTTAGTAAAAGGTCCATGCGCCTGTGTGCGTGTGTCTGTCAGCAACAAAACAAAGTCCTTAAGATAAACACAACTTCAGCAAATGACTTCCACACTGTAACAAGATTACTGAAATAATTGAAGCTTCCTTTTCACGTCTTCCATGATCCAAACTCCAAAAGACAAGTTATTTTAAGAATGTTCCCTACGCTCTTACAGATGATGATATTACTACAGAACTAACCTCTCTGAACTTACCAGTATTACAAGTTATCAGACTTTTTTATAAAGACTGACAACCTATGCCACTGTGTGCCATAGTATTAGAAAACAATGAACAGGATAAGAAGATCTGCGAAGTCAAACATATCTACCATGCCATAATCAAAGCCGAGTACCACAAGAAGCCCGCAAACATTCCACAATGCACATGATGCCAACGCTACGGGCATACTAAGAACTGCTGTCGACTCACACCTCGATGTGTGAAATACCCCTCAAATCACCACTCTTCTGAGTGCACAAAAGACAAAGACACTCAGCCCTCCTGTATGAATTGTGGAGAAGCACATCCGGCAAATTTCAAAGGTTATCGTTAGTACCTACAATTGAAAAAGATAGCCAATGCAAGGGTGCTTCAACCTTTAATAACACAAACATCCTCAAAGCTAAACATGGAAAATTTTCCGAAGTTGTCATCAAACACACCCTCTCCAGCTCCTGAAATTCTACAATGGCCACGCTCTGCTGTTTCAGAAGAAAAATGTCCTAGGCAACTAACTCAGTTTTAGAGCAATCTAAAGAACGTTCCTGTATCTATTCACTACCCTCTTGGCAGAAAATCCAGGTTTCCAACCCGCATCAAGAGTCATCTGGACCAGCTATCACAGGAACACCTGATTTAATTTCAACTAATACTGTCAGTGAGGGGCCCAATAGGGTTTACCTCATTTCAATGTTATCTATTATATTTTATTTACTGTTATGTGTATTTCAACAATGGTCTGTAGAGCGCACATGTGCTGATTGATCAATAAATAATTAAATATATATATATCACTTGTTTAAATATATACTTTACTTTTAGTGGACATATGAAATGCAGAGGGTGGTTTGTGTGCAATGATCTCCATTCTGCTCAAGAAAAACCTACAGCACTTGCAATATTTCAGCAATATTAGCTTTTAGTAGTATCACAAATAGGAAGGTTGATAATATGACATCCCAAAATTTAAAGGGTGGTCCACAGTAATCAGGAATGGAAGCTGCATCAAGAATTACAAAGATACAAGTGCTATGTCATATTTAATGGTGAGACTTGATATTTTCAACCCTTCCATTCCTGTCATACTATATTCTCAATGTGTGAAGCTGTCTTCACACAACAATGTATTTAACCTATTAATGCAAGTGGTGTGGTCTATTTTAGACTGCTACAGATATTACTTTTTTACTTAGTTTACATAAATTCTCAAGTCACTTTCACCATGTATGTCATCATTGATGTTATGTGTACACATTGTCTTTTAACACTAGAACCCCAGTAGCGGTCATTTTGACCGTTCTTGATATTTAAATAAGTTTAGCTCCGCCGGTTGTTTAAAATGAGACTTGGCCTTTCATGACTTTTCCTAATATAACCTCTAGTTTTATATAGCATAATAATTTTTGGCATGTCATCATTTGCGTGGGTGCTTTTTCATGTTTGACCATGAACCCCGGAGACGGTCATTTTTGACTGTTACAATTTTGTTAGCCTTTTGCTCGCATTATCGTTGGATTTCTCACTGTCACTAATCTGCTTTGTCGGTCTTCATGACTTCTTTACTTGCGGGGTGCACTTGAGTGCAGAAGCCTTGAACTAGCTGAACTCTAGTCCAAAAAGTGGGGCCATCTATATTTTCTGATACCACGGCAAGGGACAGATTCATGGAACTGATGAGATTTTTACAATTTGATGCCAGGTCATCCCATTCTGAAAGGCTAAAGATGGATAGATTTGCACTGATTTCAACTATTTGGAACAAATTTATTGAAAACTGTGAGGCTTGCTTCATACCAGGTGCGTTCCTTGAATAGATGAACAACTTTATCCTACAAAATGTTGTTGCCTATTCATTCAATACATGGCCAATAAGCCTGATAAATTTGGTATAAATATATTGGATGCTTGGAGATGTGAACTCAAAGTAACTCTGTAATGCTATCCCATACCTGGGGAAGGATAATCAGCGGCCTCAGAACGAATCTGTTTCAGGACATGTGATGTTTCTAACAAATTATTTTCCAAAAAAGGGACGAAATGTCACCACCGACAACTACTTTACTTCACTATCACTTGCTAAAAGACTAAAGGAGTCAGGCACTAGTATCGTAGAAAATGTGAACAGATTGAGACGAGAAGCTCCTGATCATCTATGAAATTCCAGAGCTCCTCTTTATAATACCATTCTTATGAAAACAAACAACGGTATTTTGCTAACCATTTACCAAGGAAAGCCACAGAAGAACATAATTATAATGAATACAATTCACAACTCATCTGCAATATCTGCAGCCTCCAAGAAACTTCCTGAAATAGTTGAGTTTTACAACAGGACTAAATATGGAGTGGATGTGATTGATCAGATGGCATGATTGTTTTCCTCTCGTGTTGGTACCCGCAGTTGGCCGATGCATGTTTTTTACAACATATTGGAACTAGCTGCCATCAACGCATGGATAGTGCCTCGAGAAATAAAAGGCAAGGAACTTTCACGCCGCAAGTTCGTCTTTCAACTCGCTGAAGAGCTAAGAGAAGCCTACTTGGGAACTAGACAACGTTGTACACAGACTAATCCAACCGAAGAACATCTAACTCCTAATCGCCGACGACAGTGTCAAATAGGTCATAACTGCAGACAGAACAAAGCAAGCAATTCCTGTCACATTTGCAAGCAACCAGTATGTGGCAAATGCACAGCAGAAGTTAGAAAAGTTGTTACGTGTGTAAAATGCAAAGCATAAGTTAATGTTCGTAACAATGAAAGGAACTTTCTATGAAGTACTAACATAGTTGTCATACTGTAATAAGTTTACTAATATAAAGATGTGTGTTGGAATATTACTTGTTCTATTATACATAAAGTTGAGTTCTCATGTTCAAAATCACAAATATTCTTAGTTGTACTATTACACTATATTCCGCCTTTCTGAGAATTTGAGCTATTTTTTTTTTTATTTGAGTAAACATACTGTTGAAAGACAGAGATAAATAAAGAAGACACGTTCATCGTACGGGGTTTTTTATATACTACTAAATTAAATATTTTTTCTCCTAACTCTTCATACCAAAAGCGTATTAAATTTAGTATAGAAAACTCGTATGTATGCCCTAGAAAGGCAATTCTCCAATAATTTATACATACATAGTAATAATATACTGAACCTAGTTACCTAATAATAATAACATCAAAATGGTAAGAAAGAAGTTGTAAAATGTATACCAAAAAGGCAAAAAAAGAACGGTCAAAAATGACCGCTACCATAGTTAATGGTAGCTAGCAAGCGCCGGGGTTCTAGTGTTAAAAATGAGAATATTGAATAGTTTAAGAAGTGGAATCAGGACTGAAAAATTCAATGCCACAGCTGGGATTTGAAACATGGATCTTCTGCTTATCGAGCAGCTGCTTTAACCACTAAGCTACCATGGTCAACTTGCCAGTATGATATTAAATTCCCCAGCCGATTTGTACTTTTCCCAGTTAGACCACAAGGGAATCTGACATAAGAGATAAATACCCCATGGGTGACTTACAATTTTATTGTAAATAGTGGCAACTTAGCCAGTGGTTAAAGCTTAGTGGTTAAAGTAGCTGCTTGATAAGCAGAAGATCCGTGGTTCAAATCCCTGCTATGGCATTGAATTTTTCAGTCCTATTCCACCTCTTAAACATTGTCCACACACGGCTTATGTGTTTAAAAACACCAACAGTAAGCTTGTTGGCATAAATAAATAATAATTTTGACTAGTGTATTAATTTAAAATTTTAAGGTGCAAATGACTGCAGTGAGAGCACATTGTTATTTCTTTCCTTGTTACGTTACCCTCTTGGCTTGCTTTAATATGAGGGCTCAATAAAGGATGATCATAATTTTTTTATGGTCATAATTAGTCTTGCTAAAATTCAATCTTATGATATTCTGTTAGCTTAATGTGAAACAAACACGCAGTAGTAGTTTCATTGTTGGTACTCTTGGTTCCCGCCTGTGAGAAGCATGCAAGTTCAGACATGTTCAATATTGCCTACCACTGCAATGGAGGTAACAAGCGAGGAACAATATGCGGCTTTGAAATTCTGCTTTCATGTCAACAAATCTTTAGCTGAGGCCTATACAATATAACAGGAGGCCTACGGAGAGTCTGTTCTTCCTTATAGCACAGCTTGAAGGTGGTTTAAAATGTTTAAAGAGGGGAGACAATTTCAAAGGAAGGTGAACCTGGTGCTCCAGTTACTGCTCTTACGGAAGAAAACATCAACACGGCTGCTGCCATTGTGAGAGAATTGACAAATTACCTTAAGATCACTTTCTGAAATACTCAACATTTCATTGGGTGCTACCCGTATGTTGGTGACAGAAGCATTACACATGAGACATGTTTGTGTGCAGTAGGTCCCAAGACTATTGATTCCCAAACAAAAGGACATTCGCATGCAGGTCTGCATGCAGTTAAAATTGGTGGGAAGATCTGGGGTTTCTTTCAAACGTAATCACTGCTGATGAAACTTGGCTACATCATTTTGATCCTGAGAGCAAATAGCAAAGCTCAGTGTGGAAATCTCCATCACCAACCCCTAAAAAAGCAAAAGTGGGTGCTTCTGCTGGGAAAGTTATGGTCATCTCATTTTTTGGTATTCATGGAATGGTTTATCAGCATGTTGTGCATGCACACACATCAGTAATGGTCAATACTACAGGTATGTCCTGAAAACACTGCAAGTCCATATAAGGTGCAAAAGAGCACATTTCTGTGGAGCAGGCTGGATACTGCACCACGATAATTCGTGGTCGCATATCGCCAATGTTGTTGCTGAATATGTTACAAAAATCAACGTGAAGTGCATCCCTCACCCTCCCTATAGTCTGGATTTAGCCCTATGTGACTTTTTTCTATTCCCTAACTTGAAATGCCTTTGTGGGAGGCATTATCCATCATCAGAAGCAGTAGTGAATTCTGCAGAGGCAATTTTGAAGGACCTTTCAAAAAATGGTTTCCAGGATGTCTTTAAAGACTGGCAGAAGGTAGATCAAAGCTGAGCTGCTGGAATTGCTGCAATCTCATCAAAAATGTTCTGCTGCAATTGTTGAAGACTATGAGGGTTGTTGCAATACACCTTAGCCATGACGGTTCCCCACAAGAAGTAGTCACAAACTGACAGATCTGGTGACCTGGGCAACCAGCTAGAGCCGAGATCAGACTGACCTCTGCTAACTACTCTGTCAGGAGTGAAGATTGTATGTGGCTCAGTGGGATGTATGGGCAGTTGCACCATCCTGTTGGAAAGGTCTTTTACTTCTCGGTAAATGCTGCAACAAATGGATTGAAATTGTTAGAAATACAACACTCCGAATTCATTGACTGATGAAAAAAAAAAAATGGAACAATAATGCTGCAAGCAGACACTGCACACCAAACATCAACCTTTTGATCATGCAGTGGTGTATCTGGGCGGGTTTTCTCCGGGTGCTCCGGTTTCCCCCGCCATCTCATTCCACCGGTGCTCCATCTTCATTCCATGTATCATCAGTGTCACCGCCTGCGGTGTTGTAGTAGTAAAAGCGGGCGTTAAACACTACAACAACAAACAATGCAGTGGTGTATGGTGGAAGCAATGCAGGTTCTCTGCGGCCCAGTACCTGTCATTCTGTGAGTCAACACAACCAGGCTTCATCAGAAGTAAAGAAAAGATCCATTGCTATCTCAGTGAACAGTGAATAACAAAACTGGAGGTGCTGAGGAGGATCTGTTGATCTTAATGCATGAACAAGAGGCACTTTGTAGGGATGCATTTTCATGTCCAGGTGGAGTATTTGTTTGTATGTTCGATGTGATATGCCGGTCTGTTGCGACAAGCATTGTGTTGATTTCTTAGGGCTCTGAAGCATTTGTGGTTAACTGCATCCACATTTTCTGCTGTGCGGAAACGTTTCAGAATGTTTTTTGGCTTGTTCAAAACAGATCCTATCTGATACCATTTTGTGACTTATCATTGCTGGCACCTTAACCCCATTAAACTCATGAGCAAACAACTGACCACATTCTTTCCATGACTTTGTTGTAACATAACCTTCCACAACCAACACCTCTGCTGCACTATGAGTACCATCCTCACCTGTACACTCATTAACTCACACTAACATAGCACACACTAATCTCTTCATTAATGTGTGCATGTCACACTCATGTCCAATCATAGCCACTCGTCCAGGCCACTTTTAGTTTCCCCACCCTACAGTATGCAAGCATTTGCCATGTTTATTATTTCTGTATTTTTAAATTATGTTCAGAAATGTAGCCTGTAATAATTAGGACATCATATTCAGAGGAATTATGCTAGAAGAAGTGCTGATGTTGTTAGTGACAATAACTTTGCCAATGAAATTCATGTTTGATTCTTCCTACTGTTGCAGATAGTCTGATGGAGATGAAGCTCCTGGTAATAGTACAGGTACAGTAAATCTAAATGGTGTTCCCAGCCCCATTGAGGTATATTTCACTGCCTCTGAAAAGAGTGACATACAGGAAACAAATGACACTAGGGTTCGCAAGTCAACCAAAAAAGAAATAACTTTGTATACCCCCAAGTATACATAAATTTCCAGAAAATGTCCAGATTTCAAATAAAAATGGGAGGAAATTAAAACAATATTTCCTTTCATAGAAGTTTGAAAACAGTGTTGTTATAATTAATTTAATTTAAAAGGTGTTGTTTAGTGTTATTATTTGACTCACCCTTTAAATTAAAACAAGTTTGAAGGATTCCATGCCGCTTGAAATTGGGGAGAAAATTCTAAATTCTAATTAAATATTTGAGTTTATTGTTAAAGAAATTGTGTCTTATGCAGCCTCCTGTAAAAATATGCTTGACTTCTCTCTTGATAAGAGAGCTCTGAGTTTTCTTAGGCATGTTACTGCTTTCAGAGTACCATTTCAGTATGACTTCCTTCCAGTGGGCTATCAAAGAAACCCATATCTGAAGTAAACTACAAATGAATAAGCAATTTTAATAATAATAATTGCAATACCAGCCTGTTTCCTTCATGAAGAATTAGCACATTGGATGGAATGTCTCATTCTCTGTCACTGAACAGTGGGGAGAATAGGGCTCTGGATGCTTGCTGCCACAGCCTTCACTATGATAAGGGCAAGAAGGGGTGAGGCAGGGGAATGCAGGAATAAGTGCACCAAGGCTTCGGAATCCCATGTCGCTATACTCACACAAATGTTTCTCAAATGTGCTGTGTGAACATGCTGGCTTGAGGTTAGCAAGAACGCTCTGTTTTTAATACTGTGCAATTGTTACAGTCCTCAACAGCTATATTAGTATTAGTATTATTTATTTCATAGTGTACAGTGCACCATAACACAGGTCAACAAAGAACAGCAGCTACGATTCAAATTACCGCCAAGTTACCAAACCCTACAACTGTAGCAAGGTTGATAAACCTCTATTTAAGCAATGTATAACCCACGCCCATATCTTTGTCTTTCTACATTCCCCTCCAACCACCCGCAGTCAGCCTAGACTGACTACATAGAAAACATTGAAAGTACCTATTATGTACACTGATGATTACAGAGAAGATAAATCAAAGTCCTTAAACATTTTATACACTGCAGAAAATGAAATCACAAACAAAAGCACGAAGTCAGATAACTTTAAATTAAAATCAAACAATCCATCATTTCCCAATCTATAATGACTAACCAAAGTTCACAAATATGGCAATAAAATGCACTTAATCATAAACAACATAAACTTAGTCTACAAAAGATGAGAACCTGGTATATGTTGCATGCGAGTGAATCAAATGTTGATTACCCTGGATTATACATGACAAACGCTCTGAGCAATTCTGGGTGGTCAGTCGCCTAAAGGTACTTGCAACTGTTAGTGCAATTGTCCACAATGTGTTTTGTGACATGTGTCCACATTACAAGTTCCTTTGGGAATGCGTTAAACTACAAGTACACACATACCTTTTTAGCACTTATCCCTGGATGATAGGGATGTCATAAACGAGAATTTGCTAGCTGAAGATTCTTTGCTGGTTCCATCTCCACTGGTCCTGGGTTCCACTCCACTCCTCCTATTAACACAGTAGAAGCACAAAATAGCACAGCCTGAAATACCCTGGGTCCAGATTTAATGCAGGGGAAAGTATGTCCCACAAAAATATATCATACATTATTATTTATTTATGCCAACAAACTTCCTGTTGGAGTTTTTAAATACACACGCCGTGTGTGGGTAATGTTTGAGAAGTAGAACTGGAACTTAAAAATTCAATGCCACAGCTAGGATTTGAACCACAGACCTTCCGCTTACCGGGTGGGTGCTCTAACCATTGAGCTACTGTGACAACCTGCCACAATGCCATTAAATTCTCAAACCAGTTGATATTTCTCCTCGTAAACCACAAAGGCAGTCTCACATCAGAGACAATTTCCCAAATGGTGACTTACTATTGTAAGTACTTTATGTCCCAGGATTAAATAACCTTCAGATGATAATTATTATTTATTTATGCCAACAAACTTACTGTTGGTGTTATTAAACACACAAGCCATTTCCTAACATATCAAGGTCTATGTTGCGTAGACTACTACTGGAAATGGAATTCAAGTTGATGAAATGCAAACATGATGCTTTAATTATCATTTATTTATGCCAACAAACTTACTGTTGGTCTGTGGTTCAAATCCCAGTTGTGGCATTGAATTTTTAAGTTCCAGTTCTACCTCTTAAATGATGCTTTAATTATTAACCACGAGGATGTTATTGCATGGGGGCATGCATTTTTGTGACAGATACCAAAATATAGAGAGGAGGAGAGGAAAATAATATACACTGACAAAACATGGGTGAATGTAGAAACAACCACTTCAAAATGCTGGACCAATACCACTATTAAGACTCCCACATAGGCCTGGAGCAAGGGATCAACAACAGGAATGAACTGTCCAACAGGTAAAGGCGAAAGGATTATTCTTCTACATGCTGACTCTGAAGAAGGGTTTGTACCTGGTGCCATACTTTTGTTTGATGGGAAGAAACACAAAGATTACCACAAAGAAATGGACACACCCATGTATGAAAAGAGTATTGCAACAGATATTCTGCCAAATGTTCCACCAGGATCTGTAATTTTTATGGATAGTGTGAGTTACCACTCTGCCCACTGTGAGAAAGTGCCAGGAAAGACAGTATGAAGGATGTCATAATGACCTGGTTAAAGAGCAAAACCATACCGTTCAGAGAGGACAGCAGTAAGTTCAAATTAGTAAAAATATTATACAGCATTTGCATTTGATATTGCAAGCAATACTGTATCACAAAATAAGCAACAGCAGCTGGGATCACAATTTTGCGCCTTCCTCCTTATCACCCAGAACTTAATCCCATCGAAAGTGTTTGGAGCCAGGTTAAGAGATACACAGCTGCCAGGAATAAGGATTTCAAATTAGCAGCAATTAAAGAGCTAATGAAACAAGGTGTTTTAAATGTTATGATGGATAACTGGAAAATACTGTGTGAATCATGTGATACAGTGCGAGAAAAATATGTGGAATGCAGACAACATGATTGAAATAATTCATGACAGTGTTCTGATATCTGTTAGCAGCTCTGAAGGTGGTTCAGAAACAGACAATGTTGACGATGGCAACTCTAATTTGGGTGTTAAGCACTGCAGGAATTGTTTTCTCAAAGGTAATCCCTTTACTTCTTTTTTTTCTTGTAATTTGATGGATGTTCGTTTCATAGATGTCTCACATGTCTGATTTACTTCTCACTTGCAAATCATGCCTTAATAGCGCAATTGCACTGTTTGTAAAGCCCACAATGATGTTGCAATACTGCATGCCAAGACATGTGATGCAAGGTAGTTCTGGTTTGTGTTGCTCATAGCCTGAACTTTAGTATAGCGAGACATGCACACTGGAGAATACATTCTCCATGTTAGTGAAGTGATAAGTACCATAAACAGGATGATTCTGTGTATAGAGGAGCAAAATGAATTAAACAGTATTTATCTCCATCTTGCTACAATCAAACAATATGCAGAAAAAAAAAAATATTGTGAATTATCTTGCCAAATAAAACTTACTTTTTCTTTAACACAATGCAAAACTAGATTAGCGTAAAATGGGTACAGTGTAATTGTATGTGCTGTATACATTAAGATCAGTTGCAGGACTGGAATACACCACTAGTATAACTGGTGTGTAATTGCTTTTGAAAATTCTGCACCTTACCATATATTACATACTTTACAATGTTCTGTAATTTATAATTGCACAAGGTTTCCCACCACCTCCACGGGAATGCTTTTGTCACTTCTAAGCTCACATTTCATTATACTGCGCAGTTGTTACTACACGGGGCTAAAGCATGTCTGCCAAGAACCTTGCTTCGAGAGATTCTACTGTAGCATAAATATAACTATTTATAGTGTAGTGACTATTCCCTTTTCTGTCTTTATCTCTCCATTTCTAATTTTCTGCCTATCAAAACCTCTGATACTTATTCAATATGTTGGCACCGATAGAGGATAATTATTATTTATTTATGCCAACAAACTTGATGCTGGTGTTTCTAAACACACAAGTCGTGTGTGGGCAATGTTTAAGAGGTTGTATCAGGACTGAAAAATTCAATGCCATAGCTGGGTTTTGAACCACAGATCTTCCACTTATTGAGTAGCTGCTCTAACCACTAAGTTAACATGGCCAGGTTGCCAGTATGGCATTAAATTCCCCAGCTGATTTGTACTTTCCCGGTTAGACCACAAGGGAATCTCATATCAGAGATAAATACCCCAAGGGCAATTTACGATAGTAAGTACTTTATGTCCTGGGTTTAAGTAATCTTTAGATGGAAATGTTACTTTACATTAAAAACCTGGCTAAAAACAGTGACCATATAAATCTAAATTTACTCTTTTTGCTTACAATATGAGCATTTTCATTTCTGCTAAACGTAAACAAGTACTTAAAGCTAACATTGATGTGGCAACAGATTACATAGTTGTTTACTTACAATATACAAAAACTTAAGTATTGTGGGATTTCATCACAAAGTTAATAAGAATGTAAGTTTTCCTGATGTTCTTTTAGAAGATGAATTAGCAACCTTATTAGATAATTTTTGGGGAATGTGGAGGGGGGAATGCTTCTTATGCACTAACCCAGCCCAGCTGAGTGTGAGACTCATCTTCTGTTGGCCATACCCCTTAAGAAACCTCTCCACTTATCAGCGAGCTATTATTTCACATGCATTTGTTTGCTGGGTTCTGCATAGCCCCACAGTTAGTCTACAAAAGATGAGAACCTGGTATTCATTGCATGCGAGCTCGTCAAGTGTTGTTTACCCTGGATTACACATGACAAAGTCCCTGAGCAATTCTGGGTGCTTAGTCACCTAAAGGTTCTTGCAACTGTTTGTGCAATTGTCCACTATGTATTTTGTGACACGCGTCTACATTACAAGCTCCTTTGTGTTTGCCTAAACCTTAGATTACAAACATACCTTTTTAGCACTTATCCCTGGATGATAGGCACCAGGTGAAGATTCCCTGGATGTTACTGTTATTTTAATTGTTGCAAGAATTCCTTGCTCATTAGGCGTGAGTCCATGTCCATGTTGTTCGTTATTGTGCCCACACAGATAAGCAGATAACTACACAAAGGGAGGCCTCAATCTCCTATTTTCATCCTTTGCTGGATAGTGCTAGGTCTTCGAAGACTCTGAATAGACTGGATTGCCTCTAACAGTAAGAGATCAGGTGGGTAGGTGAAAGTCATATTTCCTGTCTGTGTCATGTTAGTCTTGTACGAGGCTGTCCAGAAATTCTTGTACTTTGTCATCAATTGGTTTGTCACTGAGTTTTCTGACAAGATAGGGAGTGGTCTGCTGTGTTTGTTTCCATTTGTTAAGTCTTTGAATGAGTCGGTTGTTTTGCTTAAGTGTCACTAGCTACTTTCTTGAGGAATTGTTCGATAGTGTGCATTTTCATTTCATATCGCAGCACATCCTATGATACAATTCTGGGTATCAGCACAATTACACTAAAACACTGTTTGGGAAGGTTTGTAATCTTGCAGCTTAACTAAGTATGGGTCTGATCAGAGTTTTCTGGTACCAGTCATTTGTTAATGTTTAGTTCATTATTAAGGCTTATTAGGGGGCATAGCTTACCCAATCGGGCATTAGCATTGTTTCTCATAAGGAATATATGTTTCTTACATGTTAAACCTTGAGCCATTTTTCCCCTAGTCATAATTTCCTGACTTGAAGTTAGGTTGATCGGGACCCAAATTGATCACCATTGTTATTAAGGATAGTGGGATAGATAAAGCATCATTTGCACGTGAAATGAACACATGTTAATTTTAACTTCCATTTAATGCCACCATTAACATCTAAGGTAATACAGCTTTTACCAATGGAACTATTGCTCAGTAGCAAAGGTCTTCACTCGTTTAGTGAGTTAATCGATGGATTTGTGTTACTTTGGGTAATTACATTAAACTCACACACATTCATACTTCCACACTCTGGGGGGAGGGGGGCCTGGGAATAAGGCTAAAAGAAATTCTGACATTCCAGTAGTCGGGAATCGAATTGGCGAATCTTGATTATTTAGCTACGGAAAGTCACGATACCTACATGAATGCGCTACTGATCTTATTCCTATATCTTCTTCATGTTAGTTAAGATAAACATTCGTACAAATTATCTTACTGCTTATTTCCTTGTAGGTGCAAGGGAGATATTAGAACATAGAAGGCTTTGTGCGACAGTCAAATCTAATTGACCTTTGAGATTCCGTTCTCTTTGCACGATTAACATATAAAAAAATGAACAACGATGATCCATTTCACGAAGGTTTTAAGTTTTCCGAAACTCACACACATAACAAGGAATATCTCCGAAATGGTGCACCCTACAAAAAATTTTATTGAGACATAAATTGTGTATTTTATCAAGATCTACATTTTTTTGTATAGTATGATTTGGTCTATCTCTAACGGTTTACCAGTTATGCAAAAGTCGTTCAGAGTAAATACGACTACAGGGGCTATAGCCAGAAAATTCAAGATATACATTTTATTTGCCATCAAAATATCTCAAACATATGACATTTTAATCAAAATCGTTAGAGCCATTTTCAAGAAAATCAAAATTTTCGAAAAATTTTCCATGTAAAGGGTAGTTTAGGGTGGAGCTATTTTCTTCAAAATCTTCGTGTTGCATCCTTGAAAGACATTAAACTTAAATACCAACTTTGGTTTCAAACCGACTTTTCGTTTTTGAGTTATGCTGTCCACAGACTGACAGACTGACACCCAGACACACACACACGGACCTTTTTCTAAAAATGCTTTTTTTGGATTCAGGGCGCCTCAAAACATATATTTCCGATGAAATTTCGACATTGAATTTTTGGGTGAAATACAATACTTCCCCTACTTACCAGTAGAGAAAGTAAAAACTACTCGTTTCAAAGCGAAGGGAGAGTGGTGGTTATTTAAAAATCAGTGTATCAAGTGTAATTACTGCAAGTGTAAATCTACTATTGAAATTTTAAATCGCGGAATGTTAACTTTGTGCCCTATAAAGAGAGTGATAGACCAAAGTATCCTACAGTTATTTCAGTGTTCATGCTAACAGTATGACCTTGGCGGAACGATATCACATGATATGCAATCAGCTGCACAAGGTGTAGTACCTCTTGATCGTGAAGGCAGCGTTACTCCCGCCTACACGGCTTCACTGGATTTTTTCGAGGACTATATAGCATCGTCAAGCCACATTTTAATTCTTTTTCCGGAAATTCAAAGTACAACGTTAGTATTGTTAATGTTTGTAACGCTAATGGCTTTGTAAAAATAGGAAATATTATTTCGTTCAACATATAAATGAAGTACATATTTCAGTGTTCAAAACGAGCCACAGATCATATTTAATTGAAAAATTATACCAGAGATATTTCGATTTGTGTACTACAGGGAGAACCAAATACATGTGGACCGCTACGCGGTGTTTTTCACTGCGGACGCGGAAAGACCATAACAGCAGCTGATATCCACAAGGTCACGAGCGTCTCAGCTGATTGTAAGGTCCTTCTGCCATATTGCTACCGCTGACGCGTGAAGTTTAACACATGAGCCTCCATAGTTGTGATTACAGTTTTTAAGGGTGCTGCATATTAAAGCTCACTCAAATTAACTTTAATGTGCTTTAATAAATTCGGCACTCTTAAAAACTGTAATCACAGCTATGGAAGCTCACATATTAAACTTGATGCGTCAGCGATAGAAATATGGCATTCGGACATATGATCAGCTAAGACTGACAAGTAAGCAGGTATAGAAACAGTTTATTTGTTATAATTCCTTGTTATTAAAATTGTCCAGTAGTCTGTACATCAATAGCTTTTATGAAATATTAATGAATGTTGTAATGATTGCAGGTTCAAATGACTAGTTTTCTTAATAGCAACAACAAAATATTTCTTTTTCAATTCTGACGCTGCCACTAATTACTCTGTATTGCATAAAGTAAAATATTTTCTAATTTAATGAGCTGCCTCAAAGTTTTTGTGTGAACTTGCAACCAAACACTAGGATGTGGTATTTGACAGGGAAATGGGAACAATTACACATGTTTGACACTTATTTATTCCTTCTAGCATTCCGATAGCATAACACAATTTGACATATTTGCGTAACAAGAACAAATAACCTCACAAAGAGGCTTCTGCATACATTATATACAACACTGTATTGCTCCAAATGCGAACACCTGTTTTCTCATTCATTATTAGCCTGACTACAAATGCCCTCTTAAGAGTTTCACGTCATTAAACACTTACACTCTATATTCAGCACCAGCACTGGACACCAAAAAGGCACAGCTTGCGAAGTTATACACCCCACAATCACAGGAATACCTTTAACTCCAACTTTCCATCGTGCATATCCTATAAATAAACAAAAAACAATGCAATAAATAGCAACATTTATGTATAACTAAAGTCTAAGTAATGAAAGTGACCTGCGTAAAGAAGAGCTAGGCCATTATCCTACTTACATTTAAAATATGGATAATTTTAGATGGATTATAATTAGGTTTAGTAGTTGAGCTACATTAAGGGGACAGGGTAGTGATTTGGGCTCAAAAAGTCAATTTTTTGTTTTTCATCTTTAAAAAAAGTAGAAACCTTCCTCTTCAAAATAATATATATATTGTAAGGGTACCGGCACATTCAAGGCTTTAAATGACCCCATTTAAATATGGTGAGTGCTGGGCCACACTGGATAAACAGGGCTTCGGAGAAGACACACTTTTCTTTAAATGTAGTTTTCTGTAACTTGACATTTTTCAAACTCAGGTACATTGTTTTTCAAAACCACTGAATCTATTTGAACGAAAATTTTACACTAGTTCCAGAAGCATGTACTCTACCAACGTAACCCATTGTTATTGGAAAAATCCAAAACAGAAAATTAAAAAAAAAAAATATTTGTGAATTTTTTTTTTTTTTTTTTTTTTTTTTTTTTTTTTTTTACAAAAGTTAAGTATTTTTTTCTCTTTAATATAGCCAGAGATATTTACGTAAATTTAGGTTACCAATTATGAATACACATTTCCTAGAGCACTGCAAAAGTTTCAACACATATGCTTGAATGTTGTAGAAGGAATTTATACCGTTAGTACTATATATATTATATTTTTTAAAAAACATGTTATCAGTTTTTGCCTTATTACATGCCCATTTTAAATAATCGTTTTGTTGTTCTCTATATCAATGTAATCACAATAAATCACTAAATATTCATCCGAAATTAAATTTTGATCTGAGCAGTAGAAGTTGAGATATCCTCAACTAAAGTTATGTTTTGAAATACTGAAATCGTGTACAAATCACTACCTTGTCCCCTTAAAGATGAATTAAGTTATCGTCATTTGTAGTGGTGTATGTGACATAATGCACAGTGTGTCTGTCTGCTGTTCAGACAAAACGTGCACAAGTTCATTCTTTTGGTAGCTCACCTACTAAGCTTAATTATAAACAATTTCAGCAGTTGTAAATATGATTATCTAGTAAGTGATAAATTTTCTGCCAAAAGTCGCAGGTTTGCGATCTTAATACTCGTGACAACTTTAACCAACATTATAATATCAATATGCTCACACATAATTCGGTTAACGGTTTGGCAAATACCACTTGAGAGTTAGATATCAAGAGTATGATTTTCTTCTTTTATAGGCATTCATTAAAATATCAATCATATGTTAATATACTTGTATATTATTATATATATAAATTCATTTATGTAAATTTGGTTTGGTTCGGCAAATACAGAATACTCAACTCTTGAAGGCAATGTCAATGACTTACTTGTGAAAATATTGTTTCATATGACAATTCTGTATTTGTTGAAACAGGTTATGATGAGCACGATTTCTATTATCCACAGTTTTTTTTTTTTTTTTTTTTTCTTTCCTTGGCCAAGAGCTCTATCGGAAGCTATACGGCCACACTAACTATAGAGGTAGTAATTTGTCGTACCAACAGTACGAAATTGAAAATATCATTAACCGAATGATATTGCGGGCTCATTCATAAATGCAGGTTTACTACTAGATGCTAAAAGTAAGCAAAACGTGATTTAGTATATGATATAAAAATTCAGAGGAGAAGATCGGAGTAAAATAAAGAGTAAGAAAATATCAAAATCGAAAACCACAACGTTGTATATGACGAAAAATCGCCTGTAAAACGCGCTCATTTTTTATAGTCAATAAATAATTGATTGATACCGGAAAAACTATAATTTGGGAGTATAGGTCTGAATAAAATCGTTCTACCTTGTGTGCAAGGTTCGGACATCCTAATAAAAGATGGTCTAAGGTGGCCTCTTGACCACAGTTGCAATAAGGTGTGCTCCCAGAACCATAGCGGAACGAATACGCCGGAGTGTAACAATGACCCACACGCATCCGCGAGAACAGTGAGATGAAGTGACGCGGGTAACGTAAAGAAGCAAACCATGGACGATTGAGGGGCTGCAAGAGTGGAAGACAGGGACAAAAAACATGTTCTGTATTAGTAAAGGCTTCCCACTCCTGAATCCATTGAGAAAGAAGAGAATGTCTGCCAGATCTAAATAATTCCCGTGGGGGTACAGTGATTGGAAAAATTTCATCGGAAAAGCAAGCAGATTTGGCTAATTTATCGGCGATCTCGTTACCATAGATACCAGAATGACTAGGTATCCAAGCAAAGAGCACCCTTGAGATCCCTAGCGTAAGATGGAGTGATTTGAGTGCCTGTACATACCAACAAGTACTGGGTGATAACGAAGGGCTATGTAGTGTCTGCAACACACTCAAGGAATCAGTATAAATATTTGCTGTTATGAATTCCGTATTTTTAAGAAAGTCTAGTACCTTGTAGATGGCGAAAAGCTCTGCAAAATAATTAGAGCAAAAATCCGGTAGCCGAAAGGTACGTCGTATTTCCAACTCTGGTGAGAAAAAAGCTGATCCTACCCTCGGAGGGTCCCCCTGACGTGATCCATCGGTAAAAAAAGTTAGGCGGCCATCTCCTGCCACAGGAATAGGAGCCTGGAATAATAGTCGTGCTCGGAAGTCTACAGGATAATCTAAAATGCGCACACAGGCCGTAACATACGTAATGGTATGTAAGCCTGTGACAAAGTCAAAAGAATAGCATGGGTAAGTTTCTGCACGTTGTAAAAACCGGGCGTGATTTGTCAGAAATCGGTAGGCTAGCATGAGTGGTAAGGTCATGACTTCCGTTTGAAGCCGCCCTTCTGGACAGCGTTCCAGTAACAATTGTAACTTAGGGAATAGTGGAAAAGTTATACTGCCCCAGCGGGCGAGAAGATAACGTAAAGCCACCACTGGGGCAAGATGTTTCAAAGGGGTGAGGCCTAGTTCTCTGTGCATTACCATTATTGGTGTCGAGTGGGCAGAGCCCACTATAAGTCGAAGAAATCGATTGAGGCTGACTTGTAAGGGCATTAATGCACCTGCAGCAGCTATACCCCAGAGAAAGATTCCATAGGTGATCATACCCTGCACTACAGCCTTGTACAGGTGCAAAAGTACCTTGGGGTGGGAACCCCAGTTTTTCCATAATAACGCACGAAAGAAGTGGAGCTTACTGTCCAACCTATTACGTAAGCAAGAAATATGTGCCCGCCAGTTTAGTCGATGATCAAGTGTGATACCTAAGAAGGTGTATGTGTTAACCTCACGTACAGGTTGGGATTCCCAGTAAATTGGGGGAAGGCAAATGTGTCGACGGTTGCGGGTAAAATGTACCAGAGCAGCTTTCTCTTTATTCACTGTTAGTCCGTTAGAGTCAGTCCACTCTCTCAAGGCTTTCACGGCGTTATTTAAGGAAACACGAGGTTGTGCTACATTGCCACCAGGCACGTATAGTACGATGTCATCCGCGTATACCAGTAGTCGAGCATGAGGTAGAACCACCTCCGCCATTCCTGTGATATAAACCAGAAATAGGAGTGGACTAAGGCATGAACCCTGTGGCAAACCCTCACTTGTAGTCCGGGGTCCCACCAAAGTACCCCCAGAACGCACTGTAATGCGGCGATCAACAAATAGCTGATATAATAAGTTACAAAATCGCGTTGGTACACCGAGTTGTGTCAGCCGTTTAAAAAGTATGATCAGAGAAACACAATCAAAACCTCGTGCAATATCTAGAAAAAGTGCATCTAGAGTAGTATTATCTTTAAAGGATTAGTAGATATCTGTTACCAGAAGGGATAAGCTATCGAGAGTAGAGCGGCCTCTGCGGAAGCCGTTGTACCACAGTTCGTTGCAGCCATTTGTATTTTCTGATGTGGTTGTATTATTGCTGCATTTGTTTATTAATATAATTTAAAATATGTGACCGCAAACAGAGGCACTTGATTATCTCCAGCCAAGTTAAACGTCTTAGTCAAAACATCATGTGCCTATTACTTTGCACAACAACCATGTGTAATTTTTTTAAAATGCATATTTATTATAATATCCTGCAATTTTGTTTACTATTCCACATCTAAGGGAAGGTCAATTATGTATTTTACAACTTGTGCAACAAATGGATGCAATTAACTGCCATATGTGCGCAAAAAGCTATGATAAACATTTTGTTAAATACACTATCTTCATCTAATATCACTGGTACAGTAAGAAGCTCTTAAAACTTACTGAAAATAAATAACATACCCATGAATGTCGGCAGACTTTTTTCCAGGGGGGGGGCCAAATGTTAGAATTTTGCAATCAGATAATATTAATTCATTATTTTGTTGTCAAAAGTTATAGTATTTGTTGCGGATAACCATATAAATTTGCGCTAAATAGAAATTGTTCTTTACATAAAAATTAAAATAATAGTTTAATAGTCAGCACATTAAGTTCATTAATTTCCAAGGGGGGGGGGGCCGCGGCCCTCCCTTGCCCCCCCTTCGCGACGCCCATGAACGTACCTTCAGATTCTAACTTTAGTTTCCACTGGGTATTTACACTGCAATGCTGCAAGGAATACGTATATCATATGCATATCGCACTACCTGCGTGGCTGAAAATTAAGTACAAATGAATACAGTTATCAATAAAATACAATATGTTAACACTTCTATTACTGAAGACGGAATCTTGTCATATCCAGTTGTCTAAATAAATCTAAACCAGCCTTATTTTGTAATTGTGATTTCAAAACTGCGTTTGCAAATTCACAACCTCAATTCGTAATTGTGGTTTTACTACATATGAATGACCACGTGAAAGGACAGAGAAAATCATGGATCATTACTTTGAGGTCATAAAATATTTTGCGTTAAAACTCTGGTAACTTTGCTAACATAAATATGTAGGAAGTTTACTTTGCATTTTCGCGGTTCCGAAACAGCTATGTCGTATCTATGCGTGAGTCAGATTTGGAAAATATTTAGTATTTCTAAGCATAGTTATAAGTTTAATACTGAAATGAAAAAATGGATTTGTTGTTGTTGTTGGTTTATTTATTGACGCTGTTGCTTCCGAATTTTCTTCAAGTCATTATTTAAGATGATTTGCGGAAAGTGTGAAATTAATGCTATAAATTTTATGAACTCCTTTACTGCACAGACTAGAATAATAGCAATAGAATTCCGAAATCAGAATGATTGAACAGATATAACTAGTTGAACTGTTACGGTTGGTATATTGATTGTTGCGTAACAGACAACAGGCGTTGTGGAAAATTTACATCCTGTTACTGAAAGGAGAAGATATTTGTGCAGTTAGGAAAAGAAGCAGATATCTAACCAGAAGTTAATCAGGATGCCACTCGTAGGTGAAGCAACCGGTAGTTGGGCAGATGATGTAGAAGAAAACGAAACTCTTGAAGTACCCTCACCACCTGCTGTACTTCCACCACCTGCTGTACTCCCACCACCTGAAGTAGTGATTGAAGGTGATTACAAAATGGTTACTGAATATAAATTTAACGAGTTTGGAAGGAAGGTGAAGATAGTTAGGACCTACAAGATAGAGAAACGCAAAGTTTTAAAATGTGTGGCCATGAGAAAAACTTGGGCCAAATTTGGCCTGGCAAAGGATGACAAGCCTGGACCGGATCCAGCAACTACTCTTATTGCGGAGGATGTATTTATGCAATTTCTCAGCAATAAGGAAGAGGAAAACAAACCAGATGAACGTGGTTTAGAAAAGCTGAAGAGAATGGGTGAGAAAGGCGTCGTTAAGTGCCGCAAATGTGGCGGTGACCATTGGACGTCCAAATGTCCCTATAAGGATGCTGTTCTGCCAGCTGCGAAGAAGCCAGAGGGGAAGAAACTAAATGGAGAAGGTGCTGTGGGTGGCGCGGAGGAGAAACCCAAGACCATGAACAAGTACATTCCTCCAAATATGCGTGAAGGAAACAACAAGAAAGGCGAGGTCACGACCAACTTCATCAATGCAATCCATGTATCAAACCTATCACAGAATACCACTGAGGAAGACCTCGAGGAACTGGTGAAGCCGTTTGGTCCCATAGAGAAGCGCTTCCTGGCGAAGGATAGGGCCGGCCGCTGCAAGGGTTTCGCTTATGTGCACTTCAAGACCAGATCTGATGCTGCCAAAGCTATTGCTACTTTAAACGGATATGGCTATGATCATCTTATTCTCAGCGTTGATTGGTCTAAACTCTCATTACGAAATAACTAAATATCTTGATACCATGTGTTACTTTTTTTCAGATACACGCGAGTATGCACATGTTTTTGTGTTACAGAATCTCTTTAAGCTTTTTTAAGATACATAAATGTACATGCTTTTGTGTTACAGCATCTGTTTCAGGTGTTTTTGTTTTTTCTATGTTCTCAATGTGTTACTGGATGACTTTACTGATGTAACAAAATACAGTGACAAAAAGAAAATATTAAATGCTGTTAACATCACTGCTTATGTAGTGTGGAGGAGAGAGGGTAAAGCAGGGTGAAGTATTGCTTTGCCCCTTACTTTGGTGTTACGTCATGTCTTCAGCCGGTGCAGACTTCATCTGATACAGCCGGTCTGATACAGTTCGCTGTTGACCAGCAATGCTACCAGTTCACCATGTTCTTAGTGGCATGTCCAGTAGGAGACAATCTTTAAAACTTGCGCATGAAACCTTTGCATGCTTCCTCTTACGACATTCCACACGGTGGTAAGAAACTACAGCTATTCTTTCTTCTATTGGTAACATTGCTTTAGATTATTTGCAAGAAAATAAAATTTTTTTGTTTAAACAGAAATGACCACTTGTACATGTGTCTTTAAATGGTCATATAACAACCTAAACTGGTAAAAATGATAAAAATAGCATGCCTTCTATTTCTACACAAAAAATGCATTTACTTTTGATAGTTACAAATGAAATAACAATTCATGCCTCTCTTATCCTTAATTTTCAGTGGAGTTGCACTGGATAATAACATGCAGTGCCACATGGTCAAACTTGAAAGATCTGCAGTTGTCAGCAAGTATGGCCTTGCTTGATATAAGGGAAATCGTTAGCGGAAAGTTCTGGTTCATTTTTCAGTAGAATTCTGCCTCTGCCTCAACGAATGTCACCAATTTTACCCAATATTGTATATGCAGGATTTCTTTCAATCATGTGGTGTAATTTTTCTCTAACTTAGTTAGCCATGACTCGATAACTCGCTTTCAGTTTCCTTAATGCACCAAACAATTTCCTGCCCACAGTTTGAAGTCAAGTGATGGACTTTAATATTACAGAGAAATTTGATTTTATGTACCTAAGTTGCTTGACACAATGAGTACAAACAATTATTGCACACTTTTGATTGCATATGAATTAATTTTGTCAAAGTTATTGAACATCTTATCAGTCTCACTGTAGTTTAACCCTAGCAATGCCAAGGGTAATTCAGAACTTAGACTACCAGTCACCCCCCCCCCACCACCCATTTTGTAACCACCACTGGTAACAAAATGTCCGAGCAATTTTTAAAACAAATTTATTCTAAAATTGGGTATTATATCTTGTGTTTATAAAGGTAATACTCAACACTGTTTAACTATTCCTTTTTTACTTTTGTACATGAATTGCATTAGATATTATGCCAATGCTTACTACGGAACTCAGGGGCAGATCCAAAGGGGGTGATAGGGGGCTTGTATCCCCACCCAAAAAATTTGGAAACTATTAAGGACGTAACTAAAGAAAAAAGGTTTCACAGTAATTCACAAATATATTTAGAGAATCTAAGTGTTTTCTACATTATTTACATTAAAATAATAAATGTACATCTAATGAAATATCTAAATAGTCTTGCCATTATAATCCAGAGTAGAGAGATTTAGAGATGCTTCCTATAATCTCATTCCAAGCCGTATGAACAGCTGCAGCATTACGATAACACAAATAGCTCGGCAGTTTCAGGAAGGACCTAGATTCTTCGGTAGTAACAATGGAGAGGCTTATATCATCTTTGAAAATGTGTAATGAAATTATTTTCCCCTTCATACACAAAGCACTGAAGGGAATGTTTTCTGCACTTTACCAGTATCTAGAGCAACACCAGAACATTTGTTCTCAACATTACGGTATGAGAAGTCCTATTTGAGGAGCACCATGGGAGCAGGCAGATTGAATGGACTAGCATTAATGTATTTACATAAAATTTGGACATTAAAACTCATGAAGTTCTGGATAAAATGTGTAAAAAGCCTTGTAGGCTTCTTCTTTAAATGTAATTGCATAACTCTGTAAGACAATTATCTGATATATATCAGATATATCATATATCTGTGAACTTTGCAAGCAAACATGTGATTGTTACCACACAGTGAAGTGTCCCAAAAGAAGAAAATCAATGCATTACTATGTTTCTTCTTCTTTATCTGATCATCCTCCCCTTATGGAGGACTTACACCCCCTAGAATTTACAAACCTGTGCCTAGGGTCAGATAATTTCTCATTAAAAAAGCTAGAAACTACTTACAAAGCTACATAAGCATTAACAGGATAATTTTGTTATTCAGATAATCTTGTTCAGAATAACATTATTTTAAACATGGGTACCAACTCTTTAGCTGCAATTTGAAAAGCATTGAAATTAACTTTTCTCATAAGATCATTAGGGAGAGTATTAGGATATTGTTTAGATAAGCTTACGCAAGCACTTGGTCAGAATTTCGGCAAAGTCCCACTCGGCAGTGTGTACGAATGGTCATGAAAGTTGCCGAAGTTGCTGTGTTAATGCAGCGCTGCCAACAGCAGAATGTCCCTAGGAGTTTGTTGCCAATAGTAAGTTTGAATGTTTTTGCGGGAGTCGGCAGTATGCTGCTGACCTTCTTAGAAGCAACTAGTGCAACGGATCGCTTTATCAGTATATTAGATTTGGCGCCTCTGTGCTTTAATGAGGAGTCATGCATGCAGTTCCTGTACGACGAGGGCCTGCTGAGGACTCGAATGCTATGCAGGGAATGTGATGTGCCCTAGGGCCGAAGCCTACAGTCCCCCATCTGTGCCATCCCAGCGCATGGGGCTCCGTAAATGGATTTTTTCTCCACTCGAAAATTAAAAAATAAATAAAAATAAATAAAAAAGAACGATAATTAATAAAAATAATATAAATATAATATAATACTATTAAATATAATATTATATATAAATAATATATATAATATAATATTAAATAATAATAATAATACAATAAAATAATGTTGTTTTCTAGTGCCTTGCATCTGGCAATGAAGCCATTAGCATTATATTATAATATAATATAAAATAAATAAAAAAGAACGATAAATAATAAAAATAATATAAAGATGATATATATAATATAAATCATTTGTGCAACGGAGACAACAATATAAGCTTCCTAAACAGCTACAGGACGACATTGTCCTAACGACTATAAAATACTCTGCGGCAATATGCCGAAATCATTGGTATGGAAACCATAACATATACTAACAAAAACTTTGCTTTTTGTTGTTTTTTTATTAACCTTTTTATGTATTCATTTCAAACACATGAAAGCTATTCTGTGTCACGTGGCAAACATTTATATAAGGTCAGATTTAATAATAAAAAATAATAAAATTAATAATATAAAATAAATAAACAAAAAAAGAACGATAAATAGTAAACATAATAAAAATATAATAATATTAAATATAATATATATAATATATAAATATATATAATAAATATGATAACATTAAATAATAAAATAATAATAAATGTAAGTATAATATATAGTATTATATATAAATATTATATATATATATATATAATATAAATGTAATAATCATCATCATACGCGATAGCGGTATGTCTGTGGCGGCAACGACGCGAGTGAGTGCATTTGTGTTTAATGTGTTGGCAACGAAATTTACTGTAGTGTAAAAAGCAATGTTGGCAGATGTGAAAATCGTCTGCTAGTCATGCAGTGAAATCTAGTGGGCGATTGTGAAACTACTATCGGCGCATGCGCAGTAAGTCAGTTCGGACCACAGGTTCGGACTTGGAATCTGGCTGGCAAGTGGAAAGTCAGCTGTTCTAAACTTGAGCCCAAATATTTTTATGATTTTATAATATGCACCGTCCTGAAAGTAAGAAAGTTTTACACTGGGATGATGGATGTTACTCTTTTGTCTAGTGTTTATCTCGTGAATTTTATTGTTATAAATTTGGCTCGATTTAAAATATTTCAGAAACAATGGAGCTGAGTTTCAAAGTTGAAGCTAAGCCACTTGTATGAAATAGGTAGAGAGGAAAGAAATGAAAATACTTCAGATGGGGGTTTAGGAAAAGATACGAGCAATCTGAGAGCCTGCAACCCATCCAACGTATTTTATAATAAATTGACCACGATGTCAACAAAGTATTCCATTTTGTTAATGTTGTGGATGCACAGAAGAAACCCAGCCTAACTGTATTTTCATAATCCGCGAAAAAAGCATCATCGTCCTCCTGTTCTTCATCCTCTTCTTCTTCATCTTCTTCTTCATCTTCTCCTTCTTTATCCTCTTCTACATCTATTTGCTCTTTTTCCTCCTCTTTCTCCTTCCCTCTCTTTCCTTTCATGCTTACCCTCCTCCTGTTCCTCCCCTCCACCCTCCTTTCTCTTCCTCTACCTCCCTTCTTCTTCTTCTTCCTCCCTTCTCCTTCCTCCTACCTCCCTCCTTCTTTCTCCTCTTCCTCCATCTTCTTGTAAACACAGTCATTAAGAATTCATCTGTAGGCATCATCATGTGTGTCAGCGAACACATATCTTGAAATTCAAGTTGCATTTGTATTTCATAAAGTCTGTGAGAAACATGGGCATCTGCAGACTTTTTTCAGGGGGGGCTGCATTATGGAAGTTTGCAGTCAGCAATAATAACAATAATAGCCTAATGTGTCCTTTGAAGGGCAAAGGCTCCTGCTAGAGGGAGGCTCGAGCTCCTCTGCGTTAGGTTGTGTCTACTGTTTCTATGTCTGGTTTAGGTTGATTTCACTATCACTTAGAGTCAACTTGGGATGTTATGTGTAGATTGGCACTGTCTTCATTTTGTAGTCAACTTCCTATTATTCTCCATGTTCCTCTGCTTTGTGCTATGCTGCACCATTGCTGACCTGCTTTTGTTTTGTAGAAGTCTGCCCACCTCTTTCTTGGTGTGCCTCTGTGTTGGTCTCATGTGCGCGGGCCCCACATGGTGGCTTTGTATGTCCATCTTTCATCTTTCATCCGTGCGATGTGGCCTCTCCACTTCCATTTAAGTTTGTTTGCTCTGTGTGTGACATTTTTTGTTGAAGACATTTGGGACAGCGGCTCGTTGGATGCTCTGTCTCTCTTAGATATTCCCAATATCATTCGTTCCATTTTTCTTTGGCATATTTGTAGTGCGTTCATCTGTCTAGCTGTTGTTGACCATGTTTGGCATCCGTATAGTAGAGTTGGGTAGATGCAGGTTTCTAGTGTTTCGAATTTGAGGCTTCTGTTGATTGTTTGCAATCAGACATTAATTCATTATTCCGTTGTCAAAAATTAATAGTATTTGTTGTGGATAGCCAGGTTGTGCTAAATAAAAATTGGCCAAGGCAGTGCAACCCTTATATTAGCAGTTTATAATAACAATAACAAATTTCTGCTTTGAACGTCTTACTTAGTAAAATAGACGATTTTATGCCAAAAAATAACTCTGGCAATTCAGTGGCATGTGATTCAAGTATTAACCTCGAAATGAGCAATAGCAACAAACTAGAAAAATGCTGTCATATCTGTGGAAAATCCTTTAAATCTGTTGCTATTCATATAAGTAAAGCACATCCTGATGCTTATCGAACAAAGATAGCTTCCAAATATAAGCAGCAAACAAAAAATTCTTACACGCAAGAGGAGAATAATGAGCTGGACACTCAAAATGATAAGATCCAAAAAACTCATACATTGCATAAGGATGAACAAATAAATAAAAAACTAGGTGACATTACAAAGTTTGAGGAAAAATTAAAATCCATAATACTAATATCTGATATAGAATCATTTGAGTCGCTATGCCAAGAAGTGGTCAGCTATTTAGTCACAGCTTTATCCTTCCTTTCTGGCCCTAAACATCCTGCCATCTGATACTATAATGCACGAAAAAGTAAACAAATACCTCAGAGCAATTCATATTCAAATGCCAAAAATCCTGTAAGACTAGCTAAACGCAAAAAAGAATACAAAAAAAAAAATAAGTATCAATATGAAGTCTCTCAGTACCTGTACTACAATCAATGACGCAAGGTGGTCAGGAATATCATGAAAAATCAAAATGGTATCCAGTGTAACATTCCAACATCTTCTATTTACCAACGTTTTCAAAATATTTTTGAACAGGAGAATGAACTAACTCCCTTAACAGAGATAGCAGCGGTATGTACAAAGAATGATATAGAAATAAAGGAAGCAGAAATTAATGCTGCTCTTAGCCAGATTAAAGTGGATACGTCTCCGGGTCCTGATCGATTCATTGTAAAAGTTTTAAAAGAATTTAAAACCACTAAACTGTTGTGTCTTCTAGCTAATGTGATGCTGAAATTTGGAAAATGTCCTGAAGTATTTAAGGCTGCAAGAACAGTTCTAATATTCAAAAAAGGAAACCCTGATGAACTAACTAATTAGTGCCCAATATCAATTTTTTCTGTAATCAGACGTGTTATTGAAAAAGTAATTGACTGAAAACTGAGATCATTTATCGATTTTTGCACTTATCAACATGGTTTTGTTGCACTCCCTGGCTGTCATATAAATACATCAATCATCAATGGATATCTGACAAACTGTAAAGCTAACAAGAAGGACTGCTGCATTGTTTTCCTTGACATCTCCAAGGCTTATGATAGCATAGGTCATGAACATATCAAGAGATGCCTGATGCGCACCAATATGCCAAACAACTTGAGAGCATTAGTTCTGAATCTCATTCAGGGTAATAGCATTGCAGTAGAATGTGGCATAAACAAAACATAGCCTATTTTTCTACAAAAAGGAGTTGCCCAGGGTTCACCCATCTCTCCTACATTGTTTAATTTAGCGATTGATTACACAATTTAAGATATAACGGACCATGAGATTGCAAAATTGCATGGATTTCAACTTAGCTCTGAAGTAAAAAATGTATCGGCCATGGCTTTTGCTGATGATATTGTTTTAGTAGCAAAGGACGAAACATCTGCTCAGTGACTTTTAGACTTAACTACCAGCAACTTGGCTGCAATTGGTTTGCATATCAATCCATTAAAATGCAATGTCATAAATATCAAACATGGTAAACTTAGTGAAACTACCTACGACTATTGTTAATGGACCATACATTGTTTCTCCCACCTATTGCTATGTTTCCATGGCGAATTCAACTTGAATGGAGTTCTTTTTCTGAATTAAATGCCACATGGAAACAGATTCAAACAAGCTCAACCACTGGATCTGATCTGCTCGTAATCTTGTTTCTTAGTGAAAGTGGTGTAATAAAACAAAACAACAAAGCCACTTTAGTTGTTTCTATAATCTCACAATATATTCTTCTCAAAAACATTCACTAACCTCAAAACCTTGTTGAAATATGCAGAAAACATTGCATATCAAATCGATCTCATTTCTGGGTTGAATTCAACATGGAAACTCTGAAATGGGAATGGACTCAAATGGAGTTCAATTCCGCATGGAAACGTAGTGTATGATTCTACATTATAATTTTCAACTATTTGTGCTACATACTTCCACATACTTAACCAACCATGTACATTTCTTAACTCTAAATAAAAGCTCTCCTAAATTATTAATCTACCATAGTATCTTCCATGTGAAAAGTTACTTGGTGTGATTTCAAATGTGATCAGTTCTGAACAACTGAAGAACAACTTTATACAGTGAGATGGACAGTAATGTGGAAATTAGTGGATGTTGACTCTTACCAAAAACATTCTGCAGGAGCATGCTTTTGTAGTTAGTTTAGGTTTAAGGGTGTTCAACAACTAGGTCATCAGTGCCCTGCGTGCATCGCTAGCTGCTGCTTTTTTTCCCCCCTTCCTCCTGGCCCAGAGGACTATCAAAGGTTATGTGGCTGCACTAACTGCTGGACACTGCAGGGAGACTTACCAATAGTACAAGTGCAAATTGAATATAAAATCATAACTATAAACCACTTATACTATCAGCCAGTTGCTCAAAAAAACAATGCACAATCCAGAACGGTTAAACAGCATCATAAGGAAATAAAAGGAAAGCAAAACAAAACTTAGAAAAACCTAACATGAAACTTAAGATGGAACAGAACTGTATGCCTGTATCACCAAATACCCACCCACACATAAACCCATAGATTCAGATGTGCTTACATACAAAGGAGAAAATAACTTTTCTTGGCCTGTCTGCCTGGTGAATTCTGGAAGAGTTCCTAAGCTCTCAAGAGCTAATGTTGCTCCCATCATCAGGGAATGATATGGAGACTGTTGTTCGGTTTATACTTATAGTCAGTCTGGTGGAAGGAATAGGCAAGAGGCCGCAATGGGATTGGCCCAGGCCCGGTGCATGGAACATGTCTCTGCTGAGCCAAGGCTCTGTGATTGGTCCATTACGGGAGGTATGCCAGCAACAAAACCAGTGCTGGTCTTTGGCCATCTGGTAGAGTTGTCTGACTGTTTTTTGAGCACTGTACTCCAGATGCTATTTAACTGTGTGCCATTGCCCCTGTTGATACTGTTGGGTTCATGCTTGATGGCTATGGCTTCCATAATAAAGTGGTCCCAGTAGTTTGTAGTCTTGAAGATGATGGTGGTTATGTTTAGTTTTGGTCTGTGTCCTTCAGTGCAGTGTTCTGCAAGGCCAAATTTTCCAGGGTACATCAGACACATAGAACTTTCATGCTCTTAGCAGCGTTGTTCCATGGTTATTCCTGTCTGTCCAATGTAGGCCCTGCCACATTCACATGGAATGCGGTATACCCTGGTGACCTTTAGGCCAAGAGGATCTTTGGTCTGCCGTTGCGTGTCCCTGATTTTACTATGCAGTCTTGGTTCAAACATAGGAGAAAACAAAGAAGAAATGTTAAAACTTATAAAACTTCAATGTTGTAGGTGACAAAAAATGCCTTGAGGATTTGTTTATCGGTGACAAGTAATTAAATGACACCAGAAAACCCAACTTTATGAAACGTAAATTGACATCAAAACGTTGTGCACAGCTCTCTGAAAGTCTAATATGAGATGGTCCAAAGTGGCCTCCGTAAGGTGTCAACTCAGAACAGTAGCAAAGCAGGCACACTGGAATGTAACACACATCCACAAAAACTGGTAAAGAATGTGTTACAGGAAGTGTAAAGAAGCAAACCAAAAGTGGTTTGCTGTTGTATTGGTGGAAGGCAAAGAACAAAAAAACATGTATGATAGCAAAGTCTTCCCACTGCTGGAGCCATTTAGCTCCTGTAACTGGTTCAAAAACTTGGGTCCCTCATGGGCCGACAAATTTTCCTCAGTGGTGGGAACGACCTGGAACAAATTCATATATTTATCCACATCCATAGTAACATCAAAGTTCACAACTTGGTCTTCATGCACATTGATCATATTGTGACTTTATCCAGTTTTCAAACTGTCACTTAACTCGGTTTTCATAAACACTTAACGATCTAGTTCAACATGAGACTTTGCCTAGCTCACTCTGTCACTTCACTAATGTGATTTAGTCCCACTGTCTACTGTTACATTAGTTTGTCTTTACATTCACTTCACCTTCTTCAGTGACATAGCGGCATAACATAGTATGCCCAGTGCAGCCTTTTCTTCTGGACAGCTCACTCTCTGGGAGGTCAAACACAAAAAATCTAGTTCTTTGCAGTATCAGGACTTGCTGCGTGTTACAAACATGTTCGGAAAATAGTGCTTTCATTACATCAGAAATGCATACACTGACTGGCTCACTCTACAACCCTGCAAGAGCAACGGCTAAAGGACAATGTTCCCGAGTTTATAGTGCACCAAGATTGGCCATCAGGAACTCCAGAACTGAATCTCACGAGTTACCAAGTATGGGAAATCATGAAGAGTAAAGCTTGCTCGACACAACACAGAAATCTGGAGGCCCTAAAACAAGATTTGAAGCGAACAGTGCAGAATTTGTAGATAAATGTCACCCACGTTGCTATAGGTGTTTGGTTGTGCCATTTGAAGGCCTGTGTGGCCTCCAGAGGAGGACATTTTGAGTAACTATCTGTTCTTTGTATTTACTATATTATAGTTAATGAATGCTATGTAAGTATTTTGGATAGTGTCATTCTTTGTTGGGCTGCCCACATTTATAGTTGTGATAGAACTTGTGATAGCCCTTCATATTATCCTAAAATACAAATACTTAGCTCGTAGGAAGTACAAACCCTTTGACAACAGTAGCCAAAAGGGATTACTCCCTAGTTAATCAAATCATGAGCCTACCTTGTAAATGAAACAGGTAATCTTTTTATTTTTATCTGGAACTAATACAATGAATTGGAGACTTAACTAACCCTTCCTCCATCTTCATTCTAATTCAGTTCAAGTGAAATAGAGAACCCTGTTTCTTGATAACATGAATGCTAGGCTCATATTAAACAACTTACAGGTACATTTGAACTGCTGTGTTGTGTGGCACAATATGCAAATGAAGCAAGCAAGCCAGATTGCCTAAGATGAGTGATCTTGCTTGTTTTCTAGGCTAGCTGGACAATAAAAGAGCAGCATTTGCACACCATTAGTTAAAATATGCAGATCATGTGAAAAGTTAAGTGTTCAAGATATACAGATGCTGCGAAAACAATGTACCAAAAATTTTAGATTAGAAAGTCGCTACTGAACAATCATTTTGAGGTTAGGTACCAGAAATTTTCCTTACTGCAATATGTGCATCGAGATTAAATCTGTTCTGTTAGTGTTTATGTTCATGATATGTCAGATGTAAACAAAACACATGCCAGGTGAGTCTGTTGTGAAGCCTACTAGTGATACCATCTTGTTCAGCACAGTACAAGCATATAATGTCTCATTGTGTACCATTATTCATCCAGCTGAGATGGTACATACATATTTGTCATGTGAGTTACATTTCATTCTGAAGATGGTTCATAAAATCAGACTTCAGTTATGTTTATGTGGCCTCCTGTTATTATGCTGTATGTGTGATCATGTGCTCCTAACCTAAAAATGTTAAGCTTGGTACTGCCTTTCTATTCTCCAATGTTTTGTACATTGTATTTTTGCATCTTATATATTACACAAGTGAATGTTAATTAGAAGTACCTTTTCTGAAATATAATAATGTTGTTAAGTTTAATGAATGTATACTTGATGGAATGATTGATTTCAGGGCAAGCAGTCTGTTGGCACGATTCCAGTAGGTAATGTGGTGGTGTTTGAGACTGTTGATCGCAGACACTCCGGTATCTATGAATGTACTGCTTCCAACGGAGAAGGTGGCCCAGCAACTGCTACAGTTGAAATAAGAGTTTATTGTAAGTAGGTATACAAACTAGGTTAGGCTTTGATAATATCTACAGCAGTGGTGTGGCGTGAACTTATGAAAAAGGCTAAAAGGTACAGACAAAGAGGGGACACCACGTTCACTTCGATCTACACAAAAATATTGTGGATACCACCCCCCAGGAGACAGGGATGAAATGGGGGAATTGAAGGTGCCACACAGAGGTAGGCCAGAGAGATGCGCAGAAGTTTGTAACAAATGCTGAGATCTCTTTATCCCAGTGCTAGGCGCTGCCAAGCAGTCATCACACCGCGGTTCAAGTGTTGCACTGAGCTTCCCACCTCCAACGGAAGACTAGGCCGGCCAAATGCCACTAGTGCCGAGAACAGCAGTTACCAAGCGCAATCATCTGCACTGTCTGCCCAGCGCTGCCAACACTGTATGCGTGAAAGTACACCTAAAAGATAATAAGGAAATGGAATAAAGGGAAATAATGGAAAGGAAACCATGGTATGAAATAATACACCCTAGCATTTGCCTAAGTGACATGGGGAAACCATGCAAAACCTTGTGTCAGAGTGCATGGCCACGGGGATCGAACACGTAACCTCCCAAATGCAGACCACAGACATTACTACCTGAGCCATCCTGCTCAAGGAACTTATGAGAAATGTGATCGATTTAATTACTGAGAGATGACTGTGTGGTAACATGTGAGACTTGTGTTCAGGAGGTCCTGGATTTGATTCCTGGAGCCAGCCACTCTGCCTGTGGTTTTGCCTGGTTGAGAGGGCAAATGTTGGTCTGCTTTCTTTCTTACCACAAACTTCACTGCACATCATCCTTTCATCCTGGGGTGGTTAGAGGGTTGCCAGGGTTTTTTTATGAAAAAAGTAAGATTTTTCTTTACTGAAATAAATAAATGCCAAAAATAGAATTTTCAAGACTAATTTTGGTCATATGCACTTCTACTGTTATTTAATTTCAGATGTTTTAAACAATTGTGCAACACATTTTTAAATTTCAAAAAAAAATTACATGAATATGGAAAGTTTACGACCACCTGTAATTCAGATTCAATCAGCTCCTTAGTGCATCTGTTTCTCTCATCAGTGAAAATACATTCATTTCGCAAATTAAATAACTGAAATTAAAATTGCAATATAAAATTAACCCGGTTTGATAAAATAATGTATTTGTGAATGTTTAATAACTTCAGTACCCACTAAAACAGTTCTATTCTAAGCAAATACTTATTACTTACCTTAACCTTGCATATATTAGAAATATAGTTTTGTCCTTTAGCTAAGAGTTTGCTTGATCTATGGTCTAGGCCAGGGGTCTCCAAACTTTCCAGCCATAGGGCCCTATTTATTACTCCAGAAAGTTCTGAGGGCCAGAACCGTTTCAATTTTTCCTGCCATTATCTGCAATTTCTAGACTAGTTAAATTGTGTATTATTGTTACGACTGTGACATTTGACGACATCTAGTTGTCAGAAGTGGAAATAGGTAGTGATAGAACCCTCTTTCGCTAACAGATGGTGCTATTAGTAACTTTCGAGAATGTTCTGGTGTATTCCACCCACTTCAAGATGGCTAGCAGCTGGCAGTGAGATCCCCAGTCAGTCTGCCTTGGGAAGGCAGAAACTATCATAAAATAAAGTACACGTAGTGTGTAACCCCATTTAAAAGACATTTTTGAACCGACCAATGCCCATGCTTTACAGTATTTTGATTTGACTTATTTCTGTGTGTGATTTACTTGAATGGAAAAGAAGAAAAAAGTACATGGTGAATGCAAGATCAATGGAACTTTCAGTATTTCATAATTGAGTACTGTATTAAGGCGCTATGTTTTATTTGCAATGAAACCATAGCTGTTTTCAAAGAATATAACATGAAACTTCATTATGAAATGAAACATTTGCAAAAATACTCAAAATATACAGGAAGTTTGAGGACAGAAAAATTTGAAACATTGAAGCGCAGATTGAAATCGCAGCAATCCTTCTGAACGAAAGTCAATCGTGAACAAGAGGCTGCAACTCATGCTAACTTTCCTGTGGCTCTTGAAATCGCAAGACATGGAAAACCATTCACCGATGGAGAAATTAAATCAATGAAATCAAAGAATGTGTAATTGCAGCAGCCAAAGAAATGTGTCCCGAACAGTAAATTTATTTAAAACTGTCAGTTTGTCAGCAAACACCGTGGCTCGGAGGGTACAAGACATCGCAGAAAATATATTATTATGTCAACTGTGTGACAAAAATGGACATCTTGAGTGATTTTCTCGAGCTTTGGATGAGTGAACGGATGTGACAGGTACTACTCATGTGATTTTTATTCGAGGAGCAGATAAAGCTATATAGTGTATGAAGAAGTTCTTGATATTGATAGTATTCACGGCATGACTACTGGGGAAGATAGTTTCAAGGGAGCTGAAAATGTCATTAATACTAAGAGCCTTCAATAGAAAAACTTGAAATCTACTACAACTGATGGAGGCAAAAACATGTGTTGTAAAAATAAAGAAGTGGTTGCACTTGTGTCAAAGGCTGTAGAAAATGACAATGGTTCAAAACCATTAGTCTTACATTGTATCATTCATCAGCAGTCCTTGTGTGGAAAATGTTTGGATATATCTGAGGTTATATAACCAGTTTTATCAGTTGTTAATTTCATCAGATGCACTGGGCTGAATCATCGACAATTCCGCGAGTTTATTCAAGAGATTGGAGAAAATGACTTACCATATCATACTGCCATATGCTGGCTTAGTTGCGGAAATGTTTTTCAGCACTTTTTTGAACTACGAACAGAGATCGAAATTTTTTTCACTGCCCTCTTACTGAATTACAAAATAGCGAATGGCTGTGGAAGTTAGCATTCTGTTTAGATTTGGGAAAACACATGAATGAACTGAACATTTTATGAACATTGAACATATGAACATATGAACATTTTAAAACGTGTGAAATATTCAGCCACACTACTAAGATTGAGTTTCCTGTCCATTTTGCAATCGGTGCTTTGAAGATAAATTTTGATACCCATTTCTCAGACTTTGATGACATTGTGAATGCAATTAAGATTTTTCAAAATCCTTTTGATACTGACATTGAAACTCTAGCCCCGGAACTTCAAATGGAAATTATTGATTTACAGTGCAGTGATATAATTAAAAGCAAATACCAAAACTCATCTTTGTTGGAATTTTATAAGTCTTCCACTGGTACAATTTGATAATTTGCATAAATTTGCTCGTGGGCTGTTTTCTGTTTTTGGTACAACTTACTTGTGTGAGAAAACATTCTCCAAAATGAAGTACACAAAGGATGTTTGCAGATGTAAGTTAACCGATGATCATCTTAAATCTCTCTTTATAATTGGTACAAGTAAAATTGGTTCACAACTGCAAAATATTGTCAGTGGTAAATCACAGTTACATAAATCTCATTAGTATTTTTCAGAAGGGGACACCCCACAGTTTCATTCATATTAATTTAGCTTTTCCATCCCTGAGGGATTTTCAGGATAAAAATAATGTGTGATATTTAGGATATATATGTACATTCCAAACTTCGGTTTACATACATATACGATACTCTTTACCTCAACATAACTACCGAGAGTTTAATCGCGGAATGTTCACTAATGTTAACGAGATTCATTTCAATTATCTGTTAGTTATAATATTTAAATTTAATTGACTGATTATTATACTTGTCATTAAGCTTTACCTAGCAAGTAAATAAAACAAACTAACATTAAGTTCTTTTTTCAATCTAAATTATCACAGCAACAGAATTATTGTAATCAAATATTATTGTAAATATTATTGTATTATTATATGTGTGTTAATATTTCTGTTGATTTGTAATAATATGCACTTGACTAAAATAATATTGGAAGAATTTATTTTGTGATTAATTGATACATTAAAATTAAATAAATAAATTTGTGATTCATGACGCAGTTAACTTAAAAAAACAATAACAAACCATAAGCAGTCGCGGGCCAGATTGAAGACACTGGCAGGCCGGATTTTGCCCGTGGGCCGTAGTTTGGAGACCCCAGGTCTAGGCTATAAATAAACATGCTCATCATACAGAATAGCCAACTTTATTTTATAACTGTTACCAACGTTCCCAAAATAAGCATATGGTTACACAGCAGTGCAATCATTACTAATTGCATTTTGGTGTTATAAATTGTTTTCTCTCCCTGAAAAGTAGAAAAACAGAAGAAACCATCTTACAGGAGGCAAAAAAACATAAAATGTAAGATTAATGCAAATAACATACAACTTACCGGAAAAGGTAAGACCTGGCAACCCTAGATGGTAAGCGCGAAAGATCCATGTTGGTTTGAAGTACAAGGTGTGCCCTCCATTCTCTGGTGATATGTCATATGCCAATCAGTGTAATTCTTCTACTGCTTATCTGTGGTAGATGAGGAAGTATTGTGATCCACTAAAAATATAGTGTTGTTGTTAGCTAATGCTGGATTTCTGGCAATGAGTCATTAATCCTCTTGCTCTCCAATATTTTTCACTGATGGATGGGGCGCTAGATGTGGCCGGGCATATTTGAAGGTGGTCTCGGTCCATTTCCTCTTACAGATCACATAGAGGACAGAGTGGTGAAGAATATATCCCAATTCTGTAAATGTTTTGCCAGACAATCATGCGCTGTAATCAACCTGAAGGTTACAACTGCCGTTTTTCGAGGATACTCAGGAATTACTGTTTGACTGTTTGGTAGTTACCATCTTTTATTTTTTGGTTTTTCATAGTTACATTTTGGAATAACTTTTTTGAAATCAGAATTGACCAATCCCTGCATAAAATTGAAGATTAACTATAGATTTCTGTACACTGCTGGTGCCCTTTTTTGCAAGAAAATCAGCTTCGTCAATACCACTCAGTTCACAGTGAGCTGGTATCCATTGGAAGACTAGGTGTTTTTGAAGTGTTGTTAAATGGGTAAGGATTTTCTAACATTCTATAATTGTTTGGTTTTTTGGTGAGAACTTGGAAGTAATTGCTATATTTGCTGCCCTGGAATCTAAGAGAGTAACTGCTTGATGAAAATGTGAAATTCTATACAAAAGATTTTGTAGGGTCATTCGAATTGCTTCAATTTCTCCATCGAAGTTAGCAGTTCCATAACTTAAAGATTTGTTATAGGAAAAGAGGTGACACGTGACTCCAGCACCTGCTCCATCTCAAATTGAAGTATTTAAGTTGATCATTTGTTAGATTTGCTTCTTGAATGAAAAATATATCTATGTTTTTTTCAAATACAATTCTATTGCGCTCTATTCGTTTTGATTGCATGAGACTACCTGCATTCCATTGAAGAATTCTGATGTTAGATCTTCCATTAATATAATGTTTTGATTCTCAAAAAATAGTCCACACCCAGAGATCTGAATGCGGGACTATTTTAACTCTGGAATGTTTTACCCCCCCCCCCTCCCCCAAGTCATATTTCATAAATTGTATTGCAGATAATTAGCAGTAAATGTAACTGCTTTTTAGAGAACACCATATTTTTACATTTTGGTGGCCACATCGCTCTCCCACACAGAATGTCTGGAGGAGCACACCTGTTGTTGTTTTACAGGTCTCACCAACCTGACTGGGAGAGTTATCAAAATAAGTTCGCTGACCATATATATATGCATATATGCATTACATGGCATGACAGGACAGCATGTTTGGGGTTAAGAGATTATAGAGAAATTAGAGAAGTGGAAAGGTTGGAAAAATAAAGACTCGCTAGCCCTCGGGTACCCCAATAGCATCGGGGTTGGAAGAGAGCAAGAGATGACCAAGGTAAGGTCATAAGGTCTGATAGAAAAGCTACAGTGAGAAGTAAAACATATAACATTGAGGGTTTGTTAGAAATACATGTTTTAAAATACATTAAGCCCCCAAAAAACCAATTTTTGAAAAACATGTGTATGACTGTATATGAACGGCGTAAACAGAAAACAAATTTCAACGTTGGTCGACTCGGAAAATTTTTCAAGAAAATGTTCCACTGTAATCTGTGCCCAAATTAGAGCCTCTCAGGGTGCATTGCATGGTGCAAGGCGCAAATGTGACCATGAAAAGTTGGCCTTGGTGCAAACATCCACTCGCTCTCTCCTTACACTTGTCTTGCCCACTTTGCCATATCCATCTTCCGCACTTTCAGTGCTGCTTCTTCCTTACTGTGTAATGTTTACGTGTGCTAAACAGTGTTAAACTAGATATTTTGGCATGTTAATGTTCAAATCTGGTCTTTTACTTTAATAATCTAGAAAGCACTGGTACAAACCTCATTTTTGGTTAAAGAATGCTCTTCTGCAAGATCTGGCAACCTCTAAAATAAAAGCAAATTTAGAGACTAAACGCTTCACTTATCTAAGTAATTGCTGCAAGTTCTTGAAATATCCAGACATATGTTTCGTGATGACTCCATCACGTTTTCAATAATCTGTTTAGAATATAATCATAGCTACAGATGCTCAACCACTTAATATCTCTATGTTTCGCCAACCTCTGAAAACAAAATAAACCTATAAATACAATCTGTTGGTGCTTTTTCAAAATTCATAATGTGGTTCTTGTTTTTTGAAACGAATACCTTTTCCCAAACTATTAAATTTATAGGTCCATTTAATTGTTTAATAATTTAATCTCTGGATTTATTTCATGATTAAATGACCAAAAATGATCTGCCACAGCTGATTCATCAATCTGTTCATATTTAATATTTTTAAAATGCTCCTTCATTCTGGTTTCCAAAATGACGTTTAGTTTTACCAATGTAAACCCTGTCACAGCTAAATTAATAAATGCTAGATTCTTTATAATTTGGAATTTTATCCTTTAGTAAATTTTGCATACTAAATTTATTTTGAGGAACAAAAGTTATTCTGTGTTCCTTAAAAATTTTTGTAAATTTTTTACTAGCCCAAGGTTGGTAAGTAAACTTTTTAAAATTCAATCATGTTTTATTCTCTTGAGGGTAGAAAGTTCTTTAATAGCATTTTGATTTATATCTTTTTATGTATCAAATCTGTATTAAAACCATTAATTACCACAGTGTTGATAATGTGTTTATATTCTCTGTTAAATTCTTCCTTATTAAGGGCTATATATATTAACCTATAAATTAAATTATTGGTAACAGCAATTTTGTGTGGAAAAAGGATTAAAGCTTATACTTTTTATGTAATTATCAGTATGGGTAGATTTATTGTTACGTTGTTTAATTTTTAAATCTAGGAATGGAAGGCAGCCATTATTTTCTGTTTCCAAAGTGAATTTTATGGCTCTGTCTTGCAAATTTACTCGACAGCACAGTTCACCATAGCTCTCCTTCTGGGCTATGGCAAGTCACATGGAACCAAAATTTTTACATGAACTTTTGCATGAAAAAGAACAAAATTTTAAACCATTTGAAGAAAATTTGTTGACATTTAAAATTTGATTGATATCGGTTAAAAATTAAGGGTACAGAACACTACAGATGGAGAACACTAAAAATTCTGAATTTTGCATGAGCCTCTACTCATACAGGTTGAACAATTTGATGACAAATTTTTGAATAATCCTTATTTGGTTGAAGACCATTCAAAATTAAGGAGAGTTTAGATGGCGCTGTAAAAATGCTCAGCTTTTAGGCATATAACAGCACATTTGGAATTGAAATTATGTATATTACAATAGTAAGAGTATTTGTTCAGGTTTTAAATTGACACAAAATTAAGTGATTAATAAGGAGAAATGCCTAAAAATATTTTTTAGGATAAAAAAGTGTTTTGGGATTGTTTCCCAAAATGTCAAAAACATCAGAATGCAATACACAAAATCTTGTGAAAGCACCTAAAGCATAATGCTCTGTTTGTATTAAGGCCTTACTTCATGATCTCCTTCAATCTACAGGTAAATATACAATGGCAACTTGGAAAGTAAGTTCGTGCACAGGAACGGTGGAAGCAGCACAGTTCTTGATTCAGCATAGTTCAGTGCACTTCTAGCAATGTCATGAACGACAGGTCAATGTAGAATTCTATAGCACTGAGAGTGTTGCATTTTTCAGTAGCCGACGGTCAAATCTCAACTCGATTAGCTCCATTTGAATTACTGTATCTTGAGTCTTGGTAACTATTGCTGAAAAGGCCGTGTCAGAAATACAAAGCATGTTTTCTAATTTTTGTATATCAACATAACAAGTGACAAATGAATTCTGCTCTCCCCAAGCTGAATCAAAATATTTAATTTTGGAAACAGAAGATGTAGGTTTTGACAGAGCCATGGCTACATACACCTGAGTTCAGTGCGAGATTATCCCTAGGTACAGTGTCCCTTGTCGGGTAGAGGGAGTTCACTGCACTGTCACTTGGCAAGCTGAAGGTTGAAGAGTGTACTACCGTTGCATTCAGAGCGCTCTTGTCACCAGTAGCGCCTGTTGACATGACTGCTGTATATAATCATCCATTTTCATATGATACCACAGGAGGTGGTGATTGACAATACATTAAATGATATTGGGAAAGAAAATTTGGGAAGGCAGTCTTACCAGCCTAAGCTTAAGGTACCACCCTGGCTTTTGCCACTTATAACTGATAAAAAAACCTTAGGTAGGATGTGAATCTAAATTATTATAAAAATTGAATTGGTGTTGAAACACTTAACATCACTTACATGTAAATATTTATCACGACTGGTTTCAAGAGCTTAAATTGCTCCCATTATCAGAATTGCCCAGTTGATTCCTGTGGATGTTGTCTAATATGTGGTTGACATCTGGTGGTGGACTGATGAACTTCCATAATAGATTTGGTGGTGGAAAATCAAACTTTATAAATCGGAGTTTGTTTTTTATGATAAGAATGTTCTCCCAAGTGTCCAATTCTGCAACATGTTTTGTACCTTTTAAAAGTGTTATGTGCAGCGTGATGTGATTTGGTGTCCAAAAGTTACAAAATACATTGCAGAGTTGGATACTTGGGAGTAGATTCTGACGCGGTCTCACCACCTCTGTTCCACTATCCTAAGTGGAATGCTGCTCTCAGGTGGTTTCTGCTCCGGCTGCTTGGCATAGACCTTAATTTCTGGGTATGCATGAGTGTTTTAAAAGCCAGAACTCTTGTTGAAACAATTTTATTCTCAATCAAAATAAAGCTTGAGATTTGCAGATTGCTCTTAGAAATGTTAAGTTGTTACTGTGTCTTTACTAAGACCGAAAATTGTTACTATAAAATGTAATGTGTCCTCACACTCGAGGATCCGGAAGGCAAGTTCCATGACTGACCTGCCCACTTGTGGTCCGGAAGGTAAGTGTCCTGACTGACCTGCTCACTCGGGGATCTGGGAGATAAGTAACTGCCTTTCACTTCCTAATTACCTCTCCAGTGGCAACAGGGATTCGCTGAAGCGTGCCTGTCCATCCCTTGTTTACCCGTTCAACACACCTGCGCTAAGCGATTTCCAGGAAAACTGGTCTTAGGATGTATCAGGGCGACTACCTGACGCTTGCCCCTTCTGTAACATTAAGTGTCCCTTCTGACAATTTTAACTCGGAACAATCTTCCCAGGTCTGTACCTTTTATATATGCGATAATTTTAATATTTCCCGACTATTTAATTCTGCCATGTGAAGCAATATTATTTCCATAATTATGGCGTTCACAATTTCGGCTTCAATTCTTATCATAAAAAACAAACTCTGATTAATGAATTTTGATTTACCACCACCAAATCCATTACGGAAGTTCATCAGTTCACCACTAGATGTAAACTCAAACAACCACACATCAGAGAGCATCCACAAGAATCAACTGGGTAATTTTGATGATGGGAGCAGTTTAAGCTCAAAATAAATATTTACATGCAAGTGATGTTAAGGTTTCAACACTGATTCAGTTTTTATAATAAGTATACATTTTGCTTGTGTATAATAAAAGTTCAAAAAATAACGCAGGGTTCCTTAAAAAAATAAATGGAACTTAGTATCCAAGTTGCCCTCGTAGGATTGAATACTTCAGTGATCTGACTTAAAACTACGCATATACATATGAGAGTGAGAACTGGAACTTAAAAATTCAATGCCACAGTAAGCTTGTTGGCATAAATAAATAATAACTACACATACATATTGAAACAAAATATAGAAATAAGGTAAATGCTTGAGGAAGGAAGCTTTTAAACTAAGGCCATCTCTCTGGGTAATATTGACTATGCATTTCAAAGATGCAGAGAACAGAGATGTTATCAGTTTTACTGAAACAGAAACTAAAGTTGACTTTTGGAGTGTGTGATATCTGATTGCAATTTTCAAACAGCCTCCTTCATATCTACCAGTTGTCTGAATCAATGTTATTGTTTTTATGTACATATAATGCTAATAATCACAGTTAAATAACCTTTTCTGTCACTCTCTGATTTTTTTAACTCTTATCTTTTTCAGTGGACTCCACAACAACTCAAGCAAAATAGAAGGGGCAAAATCTTATATAGTTTTACTTGACACAAAATTTGTATAAAGCGTATAAATGTAAAGTATTGCATGATAAGTTTGAATGATGTGTGAATAGCTTATGTATCATTAAGACTGTATTATCAGTATTGTTGAGCATGAACTCAATTTTGACAATTATACATTTGGAAAGTAATTTTTTAGGCATGGAAATTGTTTTGGTCACCCCATCCTCAGGTAGTTGTATGATACATGGTTATGTAGTTAGCTTGCAAACAAAGCTGGTTATTGATGGTTTATTGAAACACGTTATGGTGAAGGTGTTATCAGTTAGAGTATTATATTTGCAATTATTTTCACAGCAGAAGTTAGGTTAACACTGCTCCAAAAATATGTTGCATGAAACACATTTTTTTCTGCTGTTGTAAGTATTTCAAGGTACTGGCTGCTGCCATCAAAATGTGAACATCAAGGGCTCAGAGATTTGTTTCAGGTAAAGACAAAATATTTCTGAAGTAAAAATGAGGAAATGAGTTGTTGGATGCTACTGGAGTAGAAATTGTTTACTTTTATTCCAAAATTCCATACCTGTTTGTGTCACTTTATAAATGACACAAACAGGTATGGAACTTTGGAATAAAAGTAAACAATTTCTACATGAAATGAGCAAAATGAATATTTGAAATTTAACATTTATTGCTGTTAAAGCTGTTGTAAAAAATGTTACATTCATTCAACTTCTTTAACTGACTCTCCCACTGGGAGAGCAAAAAACCTCCAAAGGGGCTGCACAGTGTTTCACCTGTCTGCATCCTCCACGCTTGGTGCCATCTGCCGCTATCATAGAAAGGCACAGATGAAACCATACAACATTTTTAAAACTGCTTTTAAAGGCTTTATTTACTAGTTTTATGAAAGGAAATGCTGAAATGGGCCACTGTCGTCTGTACAGTTTTGGCACCTCTTTAGGAAATTATCCATCACTCGCCGTAGTTCACATTGAGAAATGCTGGCAATTTCCTGACGGATATTTTGTTTTAATTCTTCCAGAGTGTGTGGGGGCTTGTCTTGTACACTTTGTTTTAAGTTACCCCTGGGATAGAAATTGCTTTTTGGAGCTCTGAGAAATCTTTCTCCGCTAATGGTGCACCATACACCAATTTTTTCATCATGAAGGGTTACTTCATGAACAATATTAGGTCCTGAGTTATAAGGCCAATATTTGTTTATATTATTTTTTTTTGAGTTGACTGTTGACACCTGTACATACGTGGATGTAATTTAGCATCTTTTTTAGAGAATTAGCAGATAGGGAGTGTGACATTGCCTTGTTTCAATAAGACTATGTAACAGATCATATGGCCAATTGTTCAATGACAACAGTTGAAAGTGTTTTAGAAGTAAATCTGTCGACCTATAGATACTTAAAGTTTCACTTACGTTACTTTTCTCTGGACACATTCCGAAGATCAGTGTCTTCATTCTCTATGGTTTCTCGACTGGCAGTTGTTCCCTCTTCAACCGCCAGTCAAGAAACCATTGGGCTCTCTAACCTCAATTGTGTTTGTAGTAGACCCAACATTCCTCAACCCCGTGCCCTGTTCTCTTCTTTGCAGCCATGACAATATCTTTCACTTCTAAGGCAGCTTTTCTTCCTACTGAGACACATGGAAATATATGCTAATCGCTAAATTAATATTTGCGTCTGCCATGTTTATTTCTCATGTTTGCTACTTGAACTGTCATTCTGTTGGACCAAAATGCATCATAGTGTGATAGGTACTGTTTCTTTGGTGTGCAATTCCATTGGATACAAAAAGTTTGGTCAAAAAATTTGGACCATGGGACACCGGCTTTAAAGTTTGGATTTATTTGCAAAAATTTGTAATTTTTATCACTGTAAGTTGACTTTCTACACCAGAACTTACTGGAACATGTTTTAGTGACTATTTTCTTCATGTTCAGCCTTGATTCAATGCTGTGTTTTCTCCTGGATGGATATATTGCACTCTCAGATACTTTTCATAAGGGACATCAAAGTTTATTTTTATGTATGAATAATTTTTCCCAAACAGAGAGTTATGCTGGTTTTCTAGGGGCCTTAAAGAGCTTAGGTTTTACTTTTAGCTGATGATCTGTGGACCATTGCTGATTTTTCCATCTTTTTATATCTGGTGCTTCTCTTGCGTTCTTGAAACATTGGAATTTACAAACTCTTGCATTATGTAGCTCATTGTGCGACTATGTGAAGACTTCTGTTAAATAACATGGGTTTAAAGTCTTGCGTTTATGCTGCATGTGCACTTTTTATTGTGCCTTCAGTTAATCAGAAATTGTTTAATTACGTATTTTGCTTTAAGTACAAAAGAGATACAGGGGACCAAAGCTATAAGGGTAATTCACTATAAGCAAGAATGGAAATAAGAACAAGAACAAATGTGAATGTTTACAATTAACTGTAAGTGGGTCCATGAATTGGAAAGAAGACTTGGTCAAATTTTAACTCTTCCTGACAAAATTGCAACTTGTGCTACTTACATTATGCACTAATTTTAACATATGGAAATTATTTATTGCAATAAATTTATCATCTCCCTGTCATTTCTTTATAAAAATATTAACCTTATCAGCCAATCATTCCGATATCAGCTCTCCAGTGTTACTTCTAGAATATACAACTTGCATAGTAATTTACCTCTGTAGTATGATGTTCAGAAGTAAGTGGTAGTCAGCTACTTCATTTATTAGTCCTAAATTATTACAATTATATGACTAAGCATTCAGCCCAGACTCTTTGCCAGTCATATTCAATTACATACAATTTATAATAAGTTCTTAAAAATACAAAACGTCCATTATATCATATTATACCAAATTACCTTATTAATCTGGCCTTAACCCTAGCTAGCCAGATCCTGCTTAAGTCACATTTAAATACCCTTTATCATCTAACCTAATTGGTTCCATATTTTTCAACCAACCATCCCCATTTCCTCCTAACCTTTCACAAAAACTCTGCTAATTTGGGTGTCTGCTTCTGGTCTTTAAAACTCTTTCTAATTACAACTTCTTTATTCCTAAATAACCATTTCCTATTTATTGAATCTTCCCTCCAAATGTTAGTGCCTTTACAGTAAACGATAACATGAATTTGATCTTCCTTCTCCCCATAAATTGGACACATTCCCATAATAACCTCTCCTCACATTCCCCATAATTTCCAAACTCCTAATCTAAACCAAGCTCTTAGTTTTTGAACAAGCTGACAAGTTTGAGAGGTAGAATCGGATCTGAAAAATTCATTGTCATTCTGGCAGTTTGTCACACTAGCATAGTGGTTAGAGCACCCACCTAGTGAGCGGAGGATCTGTGGTTCAAATTCCAGCTGTGGCATTGAATTTTTCAGTTCCAATTCCACCTCTCAAACATTGCCCACAGATGACTTGTGTGTTTAAAAACACCAACAGTAAGTTTGTTGACATAAATGAATAATAATCACAAGCTGACAAGTATTTCTCCTTTCCTGAGACATCTTTTATTTCCATGCAGTACATCAGTGTACTTTACGCTGGTCTACTGATCCCAAGGTCGCAGGTTCAAATCCAGCCCACACCAATGGTTTTTAAGTGTGCCTAAAACCGACTGCTCCGTGTCAGTAGATTTACTGGCATATAAAGGAACTCCTGCGGGATGAAATTCCAGCACACCTGTGACGCTGCTGCGATCCTGGCAATTGACAGCGTCATTAAACAACAAAATAATTTTTAAGTGCACTTTACTCCCTCATCTGAGCAAATAAAATTTGTTTATTCATATCTTTCATTCTTGTTCTCACTTCTTTCTGAAAATCTCTTCCAAACAATCCAATTTTAACCCAGCAATCTCCTAACCCATTTTAACAAACTGTTCCCTAATTTTCCTCAGCCAGCTATTAGGTGTGATACTCATATTTTCTCTTTGATATATGAGGCATATTTTCACTATGTTGGTATCTGGTAACTCTTGCACTTGAAATAAATATTTCAATACTCTCTCCATCATTAATCATCTCACACCTATCTTTCCTAACCTCCATAAATCCATCTAGATTCAACCAAGGCTAATAAAACCTTCCTAGCCATTTAATAATATAACTGGTATCAGATACAAACATTTTCATATTGCTGTCATGGCCATTCTTCCCTTTACCATTGCATATCTGATTGTCTTCTGCTCCTCCCATTGTCCATTACTGCTTAGCTTAATATCCAGATATGAGAACACATACATCTGAAGTTCTTTAGTAACTGTTAATTCCAAAGTAATTTACTCCAGCATGGTGCACCACACTTCCCTAGATATCACTAACAACAGCTCCTGAGCTAGTCAGTCATTTCTGAAGTGAGAGCAAATAGCTTTTGAAAATGGTCAATACAAATAAATGTAAGTGGTTTAGGTGTTTCAATTCCAACTCCTTTTTCATAGATTTAAATTCATATCATTAGATTATTAAAAATCATGATGTATAATGGTAGTCCTTTGAATAGTGCCAAGTTGACATCTGGCAACTCGTGCAAATTCGTCAGGTAGCACACCATTAAGTGAGCAAAATAAGGTTTACCATTGTTGATGCTAAAATGGCTGTCCAAACATGCAGAGAAGACCTAGAACTCATTAACACTGAAGCTATGCTAATTTGCTTTCACAAAATTAACAGTACTTTATTTCTGCAGCTTGGATGAACGACCTAGGCATGGCATTTTGCTTATATGGAGCAGGTGAATGTTCCGGAAGTTAAGTGATGTATGTAAATTGAAGATGTTATGTTTACATTTTCATGCCTGCAGGAAAGCCCACTCCGCCTGAATTTGTGAACGGTTACCATGATGCAGATGATGAGAGCAACTATGTTGTACAGTGGACTCTAGTCAGCTACTCCCCAGTTACTGAATACAAAGTCTTGTACAGGACACGTAAGGTAAGTGGGTTAGAATTATCTAATGATTAATGTATAAGAGTGAATCAAACCAACCAGAATTATTTTTTATGATTTTATTGAATCCATCAACAAAAGAAAACAACCACCTTATTTTTGTACTTAGTCTCCCAAATTTGGCAGACATTTTCATCATCAAATTGGCAATTTTTTTATGCCGCCCTTGAAAAAAGAAGAGGAACATGTGCACAATCAGTTGTACACATCACACTCTACTGCTGCATCATCATCAAATCACTTTCTTGACAGTTATTTCAGTGGTCCAAAAAAAATTGTATATGGTGAGACCCGTAAACCAATGACAGGTGTGGTCCTCCAGAAATTCTGTGGGTTGTGAGAGAGCGATGTGACCGCCAAAACTTAAAAATATGGTGCTCTCTAAAAAGCAGTTACATTTACTGCTAAGTCTGTTCAATATTTAAAAATATTGGAGAGCAAGAGGATTAATGACTTCATTGTCAGAAATCCAGCATTAGCTACCAACAACATATCCAGTTGGTGCAAAAATACCTTTTTATACCACTTCTCCCTTCAGCTACAAGCAGGAAAGTATATGTATGTACTTCAAGAAGGAAAGAATCGGAGTCTACTAAGTTACGAAACACGCGTAAGCAAAAGTTGCAAACATGATGTATTCTGATGACTCAGGTCGACTACTGTTTCTTTCAGAGAACTTATATTAGATGCATTCGACAGAGCAAGGTTAACTTTTCACCACAGTGAAACAAAATAGTGCCATTTCAACGTTTTTTAAATGCAACTCAACTTTGCTGATGACGTACATGTATACGGTATATAACAAGTTTTATACCAGTCTTTGTTTCATTAAAATAACGTAATATTTACACAAAATACAGCTGTGTATATACAAAGCACTTTTAGCACATTTAACAATTTAAATGCCCTGCACTGGATATTGGGTAGCAGTTCTTGGCTCGCAGATGTTTTAAATGGCCGTCGCTCAAGAGGTTAAAGTTAAACACACCTGGTTTTTTTTAGGATAAGGAAAAGCTCATTTGAATCACCGTGATTGTTCACTGATGCTTTCTCAGCTTATTAAACAACAATACACTGATAAGTGCTAAAATACTTTTGTTATATAACAGATTTTGTGGTGTGCTGCAAATCTTTTTCTGCGTTGGACCACTGTTGCATTGACACTTTCTTCTGTCTTACCATGCAAAAAAAATCTTGCAGTAAATATGTACCATTATTAATCAAATGAAATATGTTTAATCCATACTCCATTTCTAAAGCTTTAAAGTACCTACCTATTGTTAAATGGTAGGACATATTAAAGAGCATTAAATGTGTTTGTTTCATATATGCTGAACATTTAGGTATCTCAAATATGGAAAATTATTTTACACTGTCCATCTCATTTTCACACGCATAAGCAGTAATAATTTTCAAATTCATGCTGTTATTAAGTGGTTAGAATATGTTGAAAGGTAATGAAATTGTTTTATTCACTCAAGCTTTTGGAAGTATGAAGTTTACAGGTTTATTTGCGTGTCTTTAACATAATTAGGCATGTCAAAAAATTCACCATCCATCTTATTTTCACAGTTTTGAGTAACATTTTCAGAAATCAAACTATTGTAAAATGTATAATAAACTGGTGGGACATATTTTAAAAGGTCATTGATATCCTTAAGTTTGTATCTTGTTTCTTCACAAAATTTAGAAATATGGGTTATTAATTGTCTTCGGTGAGAGTACAAACTGTGTTATATTAAATGGGAGTTGGGGGAAGGATAAGCTTGGTGAATATAATGTGCCAGAGATAAAGGCCAAAGAGTAGTGAAGAGTTATTGTCTGTGATTATTAATTTTAAGATTTTGAAGGTGTCGGGCAACAGTTTGCACTTTACATTGAGCATATCTCTGTTGTCAAATGTAATTTTAGCTGAAGTTCCTAGCTCAGAGGAAAATAACAATTTTATGAAAATGGAGCACTATAAATGGACACTTTTAGCAAAAGTGATAAACAACAGCACACTTCAAAATGTAAATATATGTAAGAAATCTTAAGAGGCTGCCCTATGACAAAAGGGCCAGGGCCCAAGTTCAAGGGCAGCCCAAGATGTAAATGCGTTAGCAGTCAATAAATTCAAATTCAATATTTTGAGTTAGAGTCAACTTGAAACTTTGTCAGCTTTGCACCAAAGAACTTGCAATAATACTAAGATAAGTGAAGTTTTTAGGTTCTAATTTTGTTCTTACTTTAGAATCAATATCCTTAAGTTTGTTTGGATTTATTGGTCTGGGTTTGACATATTTTCAAGCTTAACACTGCCAAGTTCCAGGACATGCTTATCCTTTCCTTTTTGTTGGCTTCTTATTGGCTATTTACGGTTAGAGTGCAGTTGCACTCAAACAACATGGATTTTTGTCTGAGGGAAAATGTTAATTGCTTAAATTTAATATAAGTAAGGGTTTTGGTCCAAATGGAAGGTAGTTCACATGAAAACCTGGTAGTTGGTGTCAATATTGCAAATTGTGTATCGGGGAAGGTTAGACCACTGTTGGCGGCGCCATGGTCGAGCGGTTAGCGCGCTCGCCTACCACCTAGGCGGACCGGGTTCGATCCCAGGGACCCGCATGTGGTATTCGTGGTGGACGAAGTGGCATCAGGGCAGGTTTTCTCCGGGTACTCCGGTTTCCCCCGCCATCTCATTCCACCGGTGCTCCATCTTCATGTATCATCAGTGTCACCGCCTGCGGTGCCGTAGTAGTAAAAGCGGGCGTTAAACACTACAACAACAACAACAACAGACCACTGTTGGGCTGACCCCCCAGTTGTACTAACAGTAAGAAAAAACTGAAGTATTATATTCATGTGGCTTTCTCTACCTTTCGTCATATATTACCGGGTATACAAACTGTACTTAAGAAAGTTTATTTTCCTGTCTACATCAGTTTAATAGAGGTAAAAGTTTATAGCAATAGCTACATTACTCATTACATTATACAGCTTGCCTAAATCGTCCTGTTATTCCCCCACTCCCTAAGCAAAGATGCGTAATAGCACCGAGCAGTCCACCTGCATAAAAGAGAAGTGGGGGCGAATCTTCCAGTTGCCATGAGAGTGATAAGTTCATGCAGTGTATATGTGACTGTCTCCAAGTTCTGATAACCTTCTAGTCTCTTGCTCCCCACCACTCTCAACACTTCTCCGCATTTCTCCTCACTTGCACATATGGAGCGCCACAACATTTAAGACAAACTGTACACACAAAAGTAATAGTGATAGCCAAATATTTAGGTACTGGACGCTATATGCTGTCCTTAACCTTTAAATGGTAATATCCGTCTCTCAGACGATTCTCAACGCATAGTTGGCACTTGCGCAATGTTAATTTGATCTTATATTTCAGGTATGTGTTGGTTGAGAGTTGAACTTTGAATTGTGTCGATGTCACTGTCTTGGTTTCACAATAGTATTATTTTATAAATATGCACACATAAGCCACACTGTCTCACAGACATAGGTTACTGTAAACCTACCTAATATACTAGTATTGGATTTTGTAAATTTGTACATAATTTCTTGCAACGTATGATGTAGACGGAATCAAAATATTAGTATTAATAATTCATTAAGCTTTGAAATTGTTGGATTCACTAAATCGTACATAAAATGCAAACTTTTGTCATCTTATTCTCGACAGACGTTACTGTTAGTGCCATTTTTTCACAAAGGCTAACATATAATTTTGTATTTCTGCATAATTGATTCTAACATATGATGTAAACGGAATTAAAATATTGGTATTAATAATCCATCAAGCTTTTAAACTGTTAGTTACACTAAAGTGGACATAAAATGCAAGATTTGGTCATCTCAGACTCCCAGACGGATGTTACTATTAACACCATATTTTCACAAGCTACCAATTAAGGGTTAAAATTGAAATTATATGAAACAAATGTTTGTTTAATTTGTATGTTGAAAATTAATATAAGGTTGTTTATATCAGTCAAATGACAAATGGACCACGGAAGGACCACAAGTAGAGAATCCAGAAGGGAACGTGTATACCCTCAAGTATGTGCTTAAAGGACTGAAACCAGGAGACTACGAGGTCGCCCTGCGCGCTAGAAACGAACATGGCTGGACACCACAGTCCAAACTTCATGAATTCTCCATCAGCAGTATGTGGCATTCAAATATAAAGCTAGGAAAACAGAAAACAAAGCATAACCTTGTTTCAAATTATTCTTTTGTATATTTCCTAGTCATGATTGGTAGCTTACAACCTTGCTAAACAAATGGGGTTTTAAAATTATTGAGTTATTAGTTACATAAGCCTATGTTTGAATCTTATTTTGAGGGACATAACTGGACAAATTTTTTAGGTGAGTGAATGATAGACTATATGGGAAGAGTGACAAGCTGACCTTTAGTCAGGTAGCAGGCTCTTATCAGCACCAAGATGGGGCAAGTGTGTCGATCCTTAACTTGGTAGGTCAGATCAGATGATTGAAATGAGTGAAATGATGTTCAAACGAGCCCAGGATCCATAGAGCTTAGTTGCCTGACATTAAATGCCTCTAGTATCAAAGATGGACATAATGCCAACCGCTTGCCATGGGAACCTGAACATGTTCCTATCAATCTTCTTGCATTGAATTTTATGGTGTATGCAGTCCATTCACAAGTGGACAAAACTAATATATTTTGACATGTAAAATATGTGATTACTTTCAAACTCCATCATAATGTCATCTGGTCAAAATAGGGACTTGAACTCATAGTGCATATATCCGTCTGATACTAGACACCTCGTTTGTCTAAACAGGATAAGAAAAACTCCTGGAAAAATACTTCATCTGTCTCCTTAACCAAGATTTGAACTTGGGACCTCTTAAATGTGAGACTGACATGGTAACCCCACACCCACAGAGGTGGGCTACACTAAGCTTATTATGCAGTTTGTCTTTTTTCATTGGTTAACTTAACTATTACAAGAAGATGTGTACCATAACACTTTGGTCTCCAATTTCTTTGTAGAATAGAATCCCAGAGAGTTAGTCCACTTAGGATAGTGTATACAGGTGAGTCAGAATAACACCGAGTAATTTTAAAGTGTGCTTCAAAGAATTATTATTGCGTATTTTCTTATTGGCAATGTGTGCCCATAAATGTCTTGTTATTGAGCCTGAAGGCATTAACGTTTTTGAAACACTGCATTGGATTAGATGGAATTTGGACGCTACATATTTTTGCTACAAGGCATTAGGGGAGTGTTGAAATAAGAGTAGCCACATATCTTTAATTTTAAACAATATAACTATGGCTGTATTTTTATTTTAGGGGTTCTAGCAATGAGTGCATCTTATCTTCAGGGGCTCAATGTGTAAGCTGATATATGAGGTCAACGATTGAGGTTTTCTCATTAAGTATCCAAATTTCTGTTACAAAATTATCTTTATTATAATGCAGTAACCATACTACAGTAAATAGCTTCAATTTTCACAGGTTCAACTGTAGTGGGTTTCTGGAGCTATTCAATTCAGTATTTCCATGTTTCTCGGATATACTAAGTCCAAGATATAATATTCCCAGAATGTTACTTATTATTTTAAATAAGATTGAGTGTGCCAAACAATATCCCACAATCCTTATTAGATATTTATCGGCAATGCAGTCCAATATTAGGGATTGCCGATTCGTATCCAGTTACTTTAATTCACCCAAATATATGTTGGTATCATATGACCTTCAGGTGAATAGTCCTCATAGGGTTACTTGTTCATTCCTCTTAGATACGTGTCCAGCAACTGCCACTTATCGATTACCTACTGTTAATCATCGTGATGTATTGACCATAAGGAGTTAAAATTGACCATGGGCATATTTTCCATGATTCAAATAGCCTCGGAATACAGGTTGAGAAATATAACCTTGTTATTTACATTATATAGGAAATTTACAGATATCATGTGGATCAACTTGGCATATTAAATATTGACATAAATTTTCTCGTTAATTCATTTGGACATAAATTCATGCCACACAGTAATTCAAAACTCTCTTATAAATCTTCATTTAATTATATGGCACTAAATCCATGTGCTCTGAAATAGGTCAAACATGTTACTGTCAATATTATACGCAGATACTACCATTGTTAGTAAACGTTTCTCTGCCAAAGGCTTCAAACATAATTAAAATAACAACAAACCAAGAATTGAAATTAGGCTATAAATATGAAAAGCCTTCCAGTTAGCAGAGCACTTTAGTATATGTCGATAGCTGAGATTGACAACCAAAACCACAAAGTCACAAAGTGCTGTATAATATGCAACGGAATCTCTTGCCATTTAATTAACAAAATGTAGGTATTAGGTTAATGGTGATATAAACAGCGTTAAAAGCAGAATAAAAGCGTCATTCCATAATGAAAAGGAAACAAAACATAAGCAATATTCTAATGCAGAAATGGGAACAAGGAATATGTTAACAGAATTTCATGTAACTCGACATGGTATTTGAAAAATCTTGATGTCCCCTAGCTTGATAACAATACATTTGCAGGCATACATTCCCTGTAAGAAAATGCTCAAATATAACCCTTTAATCATACCCTAAAATTATTTGGTGCTATTCTGACTCTCCTGTACATACTTATATAAATAACAGAAGCTAGAAACTCTTTAGTTCTCTTCTGTAACTGGTCAAATAAACTGCTCTGCTAATTAAAGCATTTAAACATTAGGCCAGGCAACAAAGCATGTAAAAATTGTGTATAGTTTGCTATTTATTCATAACCAGTATTTTAATGTCACTGTCAGTAAAGCCCATCACTAGGTCGAAAAATGACAAAGAATTGAAGGGGTCACATTTCTGAAATTCTAATAAGTTAAGCATATAAATGAGAAATACGGTTTTACAACGCATGTTGTTTTAAGAATGTCCTGACAACTCAAATGAAGAGGATATTAGAATTCATGTTAACGGTAGCTTTATGATACCTTTAGATATAGGATCATATCGTCGATAAAAGTTATTTATTCCCTTCATTTTCATTACGTGCAAAATGTCAGTTTTACTTGAAACAGTGAAAGTTTGGTAATTCAATCTTATTTTTTCTGTCTATTCTGTAATTCAAATTTTTCCTTTGTCCCTTTGAATTTGCTATATAAACACTGCATAAATATTGCTTTATTAAAACATAACTTTGTTTAATTTGTGCGCATTGACACCAAGTTCTGGAATGTGACAGGTTGGGGGAGGACTCTACTATGACAATGGACAAACTTCTAATTCTAAACACCAAAACATATGCTCTTGTATAAAACTGATGAAAATGAAGTTTTTCAATCAATAAATTGAAAATATATTGATATTTATAAACACATTTTTTTGCTCCAACTTACTTGTAATAATATTAATCAGAGGAGCAGTTTCGGAGAGGGTTCTCTCCATCATTCAGCTGTTTGGTCGACTGGTTCAACATCAGGTAACTGCCTCCCCCTTCTCTCATTGCCTGGTCTGCTGCTCATCTTAATGGCTAGTCGATGTAAATATTTTCCCACAGTGTTAATTCCCGTTTTAAAAGTTTGATATTTAGGTCGATGTCATGATTGCATGACCAAAAGTGGTGAGCTATGGCTGATTTATCTGTTTCTTTGTATTTGATATTTCCCACGTGTTCCTCCATTCTGGTTTCCAAATTTCTTTTTGTTTTGCCGCTATATCTCTTATGGCAGTCTTCACAGTTGGCATGGTAGATTCCTGGTTATTTAATACTTGGAATGGTATTTTTAATAGGGTGATTGAGCAAATTTCGCACACTATACTTGTTTTGCGGAGCCAGGTTTATATTATAATCCTTAAAAATTTGGTTGAATCTGTTGATAAATTTTAGGTGATATGTGAATTTAGTATATCTTTCTTGGGTATCGCTAATATTTATATCATTAAGGATAGAGATTGACTAGTGAATTTCGACATACCAATCATAGATGATGTCTTATGACTAGCCAATAGAAAGAACAGCAGACCAGGCAATGAGAGAAGGGGCAGGCAGTTACCTGATGTTGAATTAGTCGCCAACAACTGCATGATGGAGTGGACGCTCTTTGAAACTATAATCTGTTTGCTGTTAGAACAAAGTAGTATATTCCTCTGCACTCCACACTGAGCTCCACCTCTAGTACGCTATTGGTTAACATAATATCTACGAGTGCGCATGTAAACAACAATATTAATGGTGCCACTGCCCAACTTACCTCATTAAGATAACCTGAATTTAACTGCTCTCTTTGCTACATAAGCCATTGCATTATTGAACATATGAGAGCCATTGTTATTGCAGTAATCACATGTATCACATTTTAAGGATTCTTAGATTTAAGCTAAGATAGCACTTCAGGTTTTTTCCTGTATTGTTTGGAATGCCCTCCACTCTCACTGGATGGTAAGAGGCATTGTCCATTATCACGCATTGTCAGATCTTTATAGCCGCAGTAGAATACTTCAATGAGAACTTATTGAATATATTCAATATAATAACTTTTTCACCGTTCTTTAAAGACTCCTCGCAGATGTTAAACAAAGCCACTTCTGCTCATCTTGTTTCCATTTTGCACGCCAAGATGGCACTGAGGCAACAGGCAAACCCTATGGTTGTCGACTCGTATTCATATTTGAGGCCATTTTGAGTCACTTTTATACATTCACCTTCACTTAAATTGTTTTAAAACGCAGTCATCCAATGGCTGATGATGGAATCGAATGGTCTTGAAAACACTTCCTGTTTTTAAAACAATTTAAGTGAAGGTGAGTGTAAAACAGTGACTTAAAATTATCTCAAACATGAAGAATACTTCACTGTTAATCGTGCTTCTATTTGTAATACTCATCGTGTTCAAAACTTGAGAACTGAATGCTCTGCAATTGGGGATAAGGTATATAGGGTATTATTGCAGTATATTACATTAGGACTATGCATTTATGCATTCACACTTAAGCTATGGAATTATTTTATGGGGATCTGCAAATAAAAAACATACAATAAAGATATTTAGGCTTCAAAAAAGAGCAATAAGAATTGTTAAAAACATCCAAAGGAGAAATACTTGTAGAGAAGCTTTCAAAAAGCGGAAGGTCTGTGGTTCAAATCCCAGTTGTGGCATTGAATTTTTAAGTTCCAGTTCTACCTCTTAAACTTTGCCCACATACGGCTTGTGTGTTTAAAAACACCAACAGTAAGTTTGTTGGCATAAATAAATAATAATTACCATGTGAAGGTTATTTAATCCTGGGATATAAAGTACTTGCAATAGTAAGTCACCATTGGGGTAATTTTCTCTGATGTGAGACTGCCTTTGTGGTTTACCAGGAGAAATACGAACTGGCTTGAGAATTTAGTGCCATTCTGGCAGTTTGTCACAATAGCTCAGTGGTTAGAGCGTCCGCCCGGCAAGCGGAAGGTCTGTGGTTCAAATCCCAGTTGTGGCATTGAATTTTTAAGTTCCAGTTCTACCTCTTAAAGAAAAACTACTTTAGGGACAGGTTAAGAGGCTCATTAGAAAACAGATGTATCGAAACCAATGCAAAAGAATTATACAATCACTTACCTCACTGGATTAAGGAAATAAATGAGGAACATACAAAACTAAAACATATTAAGTCTTATCTGAGAAAAAACTTTTTCTATTCAGTAGAAGAATATAAAAGGGCAAAATTGTATACATAGAAAACAGTACCCCTCCTCATAACATTTGTTATAATTTGTTATAGGGTAAATTGGTTGCAGTGCAAATAATTTGTTATATTGTAAATAATGTTATACCTTTTTTCAGATGACGAACCTTGTAAAACTATTACAGTTGGTGAATGAAGCTGAATGAATTATATTCTATATTATAACAACAATTTAAGCAGTCTATTGAACGCAAGTAAAGCAAGAAGCTAAATAGGCCTTGGAACTATACTGTGGAAGAATACAGGAGTATTAAATTGCACCAGGCAATCAGGTTCATTTTTGCCATGTGCTTCTGCTTACATCCACTTCATGTTTATAGTAAACCGATTATAGTCCTGTGATTACTATTATTACAAGTAAGTTATTATTACAAGAAGCAAAATGTGTTTATAAATATTGGCATATTTTTCAGTTTATATGTTTTCAGTTTACTGTGTAGTATACTCTGCTGAATTTGCTTAAGGTGTGTTGGAAGTAGTAACATTAAACATCACTTATTTTACTGACATGTTTTGGGAAATGATTTGTTCCCACCATCAGGTTGGTGTTTCCATTGTGGTGATTGTCTGTCATGGCAGCATCTTGTGGTGCAGAGCAAGCACATTTCACCACTACAGATAGCACTAGCACTAGCTGAAGCGCGTTAGGTCTAACACCATGCTGCACTCAAATGGAGAATTCATTCATAACCAGGGCATATCAACCATTCAAACTTAACAGGCATTAAAGGGTAGGCTTCGTACTATATGTTGCAAGAAAAACAAAAAATTTGTACTTTGGCGCTTACGCCCTTGCTATTCTAAGCACCTCAAATAAAACACAGTTCACTTGTATTCTTCTTTAAGAGAGACTTTGTTTTGTTTTTGTTCATGCACTAACTAGATATTCAACTTATATACTGCTGAACTTAGGGTTACCAGACTATTTTATGGAAATGTAGGATACAATGATAAAAAATGTAGGACATTATCAGTCAATGAAAAAATAATGTAAATTTATATTTAAATGCTATTTATGCAAGGTGTCCCAATAAAACACTGATAACGCATAGTATGTTGTGTGGGATGGCAAACTGATTGGTTTTCAAATAGAAACCGTCCGGAAATGCATGCTTTGGACGTTGTAGCGCATGGAAATGTGAGATGGGTGTGCATTCAGATTTTGTCAATAAAGCCAACATAGAGCTGTCTACATTACAAACAGGCTTCAAACTGTGTACCTCCTACATCATTGCAGAGCCCATATCAGTGGTGGTGACCCTCATGCACATGACCCAATACGTGCAATTGTCTTTAAAGATTCTCAATCACTCCATGGACTCGAGCAGTAAGGTCCTCCACTTATGTCACAGGAGTGCCATACTCTTCATACAACTCCACAGAAAATAGTTGAGAGGTGTCAGCTCTGGCGACCATGTTGGTCTTGAAACTGGTCCACCTCTACTAATCCATCTATTTGAATATGTGATGTTGAAGTAATTCCGCATATTTCCATCTAAGTGTGCTGGAGCTAAAGTCAGCCATTTCAGCAGCTGCATACTGGTACGAGTCACATTGCTGTTAAAATGTTACTGTATTGAAAACTACAAAAGTAACGCAGATGGATGTGCACCAAGGACTCTAAGGAGGAATTTAGCGCATCCGCAGGAATTTTGTTACGCTCAGGCCGTTCATCCCAGTACACAGGTGGCTAAAGGATTACATATCTTCCGTATTAAGATAGCAAAACAAATGTTAACAAATTGTCATAACCGCTTGCTCTTAAACTTCAACACTCTCCAGCATCCAAACTGCATTTCCAGACACCCAGGATATACCCATAGGGGATATTGTTTAGTTTAGCGTACGCGATGACTTGGTCAGAATTTCGGCAAAGTCCCACTCGGCAGTGTGTACGAATTGCCGAAGTTGCTGTGTTAATGCAGCGCTGCCAACAGCAGAATGTCCCTAGGAGTTTGTTGCCAATAGTAAGCTTGAATGTTTTTGCGGGAGTCGGCAGTATGCTGTTGACCTTCTTAGAAGCAACTAGTGCAATGGCTAGGTTTATCAGTATATTGGATTTGGCGCCTCTGTGCTTAAATGAAGAAGCATGCATGCAGTTCCTGTACGACGAGGGCCTGTTGAGGACTCGAATGCTATGCAAGGAATGTGATGCCATGCTACACCACTCGAAAATTAAAAAAAAAAGTGAAATAAAATAAATAAATAAAAATAAATGAAAAAGAATGATAATTAATAAAAATAATATAAATATAATAATATAATACTATTAAATATAATATATATAAATAATATATATAATAATATTAAATAATAATACAATAATATAATATAAAATAAATAAAAAAGAACAATAAATAATAAAAATAATATAAATATAATAATATAATAAATATAGTATATATAATATAAATCTAATAACATTAAAAATAATAATATAAAATAAATAAACAAAAAAGAAGGATAAATAGTAAACATAATAAAAATATAATAATATAATAAATATAATAACATTAAATAATAAAATAAACAAAAAAAGAATGATTAATAAACAATAAAAATATAATAATATTAATATATTATAATATAAATATAATAAATATAAGTATAATATATAGTATTATATATAAATAATAATATATAATATAAATGTAATAATAATAATAATCATCATCATCATCATAAGGTTCCTGAGAACCTTCAGCTAGCTTTGGGTGATCAACAATATCACAAGAAAATCATCAAGGCATGCAAAGTTAATGTTTAAATTCAATTTAAACTTTATGATTTGTTATTTTGTTTCCTCCTAATAAATAAATGAATTTTAAAAAATAATAATATAATAAAATAATATAACAATAAAGAACGAGCCAGCGTATCGTGGACCCAGTAACAAGTCAATAAGGATAATGTACACAATAATTCGAATGTACAGAATCCACAACAATAGTATAAGAGCAAAATAATGTACACAATGAGCAAAAAAATAATGTACAGAATCCACAACAATAGCTACGCGATAGCGGTATATGTCTGTGGCGGCAACGACGCGAGTGAGTGCATTTGTGTTTAATGTGTTGGCAACGAGAACTAGTGTAGTGTAAAAAGCAATGTTGGCAGATGTGAAAATCATCTGCTAGTCACGCAGTGAAATCTAGTGGGCGATTGTGAAACTACTGTCGGCGTATGCGCAGTAAGTAAGTTCGGACTTAGAATCTGGCTGGCAAGTGGCAAGTAAGCTAATCTAAACTTGAGCCCCCATAGGCATATATACTTATGCTTTTTGAAAATCCTGAGACATACAGCATTAAATGTGTTCATGAAGAGTCAGTTATACTTCTCTGAAGATACAATCTTGCACAAAACATCTACCTCATTTGAAATATACCAAGAAATTCTAAACAACTGAAGGTTTTAAAATTGTACTTCACTAAAAGTGCCTCTAACTGAATCAATAGATAACTTGTTTCTTTCATCTTTCTACTGTGCTCTTAGTAGTGAAAATACTCTTTTAGCATTAGTATTTGTGTTGCTTTGCCTCCACAGAATACCAACCTTTTGCCTTGGAGTGCAAATGCTACATTGCCAACCACTCGTTCAATACATGAATATACTCTTTGACTGTAGCCGATGTTGCCATAGTGATTGCAGTTGCGGCTAATAAGCAATTATTTATTTCTGTTTTCGCAGTTGCCAGTTCATTTTCTTATGATCACTGCTTGTTTCTGAAAATGTAGGACATTAGAGACTTTTCAAAAATTCCTCTCAGACACCAGAGAAATGGTTAAAATGTAGGACATGTCTGGGAATTTCCGGATGTCTGGTAACCCTAGCTGAACTCTACAAATAGAACATGAGTTTTCAAATGTAGGTAAGAAGCAAAGCTTGTGTGCTTCATGCTGTGTTTCATTACATAATGGTCATTCCTGTATCAATAGACAAACTGATCTGCACACTTAAGTCAAGATTACTATGAACTTGGTGTGAGAACAATGTCACACGGTATTCAGTGATACTGTTTAGCATTGACTTAATGTAACTTAACATGACTTAAGGAGTATCAATATCGATCTGTTCCAGCTGTTTAAATTATGCTCTGTTGTTGTGTGGTAATACAAACTAATTGGCATAGTGAAATGCACAGAGAATACAATAAGTAAAGCAATAACCAGGTTTTTAAAATTAGATTGTTATATTATGGTTTTGAAATGCAATGCTGCTTGCATGACCATGGCAGAAAAACAAGAAACAAATAGTGGCTTACCATTTGAAAAAATCTGATGTGTTGCACTCACATGACTTTCTCTACTCTTGTACTAACCACTCTTACAAACTCTTATTCCTGTGTCATTTGCAGAAATTATCTTATTGCTTATTTCCTTGTAGGTACAAGGGGAATATGGGAATACAGTAGGCTTTGAGCGATAGTCAAATCTTTTAAAGCTTTGAGATTCCGTTCTCTTTGGATGGCTAAGATATAAAAAAATGAGTAATGATCTTACATTTGTGGAAATTATAGGTATTGTAAAACTAACACAAATAACAAGGAATTTCTCCCAAATGGTTCACTCTACAAACAAATTTATTTAGACCTAAATTGTGCTTCAACGAGATATATTTTTTGTATAGTAAGACTTGGTCTATCTCTTACGGTTTGCCAGTTATGCTAAATCCATCCAGAGTAAACAGGACAGAAAATTCAAAATATACATTTCATTTGTAATAAAAATATCTTAAACATATGGCGTTTTAATCAAAATTGTTAAGAGCCTTTTTCAAAATGCTCAAAATTTTCGAAAAATTTTGCATGTGAAGGGTACTTTAGGGTGCAGAAATCTTCTTCAAAATCATTGTGCCTTATCCTTAACAGATGTTAAACTTAAATGCCAATTTTGGTTTTTAACCAACTTTTCGTTTTTGAGTTATGCTGTCCACAGACTGACAGACACACACACATGGACCTTTTCCTAAAAATGCTTTTTTTGGATTCAGGGGCCCTCAAAACATATATTTCTGGTGAAACTTTTACATCAAATTTTTGGGTAGAATACAATACTTCCTCTACTTACTTGTAAAGAAAGTAGAAATAAGAAATTTTGCATGAAAGGAATAGTGTAAGAAGGGTAGATTTTCTTAAGTCTTGTACTGCACTCTAAGAAAAAGCTAAAGTTAAAAGTTTGGTATTTACCTGATATTTCATTTTGGTGTTGTGCTATTCAAGGTACATGCAGACCCATGGACCTTTACTAGGGTGACAATTATGTAATGAAATACAATATTTTATTGAACCTTTCAGTATAATCTTAAGCAATTGTGTAGTAACTGACAAAGTGCAGCTAATAAACCTTTTTTTTCAGATCTGCAAGTTTACTTTAAAGTATGCTGTAAAATTGAGCAGCTTATGATCAGTTGTTATATTTTGTTTTGAAATATTTTTTTGAAGCTGTTATGGCTGTGCAGCATCTATTATAAGAATGGAAATGAAATTATTCTGTTTTGTTTGGCTTTGCACTGCTTTATTCATTTATTTTTTGTTGTCACTTGCTTTAGATATGTCAAATGGTGAGACAGCTGCAGAAACCAGCACAATGAAGGAAGGTGGGTAAAGTGGTTACGTGGTGAGAAACTATGTGCAATTGTATATGTTGGCTGGAAAACTGGAGATATAGTTTCAAAAATCTTTATCTCTTTAAATGTTCTTGAGGCTCTTAAGTTTTATTGATGTTCGGATGATAATTATTTTATCATTGCAGTCTAGCACTGTAATAGCTGTTTTAAGTTGATTCAGATCTGATAATTTCAACACGGGTTCTTCCTAATCTTTTAAGTGCTCAATAAACATTGTTGGAAATGTAAACAAATGTGATTTGAAGTATTTGTTTCTGCAGGTGTTCATTTTATGCAGGCATAGGTTTGAATATAATATCATATATAACATTTATTCAGGTTACCAAAAATAAAGATGGCTGATGCCATATGTCAGTATGGCAAATATTTTTTTAATTAATTAATTTATTTATCCATCACCTGATAACCTATGTGGTACAGCTTGTCTGTATGCTGAATTAATGCTGTAGTGTAGGGTTTTCCTTTTTGGTAGCCATGTTGGTAGTCTGATATTATACTATATTTTGAAAGGAATATAGAGACTACAGTTGGTAAGAAATAACCTGGCACTTGACAGCTATGTGATTTACTTACCTGCGAGCGAGGCTAGTCCTGTCTCACCCAATCATGTTACAAACACATCGCGCAACGATTAGTCGATTGGACGAGAAAGGGCTAGCCTTTTCGCAGCTAAGTGAATCAGTTAGCTGTCAAGTGCCAGGTTATTTCTCGCCGACTGAAATGAATACTGCTCTTTCTAGTAATTTAGAAAAAAACTGATAATACTGAAATTGGTCTATTATTCTGGGCCTCTAATTTTGATCCTTTTTATATACTGACTTCATTCCTGTTGTTTGAAAGTTTTCTGGAAGACTACCTTCACCCATAGATAAATTCATTATGTGTGTTAACTATTTTATTATGTGAGTCGAGTATTCTTTAAGTAGTAGTATATTTGGAAACCTGATCTGGTAAATGCCCGGTTTAACAGAATATTTGGGCTTTAGACTGTCTGTAAAACCAAAAGTTCATTAATTAGGAGTGTTGTTGAAAATTAGGAATGGGACTTCAACACTCAGTGGTATTGAAGTATGTGTAATACTTGGAGATAAACCTTCAATACTTTTTTTTTAACTTTTGCATTATTGTAAGCCGTTGCATTTTACTTTATGCTAGATAAGGATGAAAGGAGTCGAGTCTCCCATGTTACTGCCTCGTATGTATCCCCAAAGACTCTCACGTTCCATTGTCTGTTCAGTTCTCCAAGATAGAGGCTGATGAAGCTATTGCTGTAGTGGTCTTGTCTATCCCCTATTAAAAAGAAGGAAAAAAGAAAGAAGGTGGTAGGTACACCCAATTAACAGCAAGCAGCATTGGCATGGCAATTTTTACACGCTGTATCCTCCACTCGTGAAGATAGTGACAACATTTTAAATTATTTTTGAATGTCAGCTTCTTCATTTAATGAGCTTCTTTCAAATATAAAGGGATGCTTGCCCTTCTATGCATCACAAGTGGTATCCCATAACACAGAACAAATTTCAACCTCACTTATTAATTGTTCTGTATCCATATTTGCAATTGCAGAGGCCCTTGGAGAAGCAGAACGCAAACAAAATGCACTGACGTTGAAGTGTTTCGCTTTTTCTCTTGTTATGCTAGTGAGTTGAGTGCGCAGACAGCTTGCAGATTACATGCGTTGTAGCATTTCATTTCCACTACCCACTAAGATGCGTGTTTACATGCGGTTTGCTTTCATGACCTTGATTACGTGCTGAGCATGTGTGCTGTTCTATTAGATACCTAGTGAAGCTAAGCTATGTGCATATTACATGCATAAAGTGCACCCAAAATAAATGCTCATGTGTCCTTCAGTCTCAAGCTGGGAAAGTGAAACTGGAAGAAATTGTTGCATATGCAAACCTTGGATCTGATACCTGCTGATACATTGAGTGTTGCTTCTTCTTGTAAAAGCACCATCTGTAGTTCATTTAAATGCAACTTACAGTTGTTTACTGTTTCTAAAAGTACAAAGAACAGCAAAAACCATTAGAAACTAACAAAGAACAACAAACAACTTTAATGTGTGCTATTAATCAAGGAATTAAATTACATACCACTAGAGTAGGGTTGCCATAATCCAAGAACCAAAATCAAAGACAGAGTCTAAGCATTAACGCTGTCAGCAAAGGAGTGTCATTAATGAAGAAAATTAATGTTAATTATTATTTATTTATGCCAACAAACTTACTGTTGGTGTTTTTAAACACACAAGCCGTGTGTGGGCAAAGTTTGAGAGGTAGAACTGGAACTTAATCTCTCAAACTTTGCCCACACATGGCTTGTGTGTTTAAAAACACCAACAGTAAGTTTGTTGGCATAAATAAATAATAATTACCATTCTGAAGGTTATTTAATCCTGGGATATAAAGTACTTATAATAGTAAGTCACCATTGGAGTAATTTGTCTCTGATGTGAGACTGCCCTTGTGGTTTACCAGGAGAAATACAAACTGGTTTGAGAATATAATGCCATTCTAGCAGTTTGTCACAATAGCTCAGTGGTTAGAGCGTCCGCCCGGCAAGCGGAAGGTCTGTGGTTCAAATCCCAGTTGTGGCATTGAATTTTTAAGTTCCAGTTCTATCTCTCAAACTTTACCCACACACGTCTTGTGTGTTTAAAAACACCAACAGTAAGTTTGTTGGCATAAATAAATAATAATTACCATGTGAAGGTTATTTAATCCTGGGATATAAAGTACTTACAATAGTAAGTCACCATTGGGGTAATTTGTCTCTGATGTGAGACTGCCTTTGTGGTTTACCAGGAGAAATACGAACTGGTTTGAGAATTTAATGCCATTCTGGCAGTTTGTCACAATAGCTCAGTGGTTAGAGTGTCCGCCCGGTAAGCGGAAGGTCTGTGGTTCAAATCCCAGTTGTGGCATTGAATTTTTAAGTTCCAGTTCTACCTCTCAAAATTAATGTTAGTTTGCATTAAGTGACTTTTTAATTAAAACATTATACACAAATTACTGAAATATACACAATTGTGTTGCTATGGTCAAGATCTGTTTTAGACTAAGATTTGTACCAGTCATATCTCTCTGAGCATTGAACAGAAAAAAGGAACCTGTTTTGATTCTGAGTCTGTGAAAAGCAGTGTAGCTTATATTTTTCATGTTATGCCGATAGCATTGTGTACAACAAAAGTGCATTTTGAGACATCGAGAGTTGGATACAATTTTGTTCCATACAATTTCTATCCTATTTTTTGTATCCAACCTGGTTGTGTAACATGTGATTGAGTTGCACCTAATTTTTTCATCCAACAACTAGGAAATAGCCAATCAGCATCTTTAACGTAAAAATATGGCAGACTGCACAGACAACATGTATCAACTGTTGTATATTAATGGCTCATGGCACTTTTAAAGTGATTGGCATTTTAATAAAACGTTTAATTTTTTTCTAGAAGATTCGTTAACAATTTTTCGTGATCATTAACATATATTACTGAGGTGATTATTACATAGCTATATTTCATGAATAATAAGAAATCCAGTTAACAGTATGTTTACATTTTATGTTATGAAATGAGTTCAAATCTCCTGTCCACCCATACTAGGATTAAAACCATTACAATTGTTCCTTATCTCTTTCATGCTTGTCTCATATTTGTGTCCTGGTGTGTAATTTTGCATTGAACACGATGCAATACTTGAGGTTGAGAAATCAATCTTTATCAATTCATAGAAAATTGCGATAGTTTTCCGGGTCCTCTAACCTCAATTTGTTTTGTAGTAGACCCAATATACCCCGGCCCGTGTCCTGTTCTCATGACCTTGTCCACCGATGTCTTTTACTTCTAATACATCTTTGCTTCCTACTGAGACTCGTGGAAATGTATCCCAAACCTATACTTAATATAACAACTGCTAAATTAATGTTTGCATCCCCCATGTTTATTTCTCATGCTTGCTATGTGAACTGTCATTTGTATTGGACCAAAATGCATCATAGTGTGACAGACACTGTTTCTTTTGTGTGCAATTCCATTGGATAGATAAAGTTTTGTCAAAAAAGTTGCACCATGGGACACGGGCTTTACTTTACTGGGCTTTTACTCAAAAATTGTAAGTGTATATGGCAATAAACCATCTTATCTTATATGTTTTCTTTGTTTAGCTCCAGAAGTAGATTATGGCCTTCTCCATAGTACTTTACTCGCTGTTTAAAAATGTTTTTACTTCACATTTTCGTATTCATGTATGTATGTGTCCTGTGTAACGATCCAGCAGAAATGAACAAAGACCACTTGAAGACCTGTGAAGCATTAAGATCAGAAGAAACTACAGTTCAAAAGTATTGGAAACCACGAAAGCTAATGGCTTCATTGCCAGATGCAAGGCACTAGAAAACAACAACATTTTCGTATTCACTTTCTTTTGAGTTTTGGAAAACATAACCTGATTAGAAAACAGAAGCTTCTTTGAATATCCATCATGTGTGCCAAGTAGAAAAATAGCCAATCAGCATAATTCCCATTAAAATAAGTTTACCCTAATAGACCTTCTAGTATCTTACTTCACATTATGTCCCTTCAAATTAAGTAATGTTCATCGTAAACCCGGCATTACTTCCACACAATTTCTTTGCATTCTTTGGCTAATATCATGTGCCAAAATATCTAATTACACTGATAAAAGCATTAAAGCAATTGACACAGTTATATTATGGCAGCAATACATGTTCAACAACTCGTTACATTAACTTAAATACTAGTTTCACCAAGTTATCTATACATATTCTTTATTTAAGAAGAAACTACTGAAATTCTGGAAAACTACCTTGGCATGGTGACACACATTGAATGTCCTTTCTGTAGGTTTTATTAAATTTCCTCTACTAACATGTGTCCCATTCATGAGGAAAATCCTTTGGATTTTGAACTAAACATAGGAAAATTGTATCTAAACAATGTACATATTGTATTTGTTCACATTCCTTCACAATGTCTTTTCTTATAAGCTTGTTGGTTGCTTAATAAATAAAAATAAATAAATGTCTCACAGATGACTTTGTTAGTAATTCTAACAAGTCTATTGATTACCCAACCACTTAAGTAATACTGTATAAAGGTTTAATTTACTTCGAAAATCATACATCTTTCAATTGGCTCTTGACTCGGTATATAAGTGTTCCGTGCAACATTTATCATCTGAATCACATGTATAAATGTTACTGCAGTAGGATAAACATAACCAGTGTTGCAAACCTCTGAAAGCACCCCTTAACAGTTTATTGATAATCTGTTGGTAGTATGTACGGAGGTATTTTTTTACACATGGTGAACGGCTTTGCTAGGACCTGCGCAAGTGACATCATGCAAATTTATGGTGGGGGTAACAGGTCTGTTTCTTACTTGAAATAAACAAGACATTGCTGATAATACAAGCAGGTACTGTACTTAATTATGCACTGCTCCGCAATGTTTACTACACGCAAGTTGGAGAGATACTAACCTGATACCCCTGTCTTATAGGTAAAAAACAAACACGACCATAAACCACTGCACAATTTCCAGCAATTTGCCATATCTAAAAAATATCTCTGTACTGAGCACTTGAAGTGTCAGTCTGGGTGGCTCAGTTGGTTAGATGCTGGCCTACTGATCTCAAGGTTGCAGGTTCAAATCTGGCCCTGATGATGGTTTCCAAGTGTGCTTAAAAACGATAACTTCATATCAGTAGATTTACTGGCATGTAAAAGAACTCCTGTGGGATGATAAATTCCAGCACACCGGCAGTGCTGATGTGATCCTGGCTATTGACAGTGTCGTTAAACAACAACATTTTTTAATTTAAACACTTGAAGCTTTCCTGGTGGTAATATGAAAGCTTGGAAACGTTTCCAGAATTTCCCTGCCTGACACCCCGAGAGGAGTTACTTTCATCTCTGTACTGAGTTAAACGTAAAATAACATGGACATCGCAAAGGGGAGGCAAGGGGAGACCATGGTATTGTGTCCTTAACTGTTTATACAGACCCTGCATACCGCTGCCATCTGAGTATTAGAGAGAGCTAGTAACAAAGTTTACGTCACTTTTGAACACTTGCAGCTATACCGAAATTCTGACTGCAAAGGGTTAATATTAATAAGACAAAACTTATTTCTTGTAGTATGAGCTACCCGTGTTCATTAATAATGTTACACACTAACTGTAGACGCTTCTTCAAATTGCACCCCCTCCTCTACTGTGGTGTTTAACCACTTCTCGCTCATATTATTTTTTTTTGATAAATGGTAAGAATACATCATATTTTTTTCTTTACGTTTTGTAGTCACTGGTTATTACTTATAATCACTGTACTCTTGTCCCAACTTAATGTAAACACAGGTCATCAACAACTAACTGCAATAACAACTAACCCACCATATGCCAAAACCAAAGAACACCACAAAATATAGTACCTTAAATATTGGCAATTATCTGTGAATTTTCAAGATGTATGATAACCCTGGTAAAGAATACTTGAGTGTAATGCTATTCCTAAACCTCCTGAGTAAATATTGTTCTGTTGCATCATAAACACAAGGCATGAGTCCATGTGGTGTTTGTTTGTGTTAGTCACAGCTGATGCAAACACCAAATTATCACGGAGGGATACAAGGTGTGGGTCTCAGGCTGGATGGATTATAGGTGCTGTGTGTAGGAATCCGACTAAAAACGTACAACAATGTATAGAAACAACACTAGGTTTTAATACCTTTCTATTATCCTGAGTATTCTTGGGTTTGTAACATTGTTCTTTATTGTGTTAAAATATAAAGAAAAACGCTTAGCCTCTCTTGTCATTACATCCAGTAGCGCATCATCAAAACAGAGGCGGAAATACTGACTTATGTTATTGTTAGCATCCACTGCAAACTTCAGGCTAGAGACTGATGTAAATGGATATCTTGGTGGAGCTGGAGTTACATTGTCACCTATTTGCAATTGCAGTTAGCTATACAGAATTACTAGAATCTGCATCAGAATCACTTTCAGTTAATGCTACTGAACTGTAGCTGCCAGATTCCTCAAGGGAAATACTATCTTTCGAAATTGTATTTAATGTTGGATCTGGATGTGTTGCAGGATCATAATCTTCATTGTTGGAGAAATGTAAATATCTCTTCAACGCAGTCAACATACTAATTCTAGACATCACAGAGCACAAAGATAGTCATTCTACCTAGCTGGTGCACTAAATTAAAAGGTTCTGAACAAGAATAGTCGTAATAAAGCCACAGAGAACTAAGATTACAAGATAACTTGGGTTAGAAATTTTTTGACCATTTCTTAACACTTTCACTGCTGAGATATTTTGCTATTATGCCGTTCATCCTCTAATTCCTAAATTGGTTTTTATATCCCTTTCCGATGCATCTTGGCTGAAGTGATTCAGATAGCCATGACAGTTAAAGCAATACACAACAAACTGGCCATTCATTCAAAGCCAAACATCGAGAGTTTAAATTCTAGCAACTGCAGTCAAACGTGCCTGTGGTAAAGGAAGGCCAGGGCCCAAGTAAAATAATTGGTGTAATGACACACTTGGAAGCTGATGGTTACATTTGACTACAGTTGGATGGATTTTGCTTTGTATCTGAAAAAAAAATAAACCTACAGTTTTATTGCAAAAATTTAATGTCTTAAATTAATATTTTTACAATAGGAAATGTCTGCAAATACTTGAATTCAATTTATTTAGGTTAGCATAACAAGAAAGCAGAACATATCTCAGCAGTGATATAGTTAGTGCCCCATCGTCTATGTGACGGCAAATGTAGTGAACAAGCTAATTACAAGTATTCTCGGGATAATAGGTGAAGTGGTTAGCTGTTCTCCTTTACATTCAATCCTATGCCTACATAAAAGAACGTGTGATGGTATAAGATTTTGAAAACCCACACTGAGGACACTAATGTATTGTTTTCAGAGATTTATATGTGATAACTCTTCAAGGTAATAAAGAATTAAAGTTTGTAAAATAGTAAAGTTTCCAAATGTACAGCATCAAGCTGTTGGTTAATTTAAAGTCCTTAGCTGTTTATTTTAATACACATGTGTATGGATATGTATAATTACTTATCTATAGACGGATATCTAACTCCTTACAGACACCTTGAATGTAATACTACCTTTTTTGAAAGCATGCAAAATGTAATATAACATATGAATTTGTTCTAAGTTAATTTTGTGGAATGAAGTGGTTATCTCTGGGTTGGCATCTGCATGTATAAACATTCTTAGTTCATAAATTCTTTGTTTCTTCCTATGACTTTCATTCTTTACTTCATTATTTTTCTTTGTAGAAACAAAATTCTTTCTATATACACTTTTTCAAAGTTTTCACAAACCTATATTGATTTCTTTGTTCTGTTTCATCATCTTTGGGGATATGGTTTGGTGAGGTTTTTATTTACAGGCTTGTGATGTCATTTTTTCTTGTTGACAGAAAAACCAGAAGCATCAGAGGGCTCCAACAGCGGAGAGTCTACAAAACCCAGGATATTGGCACTACTTACTATTATCGCCTTGAGCACTTTTTTCTTGTAGTTGGTTTCGAGGTAAGCATCTGAAATTTCTTGGAGTTCTGAAAACGTTATTCATTTTGCATGATTAATATCTTGAATGAGAGAAAGAAAACTGAACTTGTAACTGCTACTTTGATCTTTGATAATGTATCTCATATTTTTAGGTCTTTAAAAGCCATTTTAGGCAATTAAAATTCAAATATTTTTGGAAGTATATGAGTCGACCTACTTATAGTTTCACTTAAGCTTAGTTTTATCCAGACATGTTGCAAAGACAAGCAGCTTCATTGTGAACGGTTCTCGACTGGTGGCCAAAGAGGAAACTTCTGTTGTGGTTGTGACTGCGCTGCTAACTTGGTTGCTGGATATAAACTTCAGTATGTCATCTGCTTGTGGTATTTCAGAATTCTGGCTAGGTGAACATTCTTCATTATATATATTTTCTCCCAAATCATCAGTTCAGGTGTTGTTTTTAAGTGTTTTAGTAATTTAATATCCTGTTCTATGCTGTGCTGACTTGGGCAGAAGTGATGTCCTATGGCTGATTTGTTGATTTTTTTTAATTTTATGAAACATTTTAGATATATAAAATACAAACAAATTGACAAATCAGCCATAGCCCATCACTTCTGGCCAACTCAGCACAACATAGAACAGGATATCAAATTAATAAGAGCTTCTTGGTTTACCAGCCATGTAACATTGATAAAGTTGCTGAAGCTTTCTGCCATCTTCACTCTGTGGCCTTCTTCAGGAAAGTGATGCATTTCCCCTGCCTAGGTGGTGCATACATTCTCTGGGCGGAGGGGCGGGGCCACTTGATGCTGCCCAATGGGGAACTGGTGCTCTCTGATTGGACCAGCAGAGAGTACTGACCATATATAAGGTATTTTCCCTAGTTTTCTGATGTTTGGGAATTTTTGTCCATGCTGTGCTCAGCCCTAGACCCCATTGTCTCTATTGAAATTGTTTGGCTCAATTGCTTCTTTAGTAAGCCTGTCATTATATCGGCCACTATGGTGTAGTTGATGGCACCTTGGTTAATTTGGGAGAAAATACATATAAGAAAGTTCACCTAGCCATGAATTTTGAAATACCACAAGCAGACGACATACTGAAGTTTATATCCAGCAACCCAGATAGCAGCACAGTCACAACCAAAACAGATGTTTCGTCTTTAACCACCAGTCAAGAAACTGTTCACAATGAAGGCACTTGTCGTTGGATCAAAGTAAGTTTAAGTGAAACTATTAGTGTCTATAGGTCAACTCATGTACTTCTAAAGATATTTGAACAATTTCACTGTCTATATCACTTCATATATATTAAATTGAATTAAAATTCAGTTTCAAGCTAAGCATTTGATTTTAGGCATCTAAAATATATATTTTTCTAAAATCACAGTATGGTTTATAAGGCATTAAACATTAAAACAGTAAAATTTCTAAATTATTTTGCTTAGAAACCTTTTTTTTATGCCTTGAATTATGAGTTTGTGTTATAATATGCACTTATAAAGTTAAGGTAATTAACTATTCACTTCATAACAAAAGTGAACAGGAACCTTTGACCCTGGATTTATAATTGCATGAAGAAAGCACCAAGGCAATAAAATGTTTACTCATTCATTTATTTTATTGTCATCGTTTGAGCCTTTCAACCAATGTATATTGTTATTGGATATGTCATATAACATATTTACAATATGAGATGTGGGTTTACAGATATTAGATTACAATTACATATAAACAGACAATATAAAATATTTCCAATATAAGATGCAGAGCTTATAGCTGTTCAACTACAATTACACTGTAAACACCCTAGATATAAAATGTTCTTCACATAAAATTAGGGTTGATATATTCCAAGAACTGAAAGCCAGGACAAGATCTAAACATAAAGCCAAGTGACATAAAGTGTTAAAGAAATGAATTTTAGTTTAGGTGGTGCTGTGGTCGAGCAGTTAGAGCGCTCACCTACCACCTAGGCGGCCTGGGTTCGATCCCAGGGACCCACATGTGGTATTCATGGTGGACGAAGCGGTGTCAGGGCAGGTTTTCTCCAGGTTCTCCGGTTTCCCCTGCCACTCATTCCACCAATTGCTTCATTATCACATTTCCAATCATCGATTTCACCTGCATTTCATATCATCCTCCTCCTCATTCTCATACCTGGTGCTTCGCTGACCACCTACTTCCAGGTCTTCACTCTCTCTGGTCCAGAGGTTTCTCTGCTCCCCAACAGGCGTCTTACCATAAGCACTGGCTTGTAAGTCTTAGTGGGTGTAAGTCCTACATAAGGGGAGGATAATCAGGAGAAGAAGAAGAATTTTAGTTTACATTAATTGAAGTTTTAATCAAAGCAATTAACACAGAATATTACGATAATGAAATTAGGTATTCTATACAAGTATAAAGGACAGCTTATTGGGTTAACCCAGAAACAGCTGACATTTTTTCCCCATTGTGGTGCGGCCTGGTTATATTTGGGAGATATTCCATCTGCTGGGTTGCATTATTGCTGCCAACTTCGTAAAATACAACCATGGCAAAGGTACGGCTATAGTTGCAATTATTGCATCCATTATGTTGCCAGAGAAGCCAACCAATAGATTTTAAAACAAGATTCTGTTTAGACGTATTACTTAATGAATCTGGACACCATTGTATTGCTCGTGTTTGCGTTATTTTGTTTTGAATTGTTCTAGAGCATTATATGAACTTATAGTTACTGTTTGTTATTTTTGTGTTCACAACACTAGTGCATTAAATATATATTATGATATTTACTGTTCAGAAGTGATTTTATCCAAAAGTGTTGCAGAACAAGATTTGCCAATGATGAGTAGGTTCCTGTGTTATGTGGTAACGACGTTCAAGCAATATCGTTTAAGAGCATGTTACTTTAAGCCTGTGATATTTGAGGTTAGATATAGTGCTTTTATTATGGATGTTGGCAGTACTGCTTTTTGGTGTAATTTTGTCTGCAGTTTAGTGTAATTGGCCATATTGAATTCTTGGGAACTGCCGATAAGCTGTTTCTCTTATAATTACTATTTTTTATGCCAACACATGTACTGCTAGTGTTCTTGAACACACAAGCTGTGTTTGTGGGCAATGTTTGAGAGGTAGAATTGCTTGGAGTATTTATATCTGATGTGAGATTCCCTTTGTGGTATACCAGGAAAAATGCAATTGGTTGGAGAATTCCATGTCCTACTGGCAAGTTGTCACAGTAGCTCAGTGGTTAGAGCAGCCATGCATGAAGTGCAATGTCTGTGGTTCAAATCCTGACTATGACATTGAGCTTTTCAGTTTCGATTCTACCTCTCTAATATTGCCCACACATAGCTTGTGTGTTTAAGAAAACCAGCAGTAAATTTGTTGGCATAAATAAATAATAGTTACCATGTAAAGGTGACTTAATCCTGGGACATAAAGTACTTATGATTGTAAGTCACCCTTGAGGTACTTACCTCTGATGTGAGATTCACTTTCTGGTCTACCAGGAAAAATACGAAGCAGTTAGAGAATTCAATGTCATACTGGCAAGTTGTCACAGTAGCTTAATGGCTAGGGTAGCCACATTTGAAACATGAGACAGTTATTATAGGTGTCCCCAGAAGTATTTAAAATAAATATGAACTTGACTCTGTTTATCCAGCATTATTCTTTTGTCGGGAATATTGTATATTTGTTGATGTGTTTGTTAGCCTTTATATCTCAAATGTGTTCGTTTAATCAATGATTATTTGTATAAATATCACATTAGGAATGTTAATAATATAAATAGCCATTGTTTTCTTGGCATATCCAAGATCAATTCTAATACACAAAATATGACGTCTTCAGAAATGTCACAGAAAGTGTCATTAAATAAGCCAATATCTGAATATTGTCATAGCAACGAATCAATTTCCAGTCTTCTTGGATCTATGGCTTTGAGGAAGCCAGATGCCAATTTCGGAAAGGCTCCAAGAAATTGGCTATTAAAAAGATATAATACTCTAAGACTGAAGCATCTACTAAATTGACATGTTTACTACATTTGGCACATCAAACTATTCACAACTAAACAGTTCCAAGTCTTTTGCACTCTATAACTACAATGCTTGACTTCACATTTACAATATATAAGTACATACAAATAACAAATAAATAAACCTGAAGAGATAGCTAAGGTTTAAAGGTATACAGAATACTGTGTTACGTACTGTAATTTCAGCCATCTAAAACAAAAAGATCACATTGATTTCTCATAACCTTAGCACTTTGCATGTGGTGCTTCCATTTTTGCTCAGCTGCTTATGCACAAGTATATTTATTTACAATCCATGAGGTTTTCAATTATTATCAATAAAAGACTGAAAGAAGATGCTGATGCTTCTTGGTTTTGGCTTCATACGTACTAATTTTCCAAGAATTGGAAACAAGATTTTTCAGAAATAAACTTGGAATTTATGAATTTTGGGAAAAGGAAATTAGTATAATACTCTTCTACTGAGCTACTATGGCCATCAATACAAACCACATAATTAAGTTCTCTTGTCTCATTCCTATAGATTCTAGACTAAAAATGCAACTGACTGGCCAGTTAGATGTTACAAGAAGTTAGATGTCGGGTTTGGCAAGATTCCGCTAAATCATATAATATATAATTTTGGATGTACCAAAACGTATAAAGCAGTGAAAGAAAAGTATTGAGATTGATTTACAACTCAATTATACAAAGGTGCAAAGAAATATTTCAATAAGTTTAAAAATGGAGTTCAATAATATGTGTTGTTCTATACCACGCCCAGAGAAAATATCATAGCTGTGACTTCATAGCAGCGCTAATCATATAAAAAATCGCACCAAGTGGAAGGTCTATGGTTCAAATCCTGGCTGTGGCATTGAATTTTTCAGTTCTGATTCTACCTCTCAATTATATACAAGTGTTTGTACTGCTGAATTCCATTTTACTCTAACCAATTATAATTGTCTGATCTTTGGATGAAAGACAGTAATTTGCACTGATTTTGAACCGTTCACAAAATTCACTGCAGGTTACACTTTTCATGTTGTATTGGAATGAAGTTAATGTCAGCCTGACCATTGTGCATTCATCAAAGAAAACATTCCCTACATTAACATTATGCCCAGGATTGTATTTCTGAACATTGCTCTTCAGAAACACAACTCGAAAAATGACACCTACTTTTTACGAGGCAATGTTTACAACATGAAGTCATCAATTATTGATCTAAGAACACAAAAGACACAGTATTGGAATTAATGTTTGCAACATATTGCAGTTTATTGTAAAGTTCTCCATTGTCTAGTCTACAACAATTCTGTAGGGAGAATCTTTTCAATGAAATGCATGAAGTAATGCGAACCCAGAAGGTGGAGACAGTAAAGTGAAACAATAATTTAATTGAATCTTGAACCAGTTAATACAGTACTTCACTTACTTGAAGTTTAATTGAACATATTAAACGAGCAATTCTTGTATATATATTCTATGCAGCTTGGAAACAGCTCTAACGATTTTGATCAAATTTTGTATTCAGATAGGGTTTTGCTTTTTAAGTTTATCTATACAGGATGTTAATGAACTACACGGAAATATTTTTAGAGGATATGGAGATGTCTTAAACAAGTAATTAGAGATAGGAGACTTATGACCTGATCGTTCAAATTTCGAAGTTACGGCTATAAGTGTCTAAAGTGCCAGTACGCTACTGACTAATTTCAACCATTCAAGAGCGCAACACACAAATAGGAAGGGACGTCTTAGAGCGTGCCTCTCTGGCACAATGATTATGACATTAACGTTCGAGCATAAGGTGCTCATCGTGTTCGCACCTCGTTCGCTTCTTTCCTTGTTTCTATTTATTTTCTTTATTCTCAATAGAACATGTTAATGCTGTTTTCATCCAAATTTTAAATTATATTTCAATGTATGCAATTTGTTCCAACATGCCAGTACAATCAATACAATTCCAGCTAACAAAAAGTTGAAACCTGCTTAATATGTTAATATTATGTTAATATGCTGCACTTGAGAATGGAAAGCACTTTGAAGGGTCACAGAAAGAGCAAAAGCATAAAAAATCTCAGAATTTGCATCAGTTTTATAGGAACTGCTCAAAAATGTGGCCTGAATTTTCATGGCAAAATTGACAGCGCCAAAGGAAGGATTGTCATACTCTATTCAAGATTTCTGCTGTGAGCTGAATAAGGAAATGATAGTATCTTCATATGGAATAAAAAATAAAGCAAAATTAGTATCTGCATGATAGGAAACGAACTCATGACCTTCATGACTACAGCCTTTGATGTTACAAATTGAGCTGCAAGAGCAATCAATGAAACGTCTCTGAAGTAGGCTTCACAACGCAAGAAGGCAGCTAACCTTGTTCAGTGTCGCAGTGTCAGGTAATTAGTCCGAGATTGGAGAGATCTTTGTGGCATTAAATCTTGAGAAAGCTGATAAAGGGCCGCTGAACATCAATATCTCTATACTTGGGTGGCAGTTTTAAACACATTCTAAAGCAATTTTTCACCAGGCTTTGCTTTAACACTGACTTATGAGCATCTTATATTAATATGTTTAACACAATATAACTGCGTATATTGTTTAGTCGCGGACCATACATTGCCTATCTCAAATTATTTATATCAGTCACATCTACAGTCTCTTGAGTTATTTCGATGTAACCCGGTATAGGTGTAATTCCTGAAAAAACACAGTTTTAGGTGTAACGGTCACAATTACTCTAAACCTTATTTTGGCTATAATTTCTTTGTTATTGGGTCAATTTCAACAAACAAGTCAGGATATTAAAGGTCTCATCAAGAGCTTTCAGAAAACCTAAAGAAAGTTGACTTAGCTGTCTTCACCTACGCATAACAGTCACAATTACTCTAAACCGTATTTTGGCCATAATTTCTCTGCTAATCAATTTCAGCAAATGACCTAGCATTTTAAATTCCTCTTCCAGGGCTATCACAATGCAGTATGAAATTTGACCTAGCTATATTAGTTTATGTGTTGCAGCTTGTCCTGTCTATATGTTCGAAATAGAAATACAACGTATTACATTTTATGGCTGAAATGATGGTGCTTATGAAATATTTATATGTATCTCTATCTCTTGTATCTCAGAAATGACTTAACAATTGCAAGAAAATTTTTTATTCAGTTAATGTTTTGCTTTTCAAGTTTATCTCAATAAATATCTTCTCCCAAAAAACTAAGACTTCACAAAAGCGGGGAAAAACACCGAGTGAAGCTCGGTTACCCAGGTACTTCCAACTTAATGGAAAAACCTGAAAATGAAAGCAAATACTTTCAAAACGTGTTCAATTAAAGTTCATGTCAGTGCAGTTATAGTGAATTTGGCAGCTCAAGGTTCCATTGAATTATTGTACATGAACTGTTTGCTGTCATAGTTAATAAATACAAAAAACTTTTTTTGCTTTCTTGTTAAAATTTTACTTCATTGCATTTATTTCAGTTGTGTGTATAATGAAATTAACTTAATAAAAGTGCATTTATAAAAAACCTGATATGTGAACCTGAATGACTTTCTCTGCTAATTCTTGTATAAAATATTCTTAAAATGCTTGTTGTTCTATGTACTTCATGTTAATTGAGATAAGCATTAATAGAAATTGAGGGGTTAGTGCAACAGTGGTCTAACCCATCTTTTTTAAAAATGAAGAACAACTGAGTTAACCTGGTGTTTTTTAGGACAAGGAAAAGCTCATTTGAATCACACTGATTGTTCACTGATACTTTCTCAGCATATTAAACAACAATGCACTGATCAGAGCTGAAATAATTTTTTTAGACAGTTGATAGTTAAAGTTTTAAAAGTTCATGACAGTGTTAAAAGTATAAAATTCTAGCACGCAGTGCTCAAAAGCTTTTAACGCTCCAACAATACCAACTTTGTGTTCTTGTGGAATATGTCCATCACCTCATTCCATTAGGCTGTGAATCTAAGTTACATAATGCTTGTTTAAAATGGTGGGTCATTTGAATTTGATTATGAGTAAGTTTAGAAAAAATTGTAATATTAATTAATTAAATTTTGTTATGTTATTTTCGTCATTTTATTATTTCCACTGCCTCCCTTATGTAGAATATTATGGTTTTGTAAAAGTCATGTTGCCAACACTGATGCTACACAAGGCAAATGTACATCGCAACCTATCATGACCATGAGAAAGATAAAACAATACCATATATTTATATATAATCTGTAACATATCTATAAATATTCAGGACTGTCTAAAAAATAGTGTATGATGCATGGGTTAAAAGGATTTTATTTTGTTCGTAGGTTTGCTGAGCTCCTCAGCCTACGGGCTTGTTTCGGAATCACATCAAAATGTGGAAAATTATTTTACACTGTCCATCTCATTTTCACACACATAAGCAGTAATAATTTTCAAATTCATTCTGTTATTAAGTGGTGTTGAAAGGTAATGAAGTATGTTTTATTCACTCAAGCTTTTGGAAGTATGATGTTTACAGTTTTATTTGCATGTCTATTTTACTTAATCAGACATGTCAAAAAATTCATTATCCATCTCATTTTCACAGGTTTGAGTAACATTTTCAGAAATCAAACTATTGTAAAATGTATGATAAACTGGTAGGACATATTGTAAAATGTCATTAATATCCTTAAGTTTGTTTGGGTTTACTGCTCTGGGTTTGACATATTTTGGTTCAAGCTTAACATTGCTAAGATCCAGGATGTGCTTATCCTTTCTTTTTTGCTGAGGTCTCATTGGCTGTTTATGGTTACATCCCGGTTGCACTCAAACAACATGGATTTTCGTCTGAGGTTAAATATTAGTAGCTTCACTTTAATATAAAGAACAGGTTTTGGTTCAAACAGAAGATAGTTCACATAAAACCTGACAGATGGCATCAATATTGCAAATTGTGTATTGGAAAGGGTTAAACTACTGTTGTACTGACACCCTCAATTGTTTTATTGCATATTTCCTGATAGGTACAATGGGAATCACAGAAAAAAGTTTAACAGCTGGTCACTGTGTGGTGGTTTTGATATCCTATTCTCTTTGTATATGGCCAGGACATAAAAATTGATTGACTCCCTGTTTGAGAAAAGGATAATTATTGGAAAATTGAAACCAATAACAAGCAATATCTCAAAAATGGTTATGTCCACAAAAAATGTATTAAACATAATTAGCTTTAACAAGGTCTATATGTTTAATTTCTCTACTATGTATAGTAAGTAGAGGAAGTATTGTATTCCAGCCAAAAATTTGAAACCAAGATTTCATTGGAAATACATGTTTTAAGGCCTCATGAATCCAAAAAAAGCATTTTTAGAAAAAGATCTCTGTGTGTTGATGGGTGTGCATACCAGCCTGTGGACAGCATAACTCAAAAACGAAAAGTTGGTTAAAAACCAAAGTTGGTAATTGACTTTAATAACTTTTAAGGATGTGACATGAAGAGTTTGAAGAAAATTGCTGCACCCAAAACTGCCCTTTACATGGAAAATTTTTCGAAACATGATTTTCTTAAAAATGGCTCTAACGATTTTGATTAAAATGATATGTTCAAGATATTTTTATGACAAATGAAATGTATATTTTGAATTTTCTGGCTATAGGCTGTGTAGTCCTGTTTACTCTGGATAACTTTTGAACAACTTGTAGACCAAATCTTACTATACCAAAAATGTAGATCTTGCTAAAGCATACAATTTATGTCCAAATACATGTTTTGTAGAGTGAACCACTTCAGAGATACTCCTTGTTATTTGTGTCAGTTCTGGAAAACAATTTTTTTCCAAATGGAAGTTCATTATTCATTTTTACTTTCTCTACTGGTAAGTAGGGGAAGTATTGTATTCCACCCAAAAATTCGATGTTGAGATTTCACCGGAAATATATGGTTTCAGGCCCCCAAACTCCAAAAAGAGCATTTTTAGAAAAAGGTGTGTGTGTGTGTGTGTGTGTGTGTGTGTGTGCGTGCATGCGTGCGTGCATGCGTGTGTCTGTGGACAGTATAACTCAAAATTGAAAAGTAGCTTAAAAAGCAAAATTGGTATTTAAGTTTTATGTCTTTCAAGGATACGGCACAAAGATTTTGAAGAAAATAGTCCCACCCTCAACTACCCTTTACATGGAAAATTTTGATTTTCTTGAAAATAGCTCTGGCGATTTTGATTAAAATGTCATACGTTTGAGATATTTTGATGACAAATGAAATGTATATCTTGAATTTTCTGGCCATAGCCCCTGAAGTCATATTATATATATATATATATATATATATATATATATATATATATATATATATATATATATATATATATATATATATATGGATGACTTTGCATAACTGGTAAACTGTTAGAGATAGACCAAATCGTACTCTACATAAAATGTAGATGATGCTAAAATACACAATGTATGTCTAAATCAATTTTCTTGTAGGGTGAACCATTTCAGAGATATTCCTTGTTATGTGTGTGAGTTTCTGAAAACTTTCATGAAATGAAACATTGTTGTTCATTTTTTTATATATTAAGTGTGCAAAGAGAATGGAATCTCAAAGCTTTAAAAGATTTGATTATCGCACAAAGCCCACCGTATTCTAATATTCCCCTTGCACCTACAAGGAAATAAGCAATAAGATAATTTGTACAAATGCTTATCTTAACTAACACAAAGAAGATATAGGAATAAGAGTTTGTAGTTATGGTTAGTACAAGAGTAGAGAAAGTCATGTGTATGCAACACATGATATTTTTTGTATATGCTAGCCATGCAAGGAGAATGTATTCCCATATTCCCCTTGTACCTATAAGGAAATAAGCAATAATGTAATTTCTGCAAATGTTTATCTCAACTAACATGTAGAAGGTACAGGAATAAGAGTTTGTAAGAATGGTTATTACAAGAGTGGAGAAAGTCATATGAGTGCAACACATCAGATTTGTCGTGTATTAACATTTAATCTCCACCTTGCTCTCTGTGTGACTCCAACAAAATCTTGGACAGTGTACATCTTAGGTGCGACCCTGCTGTTTCCTCTGAAGAAGATATCTCTCAAAATACTGGAAGGCCAGACTGCTAACGACTTTATCGCTGTATGCAGTGTATTAGATACCTACCTACATTTGCTCTATTTCTTACAGTTTTCCAATTATGCAAAGGTTATTGTAAATTAGGGCAACTTTTACAGTAAAACCTCATCTATCCAGACTAACTGAGACCAAAGGCAATTCAGAAAGTTGAAAATGTGGACAATCTGGGCTACATGGGTAGTAAGCAAAAAAAAATTGTTAAGCAGACTTGCCGCTTATGACCATAAAAAGCCATGTCTTGTAGTGTATTTTGATGATCTTCTTAGGAGGCTTAAATCGCAGGGTCTCCAATAATAAGGATATATATGGTTGTAGTTTTGTGAATTGAAGGGATTAAAGGGTTAAAGGATCACACTTGTAAAGAATACCTGCACATTTTAAGTTGAAAACACTGTGTTATTGAGAATTCTGCAAGTTACTTTAACATTTGTTATTAACACCACTTTGATTATTATTTATTTATGCCAACAACGAACTGGCTTGAGAATTTAATGCCATTCTGGCAGTTTGTCACAATAGCTCAGTGGTTAGAGCGTCCGCCCAGCAAGCGGAAGGTCTGTGGTTCAAATCCCAGTTGTGGCATTGAATTTTTAAGTTCCAGTTCTACCTCTTACCACTTTGATTAGTTAAAATTATGTCCTATTCTTAAGTTGAGTAATTCACATTTAACTATGGCCTTGCACACACACTTTATTTTTCTCTTTTAGCAATTTTTGGTGTGACCTATTATTGTTCTTTTGATGCAATGTTCAATATAAATTGTTCCGGTTCATGTGGTCGTTAAAGAAATTTTCACATATCAATTTGGCAAATGGTACCTCCCGAGTACTTCCAACGGACTGGCAAAATTGTGGGGCAATTTGCTTCCTCCTATTTACACCAGCCTGACTCACGTTCATCCTTTTTTAAAATGCTATGCTCTCATTGGCTCTTGACTTGTATTTTGAATATGAATTCTATTCGTTGTGTTGGCGCACCCATGCGATGAATGGCGTCGTTTCCAATGGCCTAAATTTATAATCCCTACAAATCTTGCAGAATTCTCTGCATGACTATGCTGTTATTTATTGATAAATAATTATACAAATTTAAATATGGATATATACATGGTAAGCAGAAGGTCTGTGGTTCAAATCCCAGTTGTGGCATTGAATTTTTAAGTTCCAGTTCTACCTCTCAAACTTTGCCCACACACGGCTTGTGTGTTTAAAAACACCAACAGTAAGTTTGTTGGCATAAATAAATAATGGATACATAAGTTCAATTATTCATTTAGATAATTAAATTAGTGACAAACTATTCCAAAATTGAAGGTAATTTTAAACATGGTAATTGAAAATAATAAATAAATTAATATTTAATACACATTGATCCCTTCTCTAAAAGGTCTAGTTGAAAATAACACTACAGTCTTGTAACAAAATTATATACAGTACTTGGTATGTATTGTGTACAAGACATTAAAAAATATAAAAGTCTCAATCGCATAAGATCACACCATTTCTTAACAAAGAATTGATCCACAGTCTTCTGTTTTAAACACGTGTGGCGTTTGAATGAAGTACGGTCACGCAAACACTTTAACATTAATAGTTCAGATGGAGTAGTGTCAGGATGATGCTCCAAGTACGTCATGTTTGTGTGCAACTCCCAATTCAGCAGTTGTTCTCTTCAATGTTTCTCCTTTATCAACTGGATTAATAGCATTCAACTGTTTATGTATTGAAACCACGACCTTCTTTGGCTGTGATGTCATTTTAAACTTGTACATTGAATTACACTCCCAAACACTTTGATAAGACACAAAAACAATCCAGTTGAAACACACACAATAAACTTAACCCTAGAGCAGGCGCACTGGTGTATTTTATACACCACATTTGCATTTTGTGCTCTAACGGATAAATACCTTAAGGTATCAGTACATTGTTGTCAGTACCTTTCATGCCATTGTTTAGCCTCCATTTAGTTGTGTCAGAGCGATTGTAGCATCAACAACTCAAAGGCAACGACAAGTTATTCTTGGAACTGCACCAGCGGCATATTTTATACACCACGCGCCCGGTCATGTAAGTACTATTTCAATTGTCAACCTAATCTGTTGTACTTTTACACAAAGCGGCTGCATAACGGATTATGTGTTTTAGAGAGGGCCATTATTATAGTGCATTATTAGCCACCAATATTTCGTGTTTCTAATTTTAGGGCCAAAACATATTTGACAGAAGAAGAATCAGAACGGTACCTTTTAGAGGTGCTCGCTGAAGAAGATGAGTGTGGGAATATTGATGATCTGTTTTCTGACGGAGAGGATGAAGTAATATTATCGAGTGATCATGATACTAACTCTGAAATTGAAAATGATGAAGAGCTGTATTCCTTTGATAGTAAAGCTGGTGTTTTCATTGTTAGGGATGAAAAAACAAAATGGATGAAAACTGAGGTGCATAGAAAAACATCCCGTGTACCAGCAAAAAATATTGTCAAGATCTTTCCAGGTCCTAAAATGGTAGCACAAGGGATTGTAGAGGAAATTGAATAATTCCATAAAATAACCAACATTGATATGATATATGAAATTGTGCGTTTTACAAATTTATTTATTCAAAGAAAGAGGCTAGAAGAAAGTTGTTGTTGTTGTTGTTTGTTGTTTTCTAGTGCCTTGCATCTGGCAATGAAGCCATTAGCATTCGTGCTTTCCAATACTTTTGAACTGTAGTTTCTTCTGATCTTAATGCTTCACAGGTCTTCAAGTGGTCTTCATTCATTTCTGCTGGATCGTTACACAGGACACATATTGGTGAGGCTGAGATACCTATTCTGTAGAGATGACTTGGGCTAGAAGAAAGTTATTCTAGGGAAAGAGATGCTAAGCTGACAGACAGAAATGAAATTTGTTCAGTGTTAGGTATTCTGTATTTGATTGGCCTCAAAGGTGGAAACCACACAAATGCATTGGAACTTTGGTCAAAAGATGGAACAGGAATGAATATTTTGAGATCTTGCATGAGTTACAAGAGATTTCTATTCCTTCTTAGATGTATCAGATTTGACGATAAAGATACAAGGGATATAAGATGCAAAACAGATAGGTTAGCAGCTATTAGGAGCTTTCTGGATACATTTGTAAAAAACTGCATGTGTAGTTACAGTCTTGGGGAATTTGTTACCATTGATGAGAAACTAGAAGCATTCAGAGGACATTGTAGCTTCATACAATATATTCCCAACAAACCAGCAAAATATGGCATCAAAATATTTGCCTTGTGTGATGCTAAGTCATTCTACACTGCTTCGTTGGAAGTGTATTATGGCAAACAGCCTGAAGGACCATTTAGTGTTTCTAATAAGCCATTTGATATTGTGTGTAGACTAACGGAGCCAATAAAGGGAACAAATAGAAATTTGTCAGTAGATAATTGGTATAGTAGCTATCCACTGCTGCAAAATAAAATCGCTTGTATAGGAACCATGAAAAAGAATAAAAGTATGTGTGTATTCACATGTATGAAACTGATGTTAGGCATTAGATATCATATTACTTACAATCAGTTTTAATTATGTAATGTTAATTAGTGCAATAAACAGTAAATGAATAGCAACAAATGGAATGTAGTGTACTGTGTACAAAACACACTGCGTGCCTGCTCTGTATCATAACTGAGCGCGCCTGCTCTAGGGTTAATGACACATGCTGTTTGAAATCTAAGGAGATTGAGGGAGGTGTAGGGATCATGGTCAGCACTTTCCTCTATACCGCTCGCAAAAGTTAGACATGTGAACGCTGGCCAATGCTCAAGCAGAGCGCTGTTGCCAAGCGTAGTGCGTGTACCGGCAGACGGTCTGTACATAAGGTTGTGTGAGATGCATGCACCACATTCGGCAGCGCTGATAGGAGGGGCAAGCGTAGGATTCGCTGGAGTTCGCAGTACGCCCCGCCTCCATATGCCTTTAAGTTTTGCGAAGATTATAGTGCTATTTATAACTGGTGAGACATACCACGTCAGTATCGTGAGACACACTACTAAATCTTTCTTAAACTTAACAGGGAGCATTTTACAGTACAGTACATATTAACTTAATTTATTATAAAATTTATGCAGGAACCATACACTGAACCAAACTAAAAAGCAAATATTTGGCATACTTGCAGTTACATTCTTGCTATCATAGTTAAATTTATTATCTCATGTGAACATTAAATTTAGAAAAAAAGATATCTGCAAATCTGAACTGGATAATCCAGAGGTCCACATAAACGAGGTTTTACTGTATTTCCTAACATTAGAAAATAACTTTAGAAGTAACGTTTTGGCACTTCTGAACAAGAAAATGAAATTAAAAACTCAGAAACTGAAAAAGAAATTCAAGGAACTTTGCAAACCGGAAAGTAAGGCTTCAAATGGAAGAAACACAATCGAACACACTGTCATGTGGAAGAAAACTGAAAATGTCATACATTTATGTAAAGCAGAGTTTTTACCCCTGGAATTAAATCTGTTAAACAATGGCCTAAAAATGTGTGTTACTTACACCAAAAATGTGGAAGACTAAATCGCAGACATACAGATTACCACAAGAAATCTAGATGATTCGGAAAAAGCATTAGTGAAAGCCAAATGTCAAAAATTCTTAAAAAAGATAACTTATGCCGGTGTTCCATGGTCCAACTTTTTGGTCCAAAGCATTGTGCGCATCATAAGACATCCAGAGTTAGATACAATTTTGTTGCATACAGTTTCTATCCTACTTTTTGTATCCAACCTGTTTGTATACAATGTGATTGAGTTGCATCATCCAACAACTTGAAGATAACCAATCAGTGCCTGTAACATAACAATATGATGGACTGCTCAGGCAACATGTAGTCAGCTGTTGTGTACGTATGGCTGGTGGTACTTTTAATGTGATGGGCATTTTAATAAAACAGTTAATTTTTTCTGGAAGATTCATTAATGATTTTTCATGACCATTAACATTTATTACTGAGGTGGTTATTACATAGCTATATTTCATGAGTAATAAGAAATCCAGTTAACAGTATGTTTAAATTTTATGTTATGAAATAAGTTCAAATCTCCTGTCCATCCATATTAAAATTAAAACCATTACAACTGTTCCTTATTTCTTTCGCGTTTGTCTCATATTTGTGTCTTGTGTGTAATATTGCCTTCGACATGATGTAACAGGTTGAGAACTAAATCCTTGTCAATTTGTAGAAAATTGCGATAGTTTTCCGTGTCCGCTAACCTCAATTCGTTTTGTAGCAGACCCAATATACCCGGGCCCATGTCCTGTTCTCATGACCGTCCACCAACGTTTTTTTCCACCTAATACATCTTTTTTTCCTGCTGAGACTTGTGGAAATGTATCCCAAACCTATACTTAATATAGCAGTTGCTAAATTAATATTTGCATCTGCCATGTTTATTTCTCACATTTGCTATGTGAACTGTCATTTATATTGGACCAAAATGAATCGTAGTGTGACAGGCACTATTTCTTTTTTTTGCAATTCCATTGGATACAAAAAGTTTGGTCAAAAAAATTAGACCATGGGACACTGGCTTTAGACAAAAATCTCAAGCACAAAAAAACTTTAAGATTCCTTAAAGAAAAAGATGTAATATACAGTGAAGCTGACAAAGGCAACAAAATTCTAATCCTAGACAAGTCAGTGGTCATGCAATCATAATATCAGCCTAGATATCAAACTTTTAAAATCAGCAAAAAATTATTGGGAGTTAATTTGTGGGAAAATATTTACATCATTAAGGATAGAAATTGGCTGATGAATTTCAACATACCAATCATAGACAATGGCTTCCGACTAGCCAGTAGGAAGAACAGCAGACCAGGCAATGAGAGACGGGGCAGGCAGTTACCAGATGTTGAATCAGTCGACCATCTGCTGTATGATGGAGAAGACCCTCTCCGAAACAAGTCCTGTGATGAATATTACATTACAAGAGCAAACTGTATTTATGAATATTGACATTTTTTTTTTCAATTTATTATGCTCCACTGTTTTAAATACTTTATTTTTGTCAGTTTTATATAATGTATGCTTTACCTAAAATCCACAAGTCAGGTAAATCAATGAGACCAATTGTCCACAGTTATCCCACTTTCACCGATTTTACCAGACCTCTTTGTGAGTGAGTGACCTGGAAACAAGGATTACCAAAGCTTTCCTATGGATCTTCCACACCTGGCACTGATATGTGGATGACATGTTTGCCATCATCCTCAAGAAATATATTCAGGACTCCTTAAACTTTCTATACTTTCAAGAACCATCACTAAAATTTACCACAGAAATCGAACCTGAGCAAAAATTCCCATTCCTAGACCAGAGAATCCAAAAGTGCAATGGAAGTCTCACTTTTGGCATATACAGAAAACCTATGCATACAGATAACTATATAAAATGCAATGGTTATAATCTAAAACCACACCAGTTTGCTGTTTTCAATAGTCCGAAACATCGGCTTCTTTACCTATCTCTCAACAGAACAGAATTCAACAAAGCAATAAAGACAATGCGAAGGATGGATAAAAACAACTGCTTTAATAGAATAACAATAGACAAAAAATCCAAAAGACAAAAAAAAAAAAAAAAAATGGTGACAATATAAGAACATCACAACATTATTCTAGCACCTAAAAGCCACATTCCATCCATAATCTACTACACTCTGAACTGGAGGACACAATACCAGCAATAGAAAAATTGGGAATACAGTGGAATCCCAATAATTCGGCCCAATGTGGACTTAGAGGCTGTCGAGTTACCAAAATGTCGAGTTTTACGGAATAAGGGGTTTGTTATTCACAACCCATAACATAACACTGCAAATTATATACATATATTCTATCTTAATATTGGAAACAAAAGTAAAACATATTCTAAACTGTATTACATATAAATATGTTACCCTTTTAACTTACCACGTACATAGGTATTTTGTACATGTGGTGAACGTGGTGCATGAGTGACATCATGCAAATTGATGATGTGGGTAATGTCTCTGTTTACTTTCTTGAAATACAGAAGATATTACTGATAATGTGAGATGGCACCGTACTTAATCTCACACAGTCTGTGGAAGTCAGAAACATAACCCGACACCCCAGTGGTCTTATAAATACAAAAGTGAACTCAATCGTAAACCACTGCACAATTGTCACGTCTAAAAATATCTTTGTATTGGTTAAAGAGTAAACCTCCAAACCTTTCGAACAAGTGTTATGTTGAGTATCCACATTTTAGTGGCAAGCTCTGGTTTCCTGACAATGGTCTGGCAGTTCCTTATGTTCTGACTAGATATTTAAGGTTAACCCTTCCCGGGTGAAATGTGCATATATTCGCGACGCATGGTTATGCGTCAGCTTTGCACAAATTCTTTTTATACGTTCGTGTAAGCTATCGTAGCTGGCTTTTACTTCACATAAATGGTCAACAGATGTCATTAGATGAATTTAAACGCGCGTCTGTGCTTAGGTTTGTGTATTGTTAATTGCTACAGAATAATATGTCCTGAGCGGGTAATTTTCTGTGTTGTGTTTCATTATTTTGCTCGTTTTGGTTTGATTTGGAGCATGACGCGTAAGAGACTGTATGGGGAGGATGAAATAAGGGCTTGTATAGAATCAATGCTCAATGAAACAGATGAAAGTGACTTTAGTGCGTGGGAAAGTGATGAAAACAAAAGTCCTGCAAGTGCGCGCAACAGTGACCTATGTAGCAGCAGGTGTTAGGAAAGAAACAATATATTTTTGTGAAACATGTGATCTGAAACCCTATTTACATCCCAATAACTGCTTTGGAGCATGCCATACACAAAAAGACTTCAGTGTCACCCAATAAGATGTCTAGGAACTGATGATGCACTCTGCCCTGTAGATATGGCAAAGTTTCAGTTGTTTTGGTACATGTGCCACTTTTCATTTAAATAAGTGTAGCCTCAAAAGAAAATACCTCTAATAAAAAGCAATGTTATGACTTAATGAACATTTATGTGCTTGGTTATACGTTTTCAATGATTTAGTACACAAAATAGTATCATATGTGCCTTATTTTGAATAATATTCATGTTTTAAAATACTTGAGAAAACTTGGAAAATAATTACGCCCAGGAAGGGTTAATACGTGGTCAGTCCTTTTGTTACTGTGAGGGAGATTGCGGTAGCTTGTACACGTACAGTAATTAAAATTTACGTATAATATTCATATCGTACAATAGATAATAGAAATTATATTCAAGTTTAACGCTAAAAAGTTTAAAAAAAATAAGAGGTTGCCGAGTTAAACGGAATGTTGAGCTATTGAGAGTGGAGTTATTGGGATTCTACTGGATCAGCAAATCCAATTCACTTTACTATCTAGATAAGAACTTTCTTTTTAAATGTGCAAATGTTTCATTTAGTATTACAATTAAAAAACAATAAAATAAGCATATTGTCACACTGCAAAATGGATTAATTTTTGTTTTGAGTTTATCTATAATCCTATGGTAGTATTAGTATTCTTGCCTCCATCAGGGTTGCCAACATTTAAAAGTAAAATTATCATACCAGACACTCAAAATTATAGATTTGGATTCAAAATTATTGTACATTCGTAAACCAAATGCTACAATAATAAAAATATCAGTATAATACTTATGAAAATATAAGAGTAATGATGTTTATTATATCCACTTACAAGATCGATGACCTCAACAAATATTACAACATTAGCACTTGTTTCTCGCATTATTCATCTGAAAGTTCATCTTCCTCAACCGTTGCAGCATTGTACAAATTTGTTGTTGAGATAAACCTTAACATCTTCTCGGTGACTTGCAGATTTTAAGATCTACCACATTCTTTCATAAGCTAAGAACATAAACTGAGTTCATTTACTGTATCTAGTGCTAATATGTTTCTAACTTTGGGTTTTTCAAACCCAATTTAGAAAAAAAAGCTCTTTCACAAGAAGTACTTCTGTGGGGCAAGGAAACCACTGATAATGCAAAGGTCGCTTGTTCTTTGAAATCAGTATTTCCACAAGATGACATGTGTTTAATGGCACTCTAGAAACTGTCAGGTTCAGGCAAGTTCTGTATTTCACACGGAATATCACTTATTCCGAGTTTTCTCCATTGATCATGAATTTTCTGAACAGTGCTTTCTTCATTGAGATTACCAGATCTGGGCACACTGGCAACAAGAGGATAAAGGGAAGAAGGATTAGTATGATATGAAATTGTTGCCTTAGAGGGGTGAAGACAGGCCATGCGGGCAAAAGTGTGCCGTTATTTGTAATTAGTTTCATTTCGCTGGTGGGACAAACCAGTGAAAATGATATTTCGCCGATATCGAACTATCATACATTCAAATTATCGTACACCCCCATAATTATCATACGAGTTGGCCACCATCGTAGAAACATTCAAATTATCACATGCCCCCATAATTATCGTACGAGTTGGCAACCCTGGCCTCCATCCTCAAGATCACTAATGTTAAATTGCCTTTAAAGGATAGTATTAGCGCTGTATGTATCCCAGCTAATTTTCTGAGTCATTTCCTTCTATTCATTGTCTATTATGATGAAATATATTGGAAGAATAAATGGTAATGTTGCCAAATACAGGTTTCTTGATGTGCAATGTCACTAAACCATGCCAACTTGACATGAAGATATATACTCCTGGACAAAGAGGTTGGCAACTATGAATCAGAGAGGAACATGGGTAATGGAATGGAAGCGCTATCTAAAACTGAAATGATGGAATATTTGTGCAAACCAAATAGTGGCATAATGTAAATAAACAAGACATAATTGCAGAAAGTGTTATGAAGTGAAGATTTCCTTTTTCCTCATTCACCTTTAGCTGTAATTAACTAATATAAATCCACATTTCAAATAATGTTGAAATCACCAGTAATTTGTGGCAGTTATTTCCAGTAGAATCCAATGTTTAAAGCATTCCGTTTGTCAATCATGTACCACATCTCTTTTAAAACTTTGTATTTATTTCATAAACGTACATTATGAAATATATTGTATGGTTATCTACCATAGGTTATACGGTTGATACCTCCATAACATAACTTTGTATTTCTTTCATAACCATATATTTACGAATATATATTCCCACTTAAGGTTATCTACCTGTTGCAAAACTGCATGAGCTTATGGTTTCATAGTTATTTCAGGTTATGTGATTCATGAATTAATTTGATCATAATATGAAGGGATCCTCATCTGTTCTGTAGTTGTGGTGCTCAGTGGTACATTTGGGAGATTTTGGGTTGAATTGAGGAATGTAAAATAGTTCCCCACTTTCTGATTACTACAATCCGTTATGAATGAGAATAACGAGAACAGAGTTTTCGCCTTCTTCCTATCTATGTCACCTATGTGTCTTATAAACGCATTGTCGGAAGTTGTTTCCTTTCTCATCTTTACACATTGCCATCTTCACAAGGCCAATATTATTCAAATGATGTTTTTACTACCGCTCACTACTTTGATTTCTCACATGTTGGCACCCTGTGTTATGCAGTCCCTAAGCCTGTATTCAGTAACATTACCGAATAAACAAATAAGTGAAGGAATAGGTTCTTTAGTGGAGTTTCATGAGACAAGGAATGCCTCAATGTTGACTAACTACTGTTGTTTACAAAAACACAGCTAAAGCATTGATTCGGTGCTTCCCAACCTGCATCTTTATTCCAGGGTAACTGCCTAATCCATGCTGATCATAGGCGTTTTGTTTATGTACCTTTATTAGTGTGGCATAGTAAAGGGGTTGGCAGGCAGTCTTGAAGTGAGAAGTGGCGGGGGGGGGGGGGGGTGAAGAAGAGCAAAATCACATAGTCTGTTGCAATAAAGCAGTGTTGTGTGTACTCAATATAGGCCAAATGAAGCTTTGTATTGCTGTGTACAATGCAGAAATGGAGGATTTGTAACACAAATAATCTAGCAATTTTATAAGCAGTAGGCCTATATACAGTCATAAAATAATACACTTATGAGATTTAATAAAATAATATTTTGGCAAGTTAGAATGTACAGCCTTACTTAAAACTTAATAAATGAAAAAATATGATTACTATTCATTGAAGCACTGTACATTTTTTTAAGTTCAGAACGTACAGCAAAATTATAATAGTTTGATTTGCATTAGCCTTTCAATATTATGTTTTGTTGCTGTAATAATAATATTACACAAAAAGATCTCGTGCTCATTAGTGACAACTACAAAATATTTCTGTAGCCATGGACTATCGGGTCAGGTTTTAAATCTCCTTCACTTGCTTAGTTCACCATGCTCTGCGACACCACTGCTACACTTCAACTGAACAGTTGACTCCACCCAGCAGAGGGCATTCGGATACAATATTTGCCCGCATGCCGACCTGTGACATAAGATCTGAGCAACAGCGGTTCGGTGTCACTTCGAAACATCCTGTATGCAGAGTCTTTCATTTGTAAGGGATAAGCAAACAAAATTAAAATTAACTCATTAAAAAAAATCTGATGTGTTGCACTCACATGACCTTCTCTACTCTTGTACTAACCATTCTAACAAACTCTTATTCCTATATCTCCATGTTAGTTAAGATAAATATTTGTACAAATTATCTTATTGCTTATTTCTTTGTAGGTGCAAGGGGAATGTTAGAATACAGTAGGCTTTGTGCGATAGTCAAATCTTTTTAAGCTTTGAGATTCCGTTCTTTCCATGGTTAACATATAAAAAAATGAACAACGTTGTTGCATTTCGCTAAAGTTCTAAGTTTTCTGAAACTCACACACATAAAAAGGAATATCTCCGAAATGACTCACCCTACAAGAAAATTTATTGAGACATAAATTGTGTATTTTAGCAAGATCTACATTTTTTGTATGGTATGATTTTGTCTTTCTCTAACGGTTTACCAGTTATGCAAAAGTCGTCCAGAGCAAATACGACTACAGGGGCTATAGCCAAAAAATTCAAGATATACATTTCATTTGTCATCAAAATATCTCAAACATATGACATTTTAATCAAAATCGTTAGAGCCATTTTCCAGAAAATCAAAATTTTCCATGTAAAGGGTAGTTTAGGTTGGGGCTATTTTCTTCAAAATCTTTGTGTCGTGTTCTTGAAAGACATTAAACTTAAATACCAACTTTGGTTTTTAACCGACTTTTCATTTTTGAGTTATGCTGTCCACAGACTGACTGACACACAGTGACACACATGGACCTTTTTCTAAAAATGCCTTTTTTGATTCAGGGGTCTCAAAACATATATTTCCGGTGAAATCTCAACATCAAATTTTTGGGTGGAATATAAAACTTCCCCTACTTACCAGTAGAGAAAGTAAAAAAGAATATGTTGTAACTAAAAAAGACTACACCCCGACACAAGAGCCCTTACCGGGCCAAGGCCTACTGCTTGGCCGCTGTGTTCCCCACCTTGGCCCACCACATCATGAGTAGGGTGCACTACTGGAGGGTGGGATGTGGTCAGTACCCCGATCCCTCCCAGCCGGTTATGTGGTCTTGGTGACCAGGGGCCACTACTTCTTAAACAAGTAACTTCTCAATTGGCACTTCAGGGACCTGACAAGGCTGAATACACTCTGGACCAGGTCTCCCAGTGGGAGAAAATCCCCATGCCTGTATACTAGGAATCAATAGGAGTGCAAATTTTACTCGTAAGTTCCAGCTCTCACAATCATGAAGAAAGTGAAGAGCTTGCAATGGGCAAAAAAGCCAAATTTCGACCGGGGAATGTGTGATGCTGGTGCCATCACCTTCCTGTATCAGATGATCACCCACCTCTGCTACAGCTGGCAGATTGACGGACATCTGCCTCCCATTCCCTGATTGTCTGGTTCACTCCTTTACCCATTGGCCAGTTGTAAGACTGACTCTTCCAATAGGAACAGAAGCAGACCAGGCAATGAGGGAGATAAGGAAATCAGTCAGCCGTCCAGCTGAGGATGGGGAAAAGCCTCTCTCAAACAGCCCCGTTAGATTTTAAAGTAAATGGAGCACTAAGTGCTTTTAAACATCAAGTGCTTTAACTAAGATTTCAATAACATGCTCCACTGTTTTAAACACATCATTTACATCATAAGTTTTATACTTACTAGATGTATGTGAATTTGTCTTTGGTAAAGTCATGACAAACATTGTATTATGTACAGGATGGAAGGTACTTCTTCGGCTGTATATTAAACAGGGATTCTATATTATGAGTGCAACAAATATGTCCAATACAGTTATTGTCAATAAAGAGCCATTTCACGAAGAAAAAAGTCTGTCAAATATTTGGAGCCTTCTAGCTTATTGACGAATGGATATAAATGGTGTATTATGTTGCTTCGGGCAAATGTTGTGTGAACAATGCTGTAATGCATTTCTACCTTAATTTGAATGAATTTAGTCACAATTAAATGTTAAAATGTCATATTTCATGCCATGTTTACATTAAATTGTGGCTAAGTTCTTTTAAATTAAAGTAGAAATGCATTACAGCATTGTTCACACAATGTTTCCATGACAGTTATTGAAAGAATAAACCATTTATATCCATTTGTCAAGAAGCCAGATGTCTCCAAATATTTAACACTTTTTTTTTTTTTTTTGTTTTGGCAAAATGGTTCTTCATTGACAATTTTATTGGACATGTTTGTTACGCTCATCATGTAGAATCCCTGGTTAACACATGGCCAAAGAAGTACCTTCCACCCTGTGTATGTATATATTTATTATTATTAATTTTTTTTTTTTTTTTTTTTTTTGTGTGTGTATCTGACGGCAAATGAATGTGTGCATACCTTGGAAGAAATAATTAACTTTAGAACCCATGTTTACAGGATGTTTCTTGTTCTGATGCATGTTATCTCTATGAATATTGAAAACTTAGTTTCTTTTTCAGAATGGTATGCATAGGAAAGTTTCATATACATTCTTACTGTATTTTCTTGCTCATATTATCTACTGCAATTGTCCACTGACTTAGAATAAGTGACATTAAACCTACATTTAACATTTCAATTTCTCTATGTCTAACCTTTCTTTTCTTGCTTGCAATGGGTGTCTTTTATGTATATGCCAATATCTTTACAAACTTTTCTCCAAACTAGTTTAATGTAACTTTCTCTTGCCTCTGTCTTTTAAGCATGTCTGTAGCAGGGAACCTATATCTTGGTAAGTAAAGTACAGATCATGAAATGATTTTACTTGCATTTTGTGGCATGTAATTTATTTTAAACACTGCAGAATGATTAAAATTTTATTAAATGCTTCCTTATAAAATTGCATTTCAATTTTTTAAAAGTTGCAGATGCATTAATTATGTTTTGTTTTTGAAAGGCATTACATTTGATATTTTGCAGCTTTAGTGCACTAAAATAGTTATTCAACTGTTGATACTTTTTTAGTTATTCTTATTTGGCATCCATGCATTTGTGCATACAATTTTTTAATTTTGCTGTATACTTAGTGGCGCTGACATAAAGCTTGGTTTGTTTCTATTTGTTTGCTTAAGTTTTGTTTTGGATTTTAAAGTACTAATTTTCCTTTTGTTTGTATTTCTTGATTATTTCATAGTTTACACTTGAGATATTAATTAAGGAAATTAATACATTTAAAATAAGGCTGAGTGACATTGTGTTATTCTTCTCCTGTTGTGACTGTTGTTGAATAGGACTGCAGTATATTTTGTTGGGTGAATTAAACAGAACCATGAGACGGCTCTTCTTCTTGGAGTAGGTAATTTCTCACAACCATTAAAACTGATTTTCCAAATGTGGAAATTGAGAGGTTTCTAGAATTGACAATTCTCTCTGTGGGTGAGAGAGTACCTACTCTTATTTTGATATCAATAATGAGAGTGCTCCTTATTTTTGTAACGTTCTCAGTTGGTTACTCAGTATTGCACATTGTTATAATATCTGTGATGTACAGCAAGTATATGCAGATATACCTTTTTGTTGGTTTTATTTTGTTTAACCTGCAAAAGGCACTGTACTTCCCTTACAGGGATAAGTTATAAGAGAGCTTCTAATTTCAACTCCTAAATCATTAAAAGACTAAAAATGCATTTATAATGCCTGTACACAAGAATACAAACATGTGGGAGTCATAAAAGAATTTACTCCAGAAGAAGGCTTTGACCTGTTTAGAATTCTATGGAGTTGAAAATAGTTACTGTTGTTCCACAGGAAATTGTTGTAAACACGAGAACAATAGCTGTAGAAATTTAACTCTAAGCAATATACATAGATGGTCACTATTTAGCAACTGATAAAGCAGAAGAGAGAAGACATAGCAAAAGACAAGTATGCTTGCCTAAAATTGTAAGAGTGAGGTTAGGTGAGGGCTGATTCCTTGCCAATCAATCTTCAAGTTAAGCAGCTTTGAGCTTGGCAGCACTTTGTCAAGTGACAATCTGTGGCATAAGCTTATGTAGGGCTTAATCTAACTTGGTTCAGATTTCTGTAGGTCCTCAGTATCCATTTGGATGCATTCCAATTGCTTTATTAGCTCTCAATGTACTCATAAAAGCTTATGACAATATCTGAAGTAAAAGAACAGATACATATAATATTTATGAATCTCAAATTCTAATGAAATCAAGAATGACATACATGATAGTCATTTGAGGGATATCAGAAGCAAGTAAGAAATTAGTGTCTTAGATTGTTTTGCAAGGAGTACTAGGGCTAGCAAAATCAGCACTGGAAGGAATGGCAATGATAGAAACGGGGAGAGCAGGTAAAAGGAGGCTATAACAAAGATATAAAACATTGGTATAGAAGCGTGAAGGAAGGAAATGAGGTTATAATAAGATTGCGTACTAACCAAGAGAAAGCAGGTGAAAATTAAAATAACTGTTGGGATGAGATAGAAGAAGCTCTAAAGAAAATAGGAAGAAGGATGTAGGGAGAGTAGGACTAGAGGAAAGAAATGAGAGGGGACCTTAGAAAGAAATAAGGAACAGAGTAAAGGTTATAGAAACATAAGTGTGGGGAACAAAAGATAGGAAAAACCCTTTGGAACTATAAGGCTTAGGGAGAATCAAATGAAAACCGCAATTAATTTTTTTTCACTATATTAATGTAGGGATAATGTTTGATTGTACATTATTTTTCTACATAGTGCCCGCTCTGTTCAATGTACTTTTGCCATCAGATAGGTAGTGCTTCAATACAATGTGAGAAAATTCTTCTGGTTGACACTTCTGCACAGCTGATCGGACATCACCATTCTAGCTCACATGTTTCATCGCTGGTTGAAAATGGTGCACCCAACATTCATCCCCGGTGACAATGTGAACTAGGAAATCCTCCCCCTCCTCTCCATAACACCTCAGCAGCACTTGATGTGTGTCAACCGGATGGTCTTTCAGTTCCTGCATGAGCTGCCGAGGAACCCACCTGGCGGACACTTCATGCACTATGTGCTGTACTGAACTGAAGCTCATACTCAGCAGGGAAGCCATTTCAGCAAGGGTGACATGCCGGATTTACTGAACAAGCCAATCTGCTGCGGCTGAGGACTCCTCTGTCACAACTTGAACCTGACCTGGACGGGGAGCATCAGTCAATAAAGCCATACCTCCTACGAATTTCTGGCACCAATTGTAGACTTGCCGCTGTGACAGACAGGCATCCACATTCTCCGAGGAATATCAACTGATTCCACACCTTCACTCCATAAAAATCAGATAACTCCACACTACTCTGGCATTTACTAAACTGAATGCAGTGACTGTAATAAAGTGCATATAGGAAAAACCAAAAGAAATTTAGAAATAAGATCCAAGGAACACTTTAGAAATGTAAAAAAACAAACAGTTGGAAAAATCAACAGTTGCTAACCACAACATAAAGCCAGAATCGAAGCCCCTGAAACATGTAACAGGAAAACAAGAGCTGTCCACATGGGAACAAATCTTCTTTTTGAAAAATAGAAACAGAGTATTCAATTTCGATATTCCTGAGAAGATATCTTCAGCAAGTTCCTTGAACCACCACCATAGGAAATCTTGGAGAAAACATCGCCATCCACACCAGGGAGAAAAAGTCAATGTCTGGTTGATAATGAAGTAAAGTCAAGCCTTTGAAACATGTTCCAGTAAAATATAAGTAAATGTTGTATAGTTTTATTAATCGACTTACTTTTTTGGTTTAAATTGATTATTACGTCACTGTTTTCAAACTTCCAAAGAAAGAAGATCATTTTTGTTTGTTCCTTTTTCTTATTTTATTGGGACTTTCAAACAATGGTTCAGCAACACCTTTTTCTCTTTTTGCCGTGGTGGGCAGGACTTCATGCACCTGCGCAAACCAAACAACTTCCTAGCTTGAGCTATCTCTAAAGTTGCTGAGAGAATATAAAATGGGAAAATTTTTAAGGAAACTCAAGGAGAAGTGCACAACAAAGGCCAAGAATCAAGAGAAGGAGGAGAGCAATTAGAATAAAGGGATGTATTGATTACCAAAGTTGATAAAGGGCAGGTTCTGATTTTTTCTGAGAATATTGAATAAACTTCAGTGTATTTTTATTTTTTTATTTTTTTATTTTTTTCAGATTTTTAAATGGTCGAGTTTGTTTTATTATTTAACTTTAAAAACTTAATCGTGTAAAACATAATATCAATAATAATTAATAAAATGTTCTAATAAATACCTCACGAAATACTGCAATTTATCTTTAATTTGAGCCAAAGATCAAGTAATTTGGTTGTATGAAGTATGATTGATCAAAGGGTAAGGAGCACGCAATTTTTGGGACACTTCAAAAATTAATTTCTGCTAAAATAATTTTTTTTTTATAAAACGAAGAAACACTGGTCAAATTTATTTTGTTCCAAATCACCCAAAAAAATTTCAAGAAAATCTAAGATATTAAGGTCAATTTTTGCCATAGTTTGTGCGATTTGACGTGGAATGACTCACTTGCTCTTTCATTTGTTATTGAGCTGCAAAACAAGTTGAAGTTTCTCCGAAAAATTAACGCCAAAAATAAAAAGGAATTGCATCCCTCTTTAAAAGATATTTCATTTTTTATGGCAAAGAAATAGCTGTGGTGTTTAAAAATGCTCATTCTTCTATTTTTTACACCTATTGTTCAGGAAATTCAGTCATTGACCACCTCTGTGACATGGGGTAGCATGTCTGCCTCATGTTCAAGAGGTCCTAGGTTTGAATATTGGTTACAGTTGTCCGGATAAGGTTTTTTAAGGTTTTCCCTTACCCTGAGAAGACAAATGTTGGGTAACTTGAAGCTCTGTGGATCCCAGGCTCACTCGAGCATAATTTCACCCATTACCTGGTTAAAGGACATTAAAAATGATTTTTTTGACTTTTAGTATGGGCCACACTTTGTTGGCTTTTTAAGAAATTAAAAATTATGCAGACGTTTTGCTGCAAAACTGTGTTTGGCTTCTTCAATGGGCGACTGCAAAAAATCCATCCAATTACTGCCTAATGTGATTGACCCTGTTGTCCTGTATCACTCGTAATCCTATTGGTTCCTTCTCCTCCAATAGGAAGTTGACCTGCTAATGGTGTCTTCCATATCGTGTTAAGTGGTTTGCCTTTGTTATGGTTCAGACTGCTCATTTCTTTAAATATTTCTATGCTTTCCCTCACTATTCTTTGAGAGAAATTGTCGCAGATTGCTAAAATGTTTAAATTGTCAAAGTGAATGTGGTGGCCAGTGCTTTTTGCATGTTCTGTGATAGCAGATTTTTCTGAGAGAGTTTCATGTATCTTATACGTTCCTTTTTTCTTGTATTGATAGATCTGCCTGTTTCACCTACGTATGATTCACCACAATTACAGGTAATTTTATAAACACCCAGATTATTTTGCAAAGGGTTCTTATCTTTGACTGGTCTTATAAAGGAACGCAACTTTTTCACTGATATATATCTTGTTTCAATTTTGTGGTGTTGCAATGTCTTTGTAATTCTTTCCATAACTCTTTGTATGTAAGATATGTAAGCTTTCTTTGCATCAGTCTTTTCTAGATTTTGATATTTCTATATTGCCTTAACATCTTGGCCACCACATTGACTTTGACAATTAAAAAATGCTAACAATCTGCAACAATTTCTCTCAATGAATAGTGAGGGAAAGCATAGAAATATTTAAAATAAAGAGCAGTCTGAACTGTAACACAGGCACGCCACTTAACATATGGAAGACCCTATTAGCAGGTCAACTTCCTGTTGGAGGAGAAGGAACCAATAGGATTATGAGTGGGATGGGACAAGGTCAATCAGAGTAGGCAATGACTAATTGGATGGATTTTTTGCAGTCACCCATTGAAGCTCAACATAGTTTTGTGGCAAAACGTCAGCATAATGTTTAATTTCTTAAAAAGCCAACAAGATGCTGCCCCTACTGGAAACCCAAAATGTAATGGACAAAGTCGATGGAAGTCTACGTAATCATTTGACGTTAAACATTAAAAAAAAAAAAAAAAAAAAAAAAAACAAGAAACCAAACAAAAAAAAGATCAGTTACTGCTACGACTGAAGGAAGGAAACATTGCAAAAATACACAATGGCATGTTAAATGACAGCAGAATCATACTATGTGAATGTTTTGACATTATCAAATCTTATTATATTGTGTCTGGAAGATTTTGGACGAGCATCTGCAGATGATAAAGCTGCAGCATAATGGTTGCTCTGTTTTGCAACATTACAGTGCTGTTGATGAAACATGAATTCACCAGCACACACCAGAGAAAAAACAGCAATCCCAACAATGGTTGCAAGAGGGTGAAGTGCTCCAAGCATATTCCTTCAGCAGAAATTGTGATGGCCACTGTTTTCTGGGATTTCCAGGACACGATGGTGGTAGACTATCTGGAAAGGGGCAAAACCATCAACGGAGAATGCTATGAAGCCACAGCTGAAGAATGCAATGAAGGCCAAACTTGTACATTGCTAAAGAAGAGTACACTATATCACCAAGACCATGCACCAATGCACACATCTTCAAAGTTGCATGAGTTGCACTTTGAACTGCAGCCACATGCGCCATATTCACCATATTTGGTTTCCAGTGACAGTTTCTCTTCCCAAATCTGAATAAATGACTTGCTAGATACAGACTTTCTTCAAGTATGAAGATCATAAGCCACACAAACTCTTATTTTGGTGCAAATCATTTTATACAAAGGTATAAAGAAGTTAAAGAATATTTTTGGTTCAGCTGTTTGGAGTTGAGAAGTGAATATGTGAAAAAATAAAAGAAGTTAGGTTAATATGCCCCCCCTCTCTCTCTCTCTCTGGCAGAGAACTCAAAAATATTGCTAACTTAGTAAAACTGTTGTCAACAATTTGGAATTTTGCCTGTTTTAGCCCATGCTTTGTATTGAATCTTAACAGGTTTTAGGTTTATATTCAAGGACATTAATAACAGCCTGGGATGAATATAACTATCATCTTAGACCATAGGTACAGGAAGCAAGAAAATCGTTCTCTGATGAACCCATGATTGACGTTCTTGAGAATGCTGGGTGCAGAATCTGATGAACAGCTGTAACAACTTAACAGATATACCAGGCAATATTATGTCAAATGCATATGAAAGAATTTCCCTGCTACAATAGACTTGAAGCTAAAATGCCTTTCTAAACTTGGAAACCAGATCCTACATCTCCCAAAATCACGTTTATTTTAAACACACAAGCCGTATGTGGTCAAAGTTTAAGAGGTGGAATCAGGACTGAAAAATGCATTGCCCATTGCCCATACATGGTTTGTGTGTTTAAAAACACCAGCAATAAACTTGTTGGGATAAATAAATAATAATTACGATCTAAAGGTTACTTCAACCCAGGACATAAAGTACTTGCAATTGTAAGTGACCCTTGGGGTATTTATCTCTGATGTGATTCCCTTGTGGTCTAACTGGGAAAAGTACAAATCAGCTGGGGAATTTAGTGTCGTACTGGCAAGTTGGCCATGGTAGGTTAGTGGTTAAAGCAGCCGCTCGATAAGTGGAAAATCTGTGGTTCAAATCCCGGCTATGACATTGAATTTTTCCGTCCTAATTCCACCTCTTAAACATTGCCCACACACAGCTTGTGTGTTTTAAAAACATCAGCAGTAAGCTTGTTGGCATAAATAAATGATAATTACATTTATTATTTCACTCCCCAGGAGTGTCTATGATGGCACAAAATAGATGCAAACAATTTCACAATCTTGTGCTACAGATGAACAATTGAACTTCCTCATTGAATTCCACAGCATTCATCATGCCAGGAGAAAGTAAACATAAAGGTTGAGGATGAAGGACCAATCCAGTTGACTGAAGAAATAGTTGCATTTCAGCTGTTCAGATAATGCTGCAGTTGCATGAGTGTTTCTCCTTTCCTCCCCTTATTTGCATGTTTTGTTTTACATATGAGCCGATGGAATGTTGCATTGACTCCTCAAGAAATCTAGCAAACATTAGCAAAAATATTGAACCATGGATTTCTAAGCTTAGCATGTTTACAAGAATAAGGTACAATATCTGTGTTTAATTACCTTCTGAGTTAATATAATGTGTGTTTGTTTTGTTTCTGTGTAGATTATGAGGAAACTACTGTTACTCCCTCAGACTGAAGCATTTGACTGACTCAATGACGACATCGTCAGTGGATGCATGTAAAGTCAGGGGTGTGTACCTGGGAAGGAATCTCTGCATGATAAATGAGTGAACGAAAGTGTTGTATGTTTGTTTTGTGTAAATGACAGTGCAGAGGGACGCACCAACAGAGAATGGCAACACTGTGTGATAGATCGTTTGTTCTGAACATAACATGTGCTGAGATGGTGAACATTGTTGACTTCAGTGACTACGTTTGTATATTTCAGCAGCTTGACGCTTTTTGAAAACAAAAATTCCAAAAAATGTTATTATTATTATTTATGCTATAAGGACATTGTATAAAAATAATTTCTTTTAGGAGCTAATCAAATAATTCTTTTTCCAGTAACAGCACAAGTAACATATCTTAATCCAAATTACAGGCATTAGAAAACAATCATATGTGGCAACTCTTAATTGTTAAATATTAGCTATATTTTTATATAATTTCATCATAATGCCACCTAAGTAGGTAATTAAAATTCCATTCTTTTTATGTAATTTCATTCCCATAAAATATTTTTCTGAAATAACCACATAAATGTGCAGTTCTAGCCACTCAGTATAAACTATCTTGATAGCATAAATTTTACCTTTGGTTTGCTGGTAAGGAAGTTCTTTTTCTGTGGTGTATTTTAAGATGTTAATTTTGTAATAGAAGAAGTCTTACTTTACAACTGCAGTTGTAGAGTGTGGGCGGAAAGTCTTGATTTTCTTGCTACAGAACAAACAATCAGTGCAAGTAACAAACCTTTGTCTATAATTGCATCAAGGGTTTAGTTTTCATCAGTAATTCCAAATGAAAGATATAAACATCTTTAATGTAAATGTTGTAGGGCTCATTTCGGTAAGGCATCATCAACCTGTAATTGTTAAAGAAAGAGAGAAAAATATTTTTTATGGTCTATGCACTATGAAATAGGAGACATTCAACTCTACTGGAAACTGGTACAGTCATCACTAATAGAGTCAACAAGGAAACATGCTGTGATTCGAAACTGAGAGCTTTTCATCGTATAGCAGAATTAATTAATAGATTTGGATAGATGTGAAAGAAAAAGTAAAATGCAATGCACCACATCCATCTTGGTAGACTTATTGATATCCTAGACACATAACTATTACTGCGACTTTTTGCTCATACTTCGCATCATCCGCTTGAACCAAAGTGCTGCTTTAACGTGTTTGCCATATAATTTCAATAATCATTCAAGTATTCACACCATTCAGGCATATTGTATACTTTAACTGTTTTCAAAACTTTGTGGCATAAATAATTACAATTTTGTGGTATATGAACTTCTTTACCAGGTCTCCAAAGCCATCATCGCACAAATTATAACAGAATTTAGCCATTTGTTGTGTTCATATACAAATAGCCTCTTTATTTTTTAAGAATAGAAGATAAATCTTGCATTTCACCTTGCAGGCAAGGATAACCAAAGTCATCCGCAGTACATAGTTCTGCCCAGGGGCAAGTGCAGGTTTGTAAAGATATTGCCCTGCAAATATTGCCGAAATGAGATAAGAAGGCTGTACGAAGTAATGTGCCTTCTCAGAGATGATGTATGGTTTAATTTCCATACATTAAGAGAGAACCTGCACAGGGTGATGAGGGTCATGTTTTCCATCTTAAGGAATCTTATAAATTGTTCATCATTTTGCAAAAGAGAAAACCAAAGTATTTTGAATTTCTTAGGAAATTCACTTACCTTCGTTGTGGCCATTTGTTGGAGCTACGTTGGAAGCAAATATTTATCTGTTGATAGCAAAAACTTTATGAGTATGAATGTAAAAAAGAAAAAATAGTAGATTGTTATTATAGGTGAATAAGTGTACTTAGATCTATAGCTCAGTCAAATTACATTCTATCTGTATTATTGTAAGAGTAACACTGCTTTGTATAAAGAAGAAAGTGCTATTTAATGACTTCTGAGTGTAAAACTGCCACACCTTTAGATGCTTTCTCCTTGCTGCATAGGGAGTAGAATCCAAAATAGTCTTAAGTTTGTTACAGTTATTTTAATGCTTGCTTTGTAAAGGCAGCTATTAGGCAGCTAAGAGGTCCATTTTTTCCATTATTTATTTTTGAAAATATATACATATCTTGCAGTATATCTGGCCTTTTAGAGATTGGAACTTGTTTATCTGTTATGATTATATTGTTCTGGGCTGTTGTGCAGTGGTCAGAGTCTACATTTTTAACCACACATTTTGATGACTCCTGTGGTCAACTGGCAAATACATGGAGTGTGTTGCATTTTTTTCTTTTTCCATCATTTGGGGCGTGTCTCTATTCACAAAACTGACCCAGTAGTTTTACTTAAACTAATGATTTCTTTGTTCTACTTAGCATGAAATCCAAGTTTGAGGTATTATTGAACAGGATGAGATATGAAATATAATCTCCACCTTTATTTTAATATTTTTAATACAAAGTGTAAGAAAATTTGAAATGATTAAATATTCTTAAAGAGAATAGAACAAGATAATATAAACATTAAAAGTGTTAAAATTTAAATTGAATTGTATATAAAATACTTGGACATAGAAGCAGTCCAAGTAGTTTTAAATATGATTAGAAATAACTATAACTTATTTCGGGGCTGTTATGCCGTGGTCTGCTGGAGTTAGTTTCCAGACGTTTCGTCCACAACTGCAGTGGATATCTTCAGTGGTACAGTCTTTATCTCCTCGGAGAAGTTTGTATAGTGCCTGAAGTGTTGACTGTCCAAGCTATTGTATTTATACCCCAAGAGGCCTCCGCTGATTGGCCTGGATGCCAGATGGCAGGAGGGAGAGGGCGTGCTTCACCCATGGTACCTAGATTCACTGCTGCACTTCCTCCTTGTCATATTAGAAATTGAAGTTTAATAAATTGTTTATACTTTTGTGTATGAATAATTTTTCCCAAATAGAGAGTTTGCCAAGTTTCTAAGGGCCTTTAAAAGCTCACACTCTACATAGCTCATGGTACTGAAGATGCTTACTGCAAATTCAGTGAATTATATGATTGATAAAATAATCTCTGATCATATAATAACAACCCAACATTGAATTGGCCATGAGAAAGGATGGAATATATTTTCTATTTAAAAATATAATAAAGCTGCCAAGGCTTTTTCCACTCTGTCAACAAATCAAAGAATGTAGATGGACATTTTAGATTGTATTCCTACAGCACCCCCTAGCATAAATGGCAGTAATTGATAGCCTGCCTAATCTGGAGAAAGCAGAAGAGATATCATTCATTCCCACATATTGAATACCACTTTATTGGTTAATGTGGAGAACAACATATTGTGGCATCGGTAATTATTATTTTACTTGTGGAAAGATTTGTACTTGGAATGTACAAGTTAAACAAGATAGAAAAGTCCAGGGCTAATAAAAGTATGTGTTTTATTTTCAGTAATTTTTAAAAATCAGCAGCTCTGCTCTCGTTGTTGCATTAAATGTGGATATTCTTCTCTCTGTGCAACTTAGGTGTGATGTGATGTTTTCAAAACCAATAAAAAAACTTCCAAAGAAACTGTATTGCTTCCCATAATAAGTGTTTATAGACCCAAATAATAGCAACAAACAATTATTTTAAACTACTTAAATATTCATAATGTAGAGACTGGGTCTACTGCAGAAATTGTTACAAGCTTGCTTATATTTTATAATATAGAATGTTCCAAAAACTGAATAATAATTTAATTTTGTACCCTATTGAAGCTCCACCTCCATTTGGGGAAAGTAATTTTGAAGCTGCTCTCCCTTTCATTTACACTCCTTCATAAAGAAGAACTGGCTAAACCAGCTTTGTTAACAAGTGTATCAGTAGCATTTGCAGTTCGCTGCTCAGATATACCAAGTATAATAGAAGTTATAATACTGAGAAGGAATTTAACTGCTACATATATGTACTGAAAATCCTTGAAGAATATCTAGATTTAATTTTGTATGAAATGAATGCCTTTGATCAATAAAAGCTGAAGGAAAATTTGTGTAGCAGGTTTATCATAAAGATTTTCTACTCTTATAAAAATTAGCAAGAGCTGGTGAAAGCAGATAAGTTCTGCACATTTCAATGCTTTTAGTACACTGCAATAAATAATTTCTTTCAGTTTTTAGATGCTTTAGTGTAATAAAATCTCACTTAGGTTTATAATATCACATTCCTTGTATTGTGTCTTTCATATGTAAAATAAATATTAAAATGTGAAATATGTTCATCTGCATGTATAACCTTGTTTCATCATATCTATACAACTAGTTGAAAACATGATAGAAGAATTGCAATCAGTATGCACCAGTGGTTTTCATGGTGTGTTTAGTGTTGCCAGAAAGAACCATATCAGCTTTTTTATTACATCAGGCTATTCACTGTCTTCCAGCAAACAAAATAAGATTTAGTTAACACAGATACTTAATTTTGCAGACATATTAACCTATATTTAAAATGAAGCACAGACAGTGTTAAAGGCAAAGCACTGGTTGATGAAATTGCATCTCAAAAACCACTGGTATTGCTAATAGCGTGTCTTTTTATTGTGATATAAAACATGCAAGTTTTGTTCATTTTAGTGTTCTAGAATAATAATGTTAATAAATTAAATAGCCAAAAGGTACAGACTAGGAAAATTTTGCTCTGAAATCCTTGAGTAGCTTAAGTGAAATATTATGGGTGACATTGAAAAAGAAACCACCTATAGATTGTTGTTTCTAAACAAAAAAATATTTTGATGTGTCATATTTTATATCTGCATCCATCAGTGAAAAATATTGGAGAGCAAGAGGATTAATGACTTCATTGTCAGAAATCCAGCATTAGCTCACAACAACACATTTACCCAACTTTCATCAAGGTACACGATTTTCCTTACGTCTTTGCTGAATTGATTTTCCGTAAATAGGAATGTTGCCACACTATATCATTTATCTCAATCATAAACGATTTATTTCCTCTCTTTTCAAAATGAAATCCCATTTCCTTCCCTAAGCTATAAAAGGTTGAGTATATAAAATTTGGCAAGTCCTCATCCTCATTGACTTTTTTCAACACGGTCAGAATTGTAGGGGGAACACTTTGAAATAGAAATTCATGAAATTTGTGCCATATTTGCGTTCAAAATCATATTTTATCTTCCTGCTGGTTTTGTATGTATGCCGCGGTGTAGTGATGGAACCCTTTTTACATTCTTTTCTTAATATAAAAGATATAGGCTTACTTACAGCAGTCGCTTTATGAAGCTCACTAACAATAAACGAGTCACTGTGTGCGGGGTTCTTTTTCTTTCAATAACCATACACTCTAAGAATTGTTTTCCGCTCACACACTTTTAATACTTTCGCCTTTTTTTCTGCGATCCATTGCACCCTTATCACTTAACTGCAATACACATGATTACTAGAGAACTTGTAAAACTTGCTCACACCTCAGATTCCCAAAACCTATTGAATACCTGCACTGAAGTGCAATGCCTTATCGGCCCTACAACTGTCACACCACATCTGGTTTTCATCATCTCCAAGACACGAGGACCCAGTTTCGTCCGTAGTGTGCTTTGTGTGTCACAAACATTTGCCTTTAAATAGTGATTCATGGATACTTTGTTACTGGAGATGTTCTAAATGTAAATAAAACATAATTTCATTATTCCCTTGATAACTTTGTCACTGGAAGTTTTTATGTGGACTTACAGAACAAGAATTAGCCAGCGACGACATTTTCCACTATATAAACAAAGAATTTTAACACTATGTTTTAAACTTTATTTTTTTAAAAAAATAGGTTTAGACATATTGATATAATCTAAATACCAACGTGGCATATAAAAGCAAGTAAAGAATCCAGATTTTTTTTCATTGCAATTATTTCAGTTTAAAACCATGTTTTGACGTTTGGAGCGAGAAAGATGTTAAAAAAATCTGCTTTCAACAAAATTTTAGATTTTATTATTTTAAAAAATATAGAATTGTATAAAAGGTTTATTGTGCATACCACAGTATTCTTCGACACATTTCACACCGAAATGCATGTTCATACTTTATTTTAGTTGCATTTGAAAACACGCACTTTTGGCAACGGCGCGCTTGATTCTTTCATAAGAATAGCATGATCCATAAGAACCTGTTGTGCCTTCATGAGGTGAAAATTCCTATAGGAGTCCTATAGAAATACAGAACCAATCAGAAGTGTAATCAGTGGTGAATCAAAAGGTGTACAAAATTAACTATGGATTACATTTTGGACTACATCAATGCATTTGTAAAAGCTGAATTGGAAACTCATTTTTTTTCTGTCCAGGTAGATGATATGACAGATATTACACAGGTGTCTCAGTTTTCTGTAATAGTGAGGTATGTTAATGTGGAAGGATCTGTTGTGGAGTGTATATTAGGCTTGTGCGATGTAAGTTCCGACAGAACATCAGAAACTGTTTACTTTATTGGACGTGTTGGAACCATTTGGCTACAAGCAGAAATTAGTAGGGCAATGTTATGATGGTGAAAGCGTGATGTCTGGCCATTTAATTGGGCTCCAGAAAAAAATTAAGGAAAAGCTCCTTTCGCAGTATTTCAACACTATTTTGCACATCATCTAAATCTTCTCTTGCAACAAAGTTGCAAAAAAAATATGACAGTGTCGTATAGTTTTTTCTTCAATTACTACTTTTTTCCATCACTCAGGAAAGATATCCTATGCAGTTACTTCTGTTTGGGACTACATATTCCAAGTGTAACTCATGTCCGCTGGAGCTCCAACTCAAAATTGTTGCGTGTAATTGTGGATGACTGGGAAAGGTTTAAAGAGGTTTTCAAAGCCATAGTTTCCTGTGAACAGTCTGATAATAACTCCATTCTGCTTGCCAGAGGCTTTCTGAACGACAATGAACAATTTCGAATTTGCTTTTCTGGCAGTAGTGTTTCCTGACATTTTGTTTGACAGATATATTGTATGATGTTTTGCAGAAGAGGTCACTGGATGTAAACTACTGTGTATCAAACATAAGGACCACTTGTGAAATGCTAAGAAACAAGAGGAATGAACAGTTTTTCAATGAGGTATGTTTGAAAAAGCCAGCACAATGGCGGATGTGCACCTCTCACGAGACTACAATTCCCCTTCTCAGGATAAGTGTGTTCAAACGTGTCGAGCCTTGTGTTACAAAATTCTGGAATATGAAATATCTTTATGGATACTTGTAAACTGTTTTCCCTGGTTCTGCAATCTCTTCTGCTACAGCATCCGTGGAACGAAGCTTTTCTTGTCTAAAGTGCATAAAAAGATACCTGAGGAATACAATGTCAGATGAAATATTCTTCTTTAGCGAATATTTCGATTCAGAAAGAACTTCTAGTGTAATTAATAAAAATGCAGCCATTCTATGAAGACATTCCCAATAAGTTTGCAGCCTTAAAGGACCGAAGGATTGACTTGGTGTACAAGAAATAGGTCAGTACAATTATTAAAATAATTTTTATAAGTATAGGTATACTTTTCATTCCTACTAGCTCTTCACCTAATTTCCCAGCCACGAGCCACCACTGGTAGATGCAAATGACAGAACTATGTCTTTGAAAGTTTGTATAAGAATATAAACGTTTTAACCCTTTCATGCCTGAATTATTTTGCTACTTATGCCGTTCTTCCTCTAATTCAAAACCGCTTTAGATTAGGCAGTCTGGGACACCCTCAGCCTGCTGGCTTGAATAGCCATGATCGTTGAGGCAACATGTAGTGCACTGGCCATGCACTCAAAGCCTGAGGTCGTCAGTTCAAGTCTCGGCAACCGCAGTCAAATGTGCCTGTGGTAAAGAACGGGGAGGGCCCACGTAAAATAATCGGTATGATGGCACGCGTGGATGATGACGGGGTATCATTGGACTGCGGTTGCATGGATTTTGCTTCTTTTCTTATATATAAAAAAAAACACTACAACATAAATTGTAAAAAAAATAATTTTTTACAATTCAAACCGTCTCAAATATGTATTTTTAATTGGTGACAGACAGTATAACAAGAATATAGCAGAAAAAAAGTTAAAACTAGTACAAATAGGAAAAAAATAGCCCATGTATCTTATAATACACACCAGGCATGAAGGGGTTAACATATTCACGGAACTTTAGGAAACATAGCAGTGAATAAATGGCCCGGCGGTTACAGATTTTCCTTAAATGTGAGGATCATAAGTCACACAAACTTTTATTTTGGGACAAATAATTTTTTATACAGGCATAAAGAAGTTAGAGTACTCTTGGTTCAATTGTTTTGAGTTGAGGGATGAATATGTCAAAAAAGATCTGATGTGTTGCTCTCATAACTTTCTCTGCTCTTGTACTAACCATTCTTATAAATTCTTATGCCTATATCTTCTTCGTGTTAGTTGAGATAAGCATTTGCAGAAATTATCTTGTTGTTTATTTCCTTGTAGGTGCAAGAGGAATATGGGAATACAGTAGGCAATAACAATGTTCCATTTGATAGAAGTATAAGTTCTCCAAAACTCACACAAATAACAAGGCATATCTCCAAAATGTTTCATTCTACAAAAAAAAATTGTTTAGACATGAATCGTAGCAAGATCCACAATTAACATTAACATGCTGACCTGTCATGGCATGTAATAGTCCTCTGATTGGTGATCAGAGGATGTGGTCGGTGTATTTATTTTGATAATTCTCCCGGTCAGGTCGGTGAGACCCATAAACCAATGACAGGTGTAGTCCTCCAGACATTCTGGGGGTTGTGAGAGAGCGATGTAACCGCCAGAACATAAAAATATGGTGCTCTCTAAAAAGCGGTTACTATTACTGCTAAGTCTCTTCAATAGCATCAGTGAAAAATATTGGAGAGCAAGAGGATTAATGACTTCATTGTCAGAAATCCAGCATTAGCTAAGAACAACAATTTTTTGTATAGTAAGATTTGGTCTCTCTCTTGCGTTTACCAGTTATGCCAAAGTCATCTGGGCTTTAGCCTGAAAATTCAAGATATACATTTCATTTGTCATACAAATATCTCAAACATATAGTATTTTAATCAAAATAGTTAGAGCCATTTTCAAAACATTTTCCATGTAAAGGGTAGTTTAGGTTGGAGCAACTTTCTTCAAAATCTTTGTGTCGCATCCTTGAAAGACATTAACTTTAAATACAAAGTTTGGTTTGTAACCAATTTTTCATCTTTGAGTTATGCTGTCTACAGGCTGACACACACACACACACACACACACACACACACACACACACACACGGACCTTTCTAAAAGTGCCTTTTTTTGTTTCAGGGGTCCTCAAAACATGTATTTCCAGTGAAATCTTGACAGAAGTTTTGGGTGGAATACAATACTTCCTCTACTTTACTATATGTAGTAGAGAAAGTAATAAGAAAAGTTAGGTTAATCTTCTCTCTATCTCTCTGTCTCTCTCTCAGGCAGAACTTTAGAAACAGTCCTTATATTACCAACTTATTAAAACTGTTGTCAATCATTTAGAATTTTGCCTGTTTTACACCATGCTTTTTGTTTGAACTTAATAGGTTTTGTATTAGGTGTAAAGGTTTTTGGTTTTTATGCATGGACATTAATAACAGCATGAGAAGGATATGATTATCACCTTAGGTCAGTGATGTCAAGTGGTGTGCTTTGGAGCTTAGCATGTCCACGGTGCCCGTAACAGCAGCACCTGCTTGCTCTGCTTGGGACTGTGTTAATCCAGGCTGTGCAATGTGCATACCATGGAAAAAGCAAAACCACTTCCAAATTTGCAGCCTCTTAATATAAACACAGAAATTAATAAGTATTGTGGCACATTGGGTGCACTAGATGAAAAGAATACTGTTAAACAGTTTAAGAGGTAGAACTGGAACTTAAAAATTCAATGCCACAACTGGGATTTGAACCACAGACCTTCCGCTTAGCGGGCGGCTGCTCTACCACTGAGCTATTGTGACAAACTGCCAGAATGGCATTAAATTCTCAAACCAGTTCGTATTTCTCCTGGTAAACCACAAAGGCAGTCTCACATCAGAGACAAATTACCCCAATGGTGACTTACTATTGTAAGTACTTTATATCCCAGGATTAAATAACCTTCAGATGGTAATTATTATTTTATTTATGCCAACAAACTTACAATGCCAGTTGTGGCATTGAATTTTTAAGTTCCAGTTCTACCTCTTAAACTTTGCCCACACACGGATTGTGTGTTTAAAAACACCAACAGTAAGTTTGTTGGCATAAATAAAATAATAATTACCATTAAACAGTGTTTGGTAGTACAAGCAAGAATAAAGGGGAGAGAGACCTGGATATATAAAATTCAAAAGATTCTACAGGAAATACATATGGGATCTTTATGGCTAGATAGCGGATAGTCATTAATTTACACTTAAGCTTTTTACTAGTCATATTTCTCTGAGCGTTGAATACAAGAAAGGAGCTTATATTTTCCATGTTATACTGAATTTGGAGCATTGCATTGACTGATCTTAATGCCAGCCTGTTTCTTTATTCTGTTCATTATGCATTCAGTAAAGAAAATTCTCCACAGTAGCATTATGCTCTGGTATGGAGAAATAGTACTGCACAATTGCAAGCAGCTCTGAATATTGCCCTTAAGAAACGCAATCTTAAAACAATTATTATTTCACCCACTTGTTATGGGCCATAATATCCAAATTTTGATTCTTTGCCTCCCTGTTTCAATTTTGCTAAAGAGAAAACTCTCAACCATTTTGCTAGTTGTAATTTCTTGCATCCATTTCAGTGAACACTACATTTTCCCAATCGGGTATAGCCTTCTGCAGTATCCAGTCAAAATGTTCAAATTGGGACAAAAGCTTGTTCCATTACATCAGGTAATCTATAACTGTCTGATAAAATGTCATGATTTCCTCTTAAAATTTTGACTGCTGATACTGTGTCATATCTAATATTAATTCTTCTACTTTAGAAGCCATGAAGTTACATTTTTTTCTTTCCTCTAAAACATGCACAATGTTTTCAAGCTCTAACCTAATCTCATTCACAGATATATTTTTCAAAAGGCCCCATGTTCATTTCTTTCACTTTTAATGCTTGAACATTTATCCATGTATTCTCATTGTAAGTCCTGGCTCTGACGCCGAGGCCCCGGGTTCAATTATAACATTATAACAGATATATATTATATATAATATTATAACAGATTATAATATTATAACATATAATCAGTTATAATATTATAACAGTTCGATATTATAACAGCTAACTACATGGTGCAAGCGCAGTCCGCTGCCATATTGTTATATTACTGACACTGATTGGCTGTTTTCATGTCGTTGAATGAAGAAATTAGATGCAACTCAGTCACGTAGGATACAAACAGATTGGTTACGAAAAGTAGGACAGAAATTTATGTAACAAAATTGTACCCAACTCTTAATATTTTCCAAGGTTGCGGGTTCAAACCCGGCCCAGACCGATGGTTTTTAAGTGTGCTTAAAAACGACAGCTCCAAGTCAGTAGATTTACTGGCATGTGAAAGAACTCCTGCGGGACAAAATTCCGGCACACCGGCGACACTGATGTGATCCTGGCAATTGACAGCGTCGTTAAACAAGAAAATATTTTTTTTCCTTAATATTTCACAATACGTTTTAGAGATAAACTTTCACAAAAATGTAGTGACGTGTGTGAACACTTGGTTTATGTTGGCGAACCTGTAAAAAATATATTTTCTGCTTACTTTAAGTAGGTTTTGGGATTAGTGAATGTTTTTGAGAATATATTGCGAGATTAGAGAAACAATAAAAGTGGCTCTTTTTTACAGCACTTTCTCTAAGAAAACAAAATGACAAAAGAGTGGAGCATTACAAAAACCGTAGAAGTTAGCATCTATTATAGATTCAGATGGATTTGACGGTAGATGTTAAATTTCGATCCGATTCCCAATTCTAAGAGGATCAGATCCAAGTAAAAGAATTAAAATTATTTTCTTGTTTAACGACGCTGTCAATTGCCAGGATCACATCAGCGTCGCCGGTGTGCCGAAATTTTGTCTCGCAGGAGTTCTTTTACATGCCAGTAAATCTACTGACATGGAGCTGTCGTTTTTAAGCACACTTGAAAACCATCGGCCTGGGCCGGGTTTGAACCCGCGACCTTGGGATCAGTAGGCCAGCGTCTAACCATCTGAGCCACCCAGACCGACGGATCAGATCCAAGGATTCAGTTCGATCTATATTCGCGTATCCATGCAGTATTCAATCCGGAATGAGAGCTCAAATATATTTGTATTCACCATGGAAACGCAGTATTTGACCAAAATGTTGAACTGTGGGACATCGGTAATTTACTTTCACGTAACATTCTCTATCCAGTCATCAACAAACTATATTTAGTTTTCTTTACCTGATTAACCTTGCCTTATGTGGACTTAGACCCCCTAGGACTTACAAGCCAGTGTCTGGGATCAGACGTCTGTCGGGGAGCACAGGAACCTATGGACCTGGAAGCGCATGGTCACCCAAGCACCAGATATGAGAGTGAGCAAGATGATGATATGAAATGCAGGCGAAATTGATGAATGGAAACGCAATGATGGAGCAATTGACGGAATGAGTGGCGGGGGAACCAGGAAACCCCCAGACGCCACCGCCGCCAACAAACGATTCTTACAAACCTTATTCTTCTATCTATTTCATGTTAATCGAGATAAACATTTGCACAAATGGTTTTATTACATATTAACATGCGCACAATGCTTATAAAGAATACAGTAGGCTTTAGTAACAGTCAAGACTTTTATTTTTTGTTTGATAATTTATTTTTATGAGATCCAGTCACTCTCGGCGTTTTAGATGTTTGAATAAATATATAGAAAATATCACATTTTAGAATTAAGTTACAGTGACGTAAAAGGTTTATTAAGAAGGAAAACTAAGATTTTAGATTGCTTAAGAAGCTGGCAAAATAGTTATTTAGGTTCGTATATTTGGTTTTGTTCGTGGGTGTCCTGAAATTTAAGTTTCTTGAGGAGAAGTTTGCTGGGGTGGATGTGTCATTTCACATGCTGAAATCTTAAGTTTATTAACTATTTTGGATACTGCTTCTTCTTTAATTTCTCACCAAAAATAATTACACAAAAACGTTTCTATGAAGACGACCGAAGCGAATATCCAGAAGAGCACAAATTGTGCCCAGTGATGTTGTACTTGAGGAGATGTGCTGGTTACTGCGAAGTGCACCGAATAGAGACAAATACTTGATCTTTCAAGTTTAGTGGGAACAGTGCAGCTTCCACCAATAATGTTAAGGGTGCAATCCCTACGGTGAGCATCAAGAAGGTCCCGTGTAGCCCGGACTGTTGCAATCCATGGAAGAGCAGTAATCTGGAAGTCTGTAGCTGCCGGAGTCCAATACTTCGGAGTTCACGTTAGCAGTTAGCTCGCTTGTAAAACTTGATCTGAAACTCACCCTTGACTCTTCCGGGTTATCCTATAACCCTGGCTGACCTTACAGTCTTACATTGCAGTCCTCTAATCCAAAGCATGCCCAGTGCGGTGTGAGATATTCTTCCCAGAAAAATGCAAGCCCTACAACCTCTTCGGAACAAGATCATCCCTCTCGCAGTGGAGTCCCCGGATTTCTGCATCTCCATCGTGAACTCTCCATGTTCAATTTTCACAGAGCGAAGTTTACAACCTCCACAGTGTTCCAGAAGCGGTGTTCTTTTCTCTCGGACAGCGGTCTCTTCCCTCCAACAGAATAAAGAGCCCTTTACAACAGGACATTCTTCCACCCAAGAAGATTAATCTACAGAGGAATACCTCCGGACTTCGCAGCGCCATGCTACTATGTTGTCCTCATTTTATAATCTGATATCACAATAAGTACTTTGATTTTACACTCATATATGTACTTCATTCCATGTGTAGCTTTCTTGTCTATATTTCTTTACCATAAATTTCCCAGTGTTTCATTCCATTTCTGTCTTTTTCATCACATGTTAAAAATATAAAAACCAACGCAACGAACAAACAAACAACAATGAAAACAAAACAAACACGAAGAGCCCAATAATTGCATTGTAGCCACAACGGAATATTTAATGAAACTGTTTTTGTACACATTTACTTCCATTAACATGAAATAAACAGAAAAATAAGCATTCGTAGGTATAATTTATACCTAGTAGCCATTTAGAAATAAACTAGTGCATGAAGAAAGTCGTGAACATATAACACATCAGTGGTTATTATTTTTCTTTCTGGAATTTTCTGAAAGAGCGTGGAATTTGTCATCACATAGAGATGCACTTTTTAAAAATTGGCTATCGATTTAGCGTTTCGTATCCATCTTAAACCTACAACTAAACAGAAATTGAGTTTTTATTATGGATGCTCTTTGACCGCTATGGTTTTCAGGTACCATCTATACTGGCCGTATAAGAGTGCATAATTTTGTTCAGAGGTCCCTTTATCAGGCTTGGGGTTCTTTTACCACGCCGGACTAAAGGTTTTACTTCCCTTCTCAATGAAGCCATACCGAAAAAAATCTGTTTTCTGAAACTCACACACATAACAAGGAATATCTCCGAAATGGTTCACCCTACAAGAAAATTTATTGAGACAATTGTGTATTTTAGGAAGGTCTACATTTTTTGTATAGTATAATTTGGTCTATCTCTTACGGTTTACCAGTTATGCAAAAGTCGTCCAGAGTAAATACGACTACAGGGGCTATAGCCAGAAAATTCAAGATATACATTTCATTTGTTATAAAAATATCTCAAACATATGACATTTTAATTAAAATCGTTAGAGCAATTTTCAAGAAAATCAAAATTTTCGAAAAATTTTCCATGTAAAGGGTAGTTTAGGTTGGGGCTATTTTCTTCAAAATCTTCGCGTCGCGTCCTTAAAATACATTAAACTTAAATACCAACTTTGGTTTTTAACCGACTTTTCGTTTTTGTGCTATTCTGTCCACAGACTGACAGACTGACACACAGACACACACATGGACCTTTTTCTAAAAATGTTTTTTTTTTTTGGATTCAGGGGGTCTCAAAACATACATTTCTGGTGAAATCTCGACATCGAATTTTTGGGTGGAATACAATACTTCCCCTACTTACCAGTAGAGAAAGTAAAAATTTGATATATTACCCTCACATAACTTAGTGTACTCTTGCACTAACTATTCTTACAAACTCTTATTCTTGTATTTTATGTTAATAAGGGTAAACATTTGTACAAATTATCTTATTGCTAACTTTCTTATAGAAATGTGGGCATACAGTAGACTTCAAGTTAAGTCAAATCTCTTAAAACATCGAAATTCTGTTATCCCTGCAAGGCCAAGGGACAAAAAAATAAGTGGCGACATTCCATTTGAGAAATATTTGAGACATTAAAAGATTTATTTCAGGAATAAATCAAGAAAGCCAGATGCAAAGTCAAGGTGAAGGGTTCAAGCTCCATGTGGCTGGAGGAAATGCAACTATGTTTATAATAAGAATGAAAGATATATGAGAATAGCAGGGGAAGAAGGTTAAGAGATAACCAGTGGCATACGTGAGTGTTCAATGAATGCATAGAATAATATACCTTCCATGGCACAGCTCCACCACTGGAGTAAAGTGGCGGAGACAACAATCCCCCTCCCCCCTAGCTCTACTGGTTTTCCTGCACTCACCAAACACAGAGAGCTTAGACTCGAACTATAAGTTTACGCGTATTTTACAGAAGGCTGCAATAGACAGCCAGGATCGTGAGTTTAACGTCAAAAATGGCAGGAGTATAATACTGACTTTGTTTCATGTATTGATGCACCGTACAGCCAAGTCAGTCTGGGTAGCTCAGTTGGTTAGACGCAGGCCTAATGATCCCAAGGTCATGGGTTCAAATCCAGCCCAGAATGATGGTTTTGAAGTGTGCTTAAAACACTGCTCCATATAAGTAGATTTACTGGCATGTAAACGAAATTCCAGCACACCGGCAACACTGATATGATCCTGGCAATTGACAGTGTCAAACATAAGAAGTATCTTAGAGCCAAGAGGTGCGATTGTATGGTTACAATAAAACAAGTCCATTCTGACACCTAGGGGTCCACATACACTTGAAAAAGTTTCCACAGCTAAAAACATCGTCCTTTGCAGTCTAGGGGTAACATGCTAGCCTCTGAAATATGATTTGAATATGAATCTGCCATTTTTGGACATCCTGGTCTCCAGAAACAACAACGGTACTCTGGGGCATGCAGTATACCGCAAACCAACACATACTGACCTCTATTTGAATGCTCGCAGTTTCCATCATAAGTCACAACGGGTCGGAGTTCTCAACACTCTGTTCCACAGAGCTCTGTCGGTCTCCGATCCCAGCCACCCAAAACAAGAGCTGCAGCACCTGAGGCACACATTCCGCCAAAACGGCTACTCTGTAGAGGACACTGAAGCCTCTATCTCCAAGGCCAAGAGAGGAAAACCACAAACTCAGCAAACACCAGACCAGCCGACCGCCACTGCCTGCATCCCATACACTGGCAATCTTTCCGGCAGAATCAGTAGAATTCTCGCTAAACACAACATCAGAACCATCCACAAGCCGCCCTTGAAGATCCAACACCTAGTGAGGCCGGTTAAGGACAAACTGCTCCTTAATGTACCAGGCGTATACCGTATCCCCTGTGAATGCGGGACGCCGTACATAGGGCAAACCGGCAGGACCATTTCCACCAGAGTCAAGGAGCACGAACGGTCCATACGATTAATGCAGCCTGAAAAGTCAGGGCTGGCGGAGCACTGCTTTGAAAAAGACCACAAAGCTAACTTCAAAGAAACGACCATTGTGGCAAAATGTAGCGGTTTATGGGAACGGAGGGTTAAGGAGTCTCTGGCCATCTCCTCTGAGAAGAGTACACTGAACCGGGACGCTGGATTGCAGTTTAGTCCATCTTGGAAACCAGCCTTAAAATTGGAAATCGACCGACTCAGAAGACACAGATTCCAACGGAGCGGTGAACCACCTCCACACTAGACTGGGTGTTTTCTACTCGGTACGTACTGGCTGACAGTACTGGTCCCTTCACTCTTGCTAGTCGAAAGCGAGAAGCAGGGAATCCGAGCGAACTTCAGAGAACGCAGTGCGCAGGCCGCCACTCGTGCTCAAAACCGCCCGGGGATCACCGCTTCAACTGCCGCTTGCCGGAAGCTGCAACGACGCTACAAGACAGGTAGCTATAAACAAGCAGGATAGACGAGGGATAGCACGACCACAGCCAACAGTCTCTGACTGGTATCTAGGCGCCTTAACCGGTTCAGGTCCTCTGCTAGCCACGCTTTTTAGCACTCGCTAGCTGCCTCTTTCTCTCCGACTATCTATATTTTCCTCTTTTTCTAGTAGTTTTTAAGCTCCCCGGTTAGGCCCCCCACTAGACTTTCCACACTCTTCTCTTTTCCTCTTAAAACCACTTTCCCTTACTAAAGTTCCTCCAGGTAGGTCCCCGTTAGGTTCCCATACTCACTACACGTTAGGTTCTTTAAACTCAGCCCCATCAACTGAACACTAAAAACACTAGGACGGAAGATATCTGGCAATGGTGAAGAAGACTGTTAGACTCTCCCCCTCATCCCTATCAACTACCAAAAAGCCGGTAACGGCTAAGGCACTGAAAATGACTAAAGACAAACCATCAACACCCACGCCCACATCATCATCATCATCATCATCCACAAACACACGACCATGCACGCGATCACAGCGTAGCAGAACTCCTGAGTTGGACATCATGAACATGCCCACACAAGACACAACACCAACACTCAACCCCACACTTCCACTCTTACCTACACCAACTCAGGCAACAACTCACAATCAACCCCCTCTCACCGACGCCAACACACCCAATCGAACACATACACGGACACGCATACCCACACCCACTCATACACAGGCGTCAACCACACAAGCGCAAACACACTCACACAAACAACCTACACTCACTCAGACACACCCTACACACACACAAACACAGCCTACACTCACGCCAACACAGACCACACCCATACACACACAAACACAGCCTACACCCACTCACACACAAACACAGCCTACTTACACACAAACACAGTCTACACGCTCACGCACACAAACAAAGCCTACACGCGCACAAACACAAACTACACCTTCACACACACAAACACAAACTACACCCATGCACACACCAACACTACCTACACACATGTACACAAGCACAGACAACACACACACGCACACATACACAACCATCTCCACACACACCACCTCAAGACCTCATCGACCTTTCAGACATGAGACCATCCCCCACCCCTAAAGCACACTCTCCGATCCCTGAGACCTACGCCCAAGCGGCACAGGCACAGGCTAGCGCAAGTTCCACCCACACCAACACATACACGGAGTTCAGGTCCGATTTGGCACCAATCTTCGTGCACAAGCGCCAGACAACACCAATACACACGATTACCCATAGTTTCGACACCACACACAAATATTTATACAAATACACAGTTAGATTCGCGCCGCGCTCCGGAGACTATGAAGTCAAGCTGTTCTCGAGGAGGGACTACAATGCTTTTGTAGAACACCTCAAAGCCAGGCATATACATTTCCACCTAATGTCCGAGCCCACAGAAAAGACCCTTAGATTTGTAATAAAAGGCGTATATGCCGAAGTCTCCGGAGAACACATAAAATTAGAACTGGCCACCCACAACCTTGAGGTCATCAGGGCTGTCCAAATGCACAAGCGTGACAGGACACGTGCCCTCCTCCCCATGTACTTAATAGAACTAGCAGACACCCCAGCTAACAGAAAGATTAGAGACCTCAAGTACCTTGCGCATTTTAGGGTTAAAGTCGAGGACTATAGGACGACTCCAGCACCAAAACAATGCAGAAAGTGCCAGCAACTATTCCATACCCACTTAGAGTGTCAGGCCCCAATTAACGTATGCGCCAAATGCAAAGGCCCTCACCCCTCTTATCAATGTAGAGTTCCTCCTCAGGAACGACTGTGCGCACTGTGCAACCACACAGGCCACGGGGCAACATGGCGCGGTTGCCCAGTCTACCAGCTGGCACTTAACTCAAGGCCAAGGGAACAGCCAAATAGGGCCCCCCGTCCCCAACCTCAGAGACAGCAAAACACTACTCAGGCTGTTCCCACTAATAACGAAGGGTGGTTCATCCAGGACCGTCGCGGCCGCAACAGGCCAGCCCCCGAAACCCGCCCTTCCACTGCCAGGGATGACCGAGTCACTGCCGGGCAGACCCTGGCCACACCAGAGCGCACCCCAATCACAACACAAAACAGCCAACACACACGCAAACACACACACAAGCACCCCCAACACCGCTGGAGGATTCAATTTTCTCTCCAGTAGCGCTCACCACTCGCGAAGCTTTTATAAATGGAATGGCCTTGAGGGAGCTTCTGGCTTCACTAGGAGTCTCCAGGGAAGTAAGCTACGAAAACTTCCTTAAACACACAAAATGGCTGATGGAGTTAATCACACACCAAGACGCAGACCCACTTTACCTCTTTAACTATCTTGCCAGATATCTCCTTGTACTTTCATCCCACAACCAGTAATGGATATTACATCTACACTAAACGTATTATACTGGAACTGCAACAATATCAGACGAAAACGTCAGGAATTAACGGACTTCCTGATAAGAAACTCGATCCAAATTGCGCTTCTAAACGAAACACATTTAGGACCATTGGACCGCTTCTCCATTCCGGGTTACAGTATATACCGCAATGACCGAAATAGAAGAGGCGGAGGCACGGCAGTAATAATACTGAACACTATCAAGCACCACCAGAAACAAGTGCCAGAATTAAACCGGTTGGAGGCCATAGCGGTAAATGTGCAATTGCACCGCGCCGCGGTAACGGTAGTAGCCGTATACAAGCCTCCACTGAATATTGATATTGAGGATGTTGACAAAATAATGCGAATGGACACCAAGGTAATTGCGGCTGGCGACTTCAATGCCAAGCATTACCTTTGGAACTGTCGAACAGCGAATCCGCAGGGTACCCAACTACTAAATTTTATCAACATGGAAAATATCCTCCTAACGGGCCCAGAAGAGCCAACTTTTATCCCGCGAGCGGCCAATCAAATGCCCGACATCCTCGATATTGCCCTACTAAAGGGAATACCATATGACACCGAAACTACGGTACTAAACGACCTCACATCAGACCATTTACCGGTAATAATGGAGGTTGCGGCGCCCGTAATGTTCAAACCAGAACAGCCTAGGCGCAACTACAAACACGCCAACTGGCCCGAGTTCGAAGCGTTAGTTCAAACGCAACTCGAACAAAACAACCCTGTCATTAGCTCACAAGATACTCAAGAGCAAGCCGTAGAAATAATTACCAGAACTATTCACCATGCGACCGAAAAACATGTTCCCTTAACTAGGCCAACGAATAGGGCAACCACGCAGTTCCCTCGGGCTGTAAGACAGGCAATGCAGGACCGAAATAGGGCCAGGCGCAAATGGCAGCGAACGCGAAACCAAATACATCGCAACGAATATGACAACCTCAAAGTCGCGGCCGATATACTAATGGCCGAACACATAAGGGAGCAATGGAACGCCACACTGGAGGACGTTGATCCTCATAACAGAACAGTGTGGCGAATAGCGAAGTGCCTGACACGTACTCGCACAAACATTCCGCCCCTACATATTGACGGGCAAATAGCCGAAACACCGACAGAAAAAGCAGAAGCTTTCGCGACCACACTAGAGCAGGTATTCCAACCGAATGCTGAACCATGCGACAGACAGTTCGCAACGGCAACGGAAGACCAAATTGCTGAAATAGGGAATATTCCAACGCACAACAAACTTCGAAAGATCAGTGCAAGCGAAATTAAATGGCTAATAGCACACTTGCCTACTCGCAAGGCTCCAGGACCAGACAACATTCCCAATATAGTCCTGAAACATCTAGCGCCCAAAGCCTTAAAAGTGCTGGCGGATATATTCAACTACGCGCTGGAACACGGAAAATTCCCAAAGCGCTGGAAGGAAGCACGAATCCTTATGTTTCCTAAGCAACATAAAGATAGGTCCATTCCTACTAATCACAGGCCAATTAGCCTCTTAAGCACACTAAGTAAACTGCTAGAGAAAATAATACTTAAACGCCTCAACTCATTCCTAATCAAAAACAACGTGATAACTGACGACCAGTATGGCTTCAGGGCCAATCACTCTACAACCCTACAGATACTTAGGCTTACCGAAAGTATCACCAGGGGATTTAACACTAAACGATCGACAGGCGTGGTCCTATTGGACATAGAACGCGCTTTCGATAAAGTGTGGCATGCAGGATTACTCCACAAACTCATTCACATAGGGGTACAAGATTCAATGGTCGCCCTAATAAAAGATTACCTCAGTGGAAGGAGTTTCAGAATCTCAATTGAGAATACCGAATCCTCATTGCACCCCATAAACGCGGGAGTCCCACAAGGAAGTTTACTCGGGCCTACACTATTTAATATATATATATATATCAATGATCTACCACCACTAGTACGAGTAGATAAATACATATACGCGGACGACACGGCACTGGCCACGCAATCTACTCAGCCACGCATCATACACCTGCGGCTCCAGAATGCTCTAAACACATTGGAGCCCTGGTTCACGAAATGGCGGTTAAAACTAAATGCAAGAAAAAGCCAAGCAATCATTTTTACCAGGCGAAAATTGCACAGGCAAAGGAGGCGAGCCCTCCCACCCCTCACCCTAAATCAGGAACCTATTGGGTGGGAGACATCCGTCACGTACCTAGGGGTTAAGATGGACGAATATCTCACATGGAGAGAGCATATTAACTCAGCCAGAGCAAAGGCCAATGGCCAACTCAACAGACTGTACCCGCTCATAAATCTTAACAGCAGCCTTAAGCTACGCATGGGACTTACGCTCTATAAGACGCTGATCCGACCCATCTTAACTTACGCCGCCCCGGTATGGGGATATGCGGCAAAAATGCACATAAAACGCCTCCAAACGATGCAAAATAGAATACTACGAATTATTGCTAAACTACCGCCAGAGGCTCCGACGTACCAGTTACATGAAGAGCTAAAAATGCTCACAATCGAACAGTTTATTAAACACCTGGCATGCAACCTATACGCCAAAAAGAATAAGAACCACAACGAGCAAATACGAATGCTCGGGGAGTATGATATGACTCGCGACAAACACCTCCGCCCTCTATCATTGTTCGATCGCACTATAAGCATAGGCGAACCTGAACTCAACATACAGGAATACCTGAATAATTTAGTACCTTGAAATTACTTGTTAAGGGATGAAGGGAAGCACACAACACTATAAAAACATACACTTACACTCAAGCCCTCACAAGTCCTTGTGCTACCTAGCCAAGGCGGACCCCGGGAGACGAGGGCCTCCCCGGTAGTGGCACAGGCTCGCTCCTGCACTTCAGGCAGACAGCCCGCCATGTGTGCACCTATACGACCAGGCAAGATCAGGTACACGATTAATGACGAAGCCTCCGGCTTAATCACACCCTAGTAACTAAGATTAAATGACACAGTAGAAGTTATCTCTACAAGTTGTAAATTTTATAAATATCACCATAACTGCACCTAGTTATATAAGCATTTCTTAAAATACTACTAGCATAGATTATAGGACGCAATATAAATTTAAAAAAAAAAATAATAATAATATTTAAAAAAAAATACGCTAAGGACAAGAAACGAAACCTTCGGGTGGAGTTTTAAAACAAAACATGCTCATTCACTCATCCATCACATCCATCTACACCTAACGATGCCAAATGGCTGAAACACAAAAAGAACACCATCAACTATCATACACATCACCATTAGTTACTACCAGGGGGCACTCAGGGCTTATGTCATGTTTGCCCTCCGGCACATCAGTAATACTCGCTGTTACTGCCACTGGCAGGCAGCTTCCATCTCTCACCACAGAATGCGCAGGTGCTTTATGCGGTACTGCAGCATAGAGGCCTTGACCTCAAGACTTCCGGTGGGGTTTTTTAGTGAGTAGGCTGCCCGGGTTCGAAGCCAGGGTAGGAGTCTTACACTCGCATGCATGCATGCGGTTAGGGCGTAAGTAGCCTTTTTCCCCACCACAAAAAAAAAAAAAAAAAATACTAGTCATTCATCCTGAAGATGGGAGAGATGTACACTCCCGAAACGTTGATGTCTTTTCATCACTACACCTGGCTCGAAGCCCGAGAGCATCTTGAATATGCTAGCCTCTGGTTTCCTAGGTCACGGGTTCAAACCCGGTGGAAGTAGATGAATTTTTATGAACATGAAAGAGCCTTAGTTTGGCTTCCTTCAGAAGAGAAGTAAAGCCGGTGGTCGCGTGTCATAGATTTACAGCTTGTAAAAGAACCTCAAGCTCGATAGAGAGGCCTATGAGCAAAATTAAGTGGCCTTTCATGCCTAATGTAGAATGGGACACTGAGAACCACAATCTATATTTCAATTTCTAATGGTAATTGTGAATGAGCTGTTTCGGTGTACAATATTTTGTCAGACAAAAGAACCAATATTACAGCACGGAACTTAGAAACCACGCTTAGTTGTTATTTCAATGTACTTGCTACATATAACATTTTTATTTTATTTGCACCGCTTTTATCTCGCTTTGAGCCTTCTTTTTATAGCTACATTCAGAATTTTTATTAACAATAAAATTGTGTCCCTAATTATCATTTAAAGCCTACTGCAATCCCATATATTTCCCTTGTACCTCAAAGAAAAATAGAAATGTGATAATTTGTGCAAAAGTTGATCTATATTAATATTGTTAGCTAATGCTGGATTTCTGACAATGAAGTCATTAATCCTCTTGCTCTCCAATATTTTTCACTGATGGATGGGGCATTAGAAGTGGCCGGGCATATTTGAAGGTGGTCTCGATCCATTTCCTCTTGCAGATCACATAGAGGACAGAGTGGTGAAGAATATATCCCAATTCTGTTTAAATGTTTTGCCAGACAATCGTGTCCTGTAATCAACCTGAAGGTTGCAACTGCTGTTTTTCGAGGATACTCAGGAATTACTGTTTGAATGTTTGGTAGATCCCATCTTTTATTCTTTGATTTTTCATAGTAATATTTTGCAATAATTTTTTTGAATTCAGAGTTGACTAATCTTTTAGTTGCATAAAATGGTAGATTACCTATAGATTTCTGCACATTGCCGGTACCCTTTTTTGCAAGAAAATCAGCTTTCTCATTAACACTCAGTCCACAGTGAGCTGGTATCCATTGGAAGACTAGGTGTCTTTGAAGTGCTGTTAGATGGGTAAGGATTTATATTAGTATAAAGTACATAGATCGAAAGTCATGTTAGTGAAAGTATCAGATTTTTTTTCAAAGCCCTGGAAACCTCTACGTAGGCTATAGTCAGAAAATTCAAAATATACATTTCATTTGTCATAAAAATATCTTAAACATATGGCATTTTCTTCAAAATATTTGTGTCACATCCATAGAAGATATTAGACTTAAATACCTACTTTGGTTTTTAACTGGCTTTTTGTTTTTGAGTTATGCTGTCCACAGTCTGACAGACACACATACGCATGGACCGTTTCCTAAAAATTATTTTGTTTGGATTCAAGGGGCCTCAAAACATATATTTCCAGTGAAATCTCAACATCAAATTTTTGGGTGGAATACAATAGTTTCTCTGCTTACTATGCCTAGTAGAGAAAGTAAAATAATGTAGGACATTATCGGCCAATGCAAAAATGTGCCAAAATAAAGTAAAGTTATAATGTAAATGCTGTTTATATATTTAATATGCTTATTTATGTCATATATATTAATAGATATTTAATATAAAATATACCCACATTTATATTTTCTTATAATCCTGAAGCATACAACGTTAAATGTGATCGCTTTTGGCATTTCAGCTTGTAACAAAAAACACTGTGAATTAACTGTTAAATTCCCACTTCCTTATTCTTCTATAACCAAAATTCAAATAAAAGAGTGAGAGTAAAGCATCGCTTTGGTTTGTCTCCACAGAACACCAACCTTTTGCCTGGGAGTGCAAATGGTGCATTGCCAATTTTTCGCTCCTTAGTAATGCGTGAGTTTGCTCTTTGACTGTAGCCATAGTCATAGAAGGTTGCAGCTAATAACCAATTACTCCTATTTCTTTCTATTTTCCCAGTTTCAAGTTCATTTTCCAATGATCACTGCTTGTTTCTGAGAACATAGGACATTAGAAACTTTTCCAAAATTCCCCCTGGATACCGAAAAATGGTTAAAATATACGGCATGTTCGGGAATTTCCGGACATCTGGTAACCTTAGTCATGGTAGAAATTTACTCACCCTCTGCAGCATGCGGCATCCGCTTATGCATCCTAGTGAAGGTTCTCAGCGTAGAAAACAAGGCACAGGATTAAACAAGAAAACCCGGAAAAAATTAAGGGTTCAAACAATCTTGAAGTTCAGGAGAGTGCTAAATGAGAACATCATTCTGAGGGCACACCCTTTTAGTACATCTAGTTCACCAGATAATGAGGGGGATATTTATGGAATATTTGCTTAGGCTAGGTAAGAATTTTGGCATATCTTGTTTGGTTATCCTGTTGAATAGCGTCAGGTTTTTTCTCTTCTCTTTATGGTGCTTCATTGAAGAATACTCCATGTGGAAGTCTATGCAACAGTACTTAGAAAACGTGTGGTATTCCTGAAGAAGACAAAGTATTACCCGGCAAAGTACACCACAGAACATATTTATAATGAGAGCTGGGGCTTTTATGTGGTATCATTTAGCAAAATATGTGCATAAATACGTAGTGAAAAGCAGTGAAATATGTAGAATATGTTGTTGTTGTTAGCTAATGCTGGATTTCTGACAATGAAGTCATTAATCCTCTTGCTCTCCAATATTTTTCACTGATGGATGGGGTGCTAGAAATGGCCGAGCATATTTGAAGGTGGTCTCGGTCCATTTCCTCTTGCAGATCACATAGAGGACAGAGTGGTGAAGAATATATCCCAATTCTGTTTAAATGTTTTGCCAGACAATCATGTCCTGTAATCAACCTGAAGGTTGCAACTGCTGTTTTTCGAGGATGCTCAGGAATTACTGTTTGAATGTTTGGTAGTTCCCATCTTTTATTTTTTGGTTTTTCATAGTAATATTTTGCAATAATTTTTTGGAATTCAGTGTTGACTAATCTTTTAGTTGCATAAAATGGTAGATTAACTATAGATTTCTGTACACCACTGGTACCCTTTTTTGCAAGAAAATCAGCTTTCTCATTACCACTCAGTCCACAGTGAACTGGTATCCATTGGAAGACTAGGTGTTTTTGAAGTGCAGTTAGATGGGTAAGGATTTTCCAACATTTTATAATTGTTTGGTTTTTTGGTGACAACTTGGAAGTAATTGCTATAATTGCCGCACTGGAATCTGAGAGAATAACTGCTTATGGAAAATATTTAACATCAAATATTTAGCTCCAGCTTATCATTTTCTTAGTTACAACGCTCAAATCATATTTATGCATTATGCTTTTTAGCATAGTGAACAAGTTTGTATTTTTCAATGTTTTTGGTGTCATAAAAAGATGTTTGTTACTAAGAATGTTCTTATAGACAGAAAGATCTTTCCAATCACATTATGTAACTGGGACAAATTTTAGGGAAGCAATTTTTCCTGGAGAAACATCCTCGGGTTGATCAACATTATCTCCATTTAGAAATTGGCATATACTATGGAATGTTGAATATCCAGGATTTCTCTTTAATACATTTTGCAATTTACTTAATACACTTGCAGCAGTTTCTCCATGCACAGCACTTAGGTTTTCCATAGAATGCTCTATGATAGCAATAGAATACTGCATAGACAGCCCTGGTGTTTATAAGGTTTGATACTTTCCGGACGCCAACCTAAGTTGCTCCTGATGCAGGGAACTGAGGAGACCACTTTGAGGCTGCTAAAGGCATCCTGGGATTCACAATTACAAGATGCAGCACTTTCAGGATCAAAAGAATCTACAACCGTCCTTATATCATAAAGATGCTCACTAAAGAAATTAACTGCTTCCATCCTCGTTAATACTGGTTCCAGAGGCAGTAGTATCTCTGGCAATTGCTGCTCATAAGAGAGCATTCGTGGTTATTTAAAAATATTCTGTTGCTGAAATTACCATATACATTTGTGGAAATATCTTCAGCAACATTTTGCAGTCCACGAGCTAAGCAGGTAAAATGGGGCATATTGGGATAAAACACTTTCAGAGCAGTTGCAACTTTAAACATATATGCTTGTATATTTCCATAGTTTATTTTCCTAGATTCGCTACTAGTGGGTTGTGGTGCCTGTGCATGTGTTTATAGGTGTTGTGTGAAAGCTTTTTAATGAATTGTTCTATCGTGTACATTTTTAATCTGTCGTGCAGCATGTCAGCTGTAGCTGTGTAAAGCACTTTGCTATCATTTGTAGCATTTTGTTTTGGAGTCCTTGTAGGCGCTTGATGTGTGTTTTGGCAGCATAACCCCAGACCGGAGCAGCATATGTGAATATTGGGCAAAATAGCATCTTGTATAACGTTAGTCCCATTTTGAGGTTAAGCTGTGAATTCATGTTTATAAGGGGATAGAGCTTGTCTAATTGGGCATTTGCTTTTCCCCTTATTTGGAATGCCTGCTGTTTCCATGTGAGTCCCTGGTTTATTTGAAGCCCTAGCCAGGTAACTGTGCTTTTCCACTCAATGTTTTCTCCGAATATGATGAGTGGGGGAAGTTGGTGTTTACTTAGTCTATGATTGATTCTTTTGGTGAATGTAATAGCCTGCATTTAACTTGATCCACCATTTGGTGAACCAAACCTGTAGCTCGTTGAGGGCGTTTTGTAGTCTCCTGTGCATGAACTGTGTTTTTGCAAACTGCGCGAAAATTGCTGTGTCGTCTTCATAGATGAATAAGCTCGTGTTTTCTGTTTTCAGGATGTCATTCATTGTTATGTTAAAGATATTCGGCCCCAATATACTTCCTTGTGGGACTCCCGCTTTTATGGGGCGGAGGGAAGGAAGGTGGTTGTTTATTTTGGACTGGAATGTCCCATTGTTTAAGTAATTCGTGATTAATTTTATTAGCAAATCATGTATATTTAGTGTCTAGCCATGGAAACGTAGTAAATGCTCTTTAGCAACCTTTGGTAATTGTTTACAAAATTGGCCACTCGAGAAAACGAGTGAAATATAGTGCAATGGATGCAGTTTTTATTGCTGATTACGATTTTGAAAGTTTTATTTGGCGGTCAAGCTCCGTTTTCGGTTTGCCTATGTTAGGTTAGGTTAGGTGTGGGTTGACAGGGTCCTGTGTTATCGAAATATTTACAACTTGGACAGCGTTTATGCAACAATTTCAACGTAAATATGTTAACTACTCATTCTAGCATTTATTATACTCATTTATAAACATTTATTTGCTAAATATCCGCCGCATAAGCGAAATAAAACCGCTGCATCGTACATACGGAATTTGCTCATAAATCATTTACCTTCTATCATCAAGATATAGATAACAACTAATAATGTATTACCAAGATGTGCTCGAGCTTTCACAACCTTAGCGAGACGTGGGGAAACTTAATTACCAAATCTCTAACCTCGTATTAGGGCTCGGAAGTTCATGCCCCAAAAACACTGAAATATGCATGCAAATATGCTCTTAAAAACTTCAAAATATGCCAAGAAATATGCACTATTTCATTAAAACAATTAATGTCCCTTTGCAGTAGACAAGGCGAGTTAGTGTAAATAATAAAGTTACCTTATTCCTTAGAGGTTGAAGCAGAAGTGGTTCCGTCGTCCATTGTCTGGCAAAACACTTTTGTAACCTGAACAACTTCTTTACATGTCACAAGATGCTATGGGGGCATATTTAAATGATGTTAACTGTTTCACAGAGAGAGTCAACTTTCTTGGTGTGACAGATGGTTTTCTTTCGAGAATGTCTCGAATATCGCACATCTGTTTTTAACCAGAATTTTTTGGAATTACATAATTCACTTTCTCTTTCACTTTTTGTCCTATGCTACCAGAAACCGAACTTAGATCACATATTGTTTTTTCAAGTACAGTAAGTGATTCATGCAAAGGAAATCCTACAGCTTCCAATGCCGTTATGGCTGTTGGTAAGAAAGAAAAATGGGCAGATATGAAACTAAGATCCTTCTTTAACCCAGTGCCTGACAGAATATTTTGCACAGTTTGTATTGATGAAGCATCGTTGGACTCCAATGAATTAACAACCTCTTCGATTATTTCTATGTGCTCAGCATAATATAAAACTTCATCGACCCATGTTCCCCATCGAGTTAACACCGCTGCAGGAGGAAGTCGGATATTAGGTGCTGTTGATCTAAACAACTTAACTCTTTTAGGAGATTTAACAAAAATTATCTTTGTACTGGACACAAAACTATCTACCAATGGGAAAGAATCGCGTATTGTCTCAGATATTCGATGAAGAGCGTGTGCCTAACAAGTTAAATGAATTAAGCTAGGAAAAATACCTTTCAGAGTTTTTCCTGATTTTACCATATAACGTAACAAATAAAAGCAACCAGTTGTGTTCGATTCCACATGGACATTGTAATTTCAGAGTCCATCGCAAACTGTGTCATAGTTACATTGTCAGTGGCCGACAATTTGCACATATTAAGGAGATACGCTGTAGTCTTTTGTTCATTATATAAGGCACCCACGATTATATTAGCAATAGAACGGCGTTCAGAATCAGAGGTTTCATCAACATACAACCACACAAACTGATCCGCTAAATTTTGTATATTTGACAATACGTTATCGTAACAATGCCCTACATAAGTCTTACGCAGTGTACTTTCTTCAGGCACATGTTGTTGGGTACACTTGGCAACATTCAGTAACCCTACTACCTAAACACTCTACTAATTGTTTTAGAACAGGTTATTTGTTTGCGAGCTTTCTGATTAAATTCTCCTTATGTTTTGCTGTTTTTATGTGCTGAACTATTTGAAATCTTTTCTCACTGAGACGGTAATTATACCGTGCCCGAGATAAAAATAAATTAACGTTATAACACATGATAAGTTCCAGTATTCTTTTATTTTAGAATCACTCACAGGGCAAGTGTTAGGATTAATATAAATTATTGTGTAAACGTGTACATGTAACCAATCATAAATGTTAGTGTATATATTTAAAATAATAAGAAATAACGCACGTAGAATGCAGTTTATGGGTAAAAGTTGAAAAGATTTCGCTTCAGAGACACTACATGAAGTCTTTGACCCGAATTAGTTCTGCTTGAAAGAGCGACAAACTGACGCCAGCCAAATTGTAAGCTCCATTGTTAGGCAGGATTATTCCTTTGTCAAGTAAAAGTCGTAAAACTGTCTATCAAATTGTTCGAAATGCTACCGCAAGAGGGCAGGACATGGCATTTCAGCGGCAAAGTCTCGTCTTGTCCACCGATATGAGCCAATCAGAAAATTTAGAAATACACAGATTTGAAATAATCAGCAGAACCCGCTCCAATGAGAGTGAAACTCAAAAATTTTATGTGGAGGGGAACCGAATATGTCTTTCGTATTCCCGTATGGAACGAAGAGTCGAAGAATAACACACGAACCGGAGAGTCGAAGAATAACACACGAGCGGAAGAGTCGAAGAAACACACACGAGCAGAGAAGTCGCAAACTACTACACGAACGGAACAGTCGTCAAATATTACACCGAGACATTACTTAGAACACGCGCGAATTAAGTAAGTACACTAGAAATTGATAGGCTAAATTCACATCAAGAATTATTTGGCAATATTGCGTAGAATAGGAAAATTTTACTTCAAGAAATTATTTCGGCTCATCATAGAGTAGGCTAAATTAACCTCAAGATCATTTCGGCTCTCATCCTAGTGACTTAAACTTTTGGCTTATGCGCGGCGACTCATACATAAATTAAAAATCTCGGTAAATCTATAAACTGCAATCTTCGTCAAATTATGTGTATGTTGTAATTGTAATATTTTAAATTCCTTTGTGCCTCGTATACAATAAAGTAACATAATTACTTCCTACTCAAACTTGTTCTAATTAGTAGCTTGAAAACCATTTGTAAGTGATTCCACGCCCTTTCTAGTAGTCTGTGGCCAGGCACAGCTACTGAACAAGTAATAACGACTTAGCAATTGAACGAGAAGAAGAGGATTTTACATGCTAAGTTAACTATAAGTGTCAGGAGGATTGAGTGGCGCCTCTTCAAACAAATTTTCTCAATCTCTCCAATAATACTGCAATAACTTGCAGTGGCACTTCCGTAATTAATAAGTATAACAATTACTTATTTAATTACAAACATCACGTTTTTACAAGTGGCTTTCAATTGTTGAGGCAACAACCCAACCATTCGCCAAAGTAAAGAAAGAACGCTGAATCACTCCCTATATTTTTCTCACACGCTCCACAAAGCAGTGCCCTATTATCTGTAGATATTAAATCACCCGAAAACTCTTTCTGTAAATTAATTAATCTAGCACTCTTGGTTTTATTTTCGGCATTTGAAGAGCTTTTTAACATTTTATACGCCTAATTTAATTTGGAGGGAACCAGTTCACAACACTGTTACGTTTGAAGCCCACGCAGAGGCAAGCGTTTTATATAATCGTGCTGCTCAAAATGTTTACCTGCACTTTATCTTTGTTAATATAAACCTCTCAGATAAAGCACTGATTATTCTCTACGCACAAACATATAGTGAAAGGATGGAAACAGGGGATTCATACATAACATGACTCAGCATTGCTTCTCGCCACCTCGCGAGTTACATCATATGCAACACTACCAATATGAAAAATATTATCCAGGTGAAAAAAAAACCATAAAATCATTAAAATATGCTATATAGAGGCATAAGTATTGAAATAATGTGCATTTATCAAAATCAAGAAAATATGCAGTTATATGCACCATAAAATCACGTCCAAATAACTTAAAATTCCATAATTCGAGCACATAATGTAAAAGCATACATGCAATGAAAAAAACATGCAAATGCACGAACTTCCTAGCCCTAATGATTACTAAACTTACAAGTTCATGTAGCTCTGGAAACACAGACACTAATCCTGGTTCTGTCAAGGAATTTCACAAGTGTCCTTATGCATTTCAACGTCTGAATAACACAATTCACCTCTCAAAATTGGGAAATCAAAGATTTTGCCAAAGCTCTGCTTTAAACTCAAAAACCTTTGTTCTGGAAATTGCTTTGCGAATTCTTTAAAGTTTGCTGAGTCTAAAATGCTAAGAAATTCGAGCTTTTCCAATTCACTAAATCTGGAATCAATATTGATTTCATTATATCAATAATTTCCAAAAATAATCTGTTACAACAAGTTGATACATTTTCTCCTGGTATAGTAACTACTCCAATGGCCGAGTGCATCAATCCCGGTTAAGAGAATACCACGGTAAAGTTTATAGTTTACCACGGTAAAGTTGTATTTCTGTTGCACCAGTTTCGACTTTACCGGCGTTTAACCGTGGTAAAATGTTTACCACTTGCTGGGGACCGGTTTTCAATGAAAACCACGGTAAAGAATCCAACATGGAGCATAACAATTATATGTTGTACCTTCAGTATCTCCATCGATTTGAACACAACAAAGAGAGGAGGGATCTGTTTGAAGAACTGAATGGCATTTCGTTTTGAACAAGATTCTGTTTGAAAACAGAAATGGTAACTTCAATTTTAGGTGAAATTGGTCAACAACTTGAGTTTCCTACACCAAGAAACCATCCAATATCGCCTAGAAATCGTCTTCTTACAGCGCTGCGATTTTATGCGACTGGAACATTTCAAGGGGTAATTGGTGACGTGAGTGATATAGACAGAACCACAGCATGTCGCGTAATACACAATGTTTCAGATGCCATTGCCTCGTTATCACCTCAGTACATAAAATTGCCTCTCGCACCATGGGAGCAAAGTGAGGTTATGGAGGGATTTCATAGAATAGCTGGTTTCCCTGGTGTATTAGGTGCATTGGACTGCACTCACGTAAGAATAAAGAATAAATTATTAAGTTTTTCAAATCAAAATTGCATCATGGGGAACCATTTATACAAATATTTAAAAAAATATAATAAAATATTAATATGTTAGCAAATAATCTGACTAAATGTATGAAATTTAGCACAGTTACTCCTCACTATACAGTGATTGTTGTCTTAAAATTTCAAATCAATCCAATGAAAACTGTAGATTTTCAAAATTTCACAGATGGGTACCCTTAAACTTAAATACCAACTTTAGTTTTTAACCAACTTTTCGTTCTTGAGTTATGTTGTCCACAGGCTCCAGATACACTCACGGACCTTTTTCTAGAAAGTGCCAAAGAATCTAACAACTTGGTGGAATCCACACTCCCAGATTCAAAAAATTCGGAAATTCACCAAAAGGATTATATCGTTACGTGCAATAGCTGCAGTAGCGATATTAAATTCTGTATTATTTTAAAGGTACCGGTAGATAAGTATAAAATGAAAAAGGCTAGAAAAGGCTAATGAAGCTTAGAAAAAAGGCCAGGAAAGCTACTTGTAGCTTTTTGGAAAATTTATAGCTACATAGGTTCTCAAAAAGGCCAGATATGGCCATAAAAAGGCTAAGTTGGCAACACTGTTCAAAGTATACAACTTTAGTCTGGTACCACAGAACAAATTCAGTGTACAAAAGCTTCTCATCTCACATACAATGAATAGAAAACCCACGCACTAAAATGTGGATGTTTACCACATAAACTGCAAAGACTGTGACAACTTCTACATTGGAAAAACTAAAAAGAATCTGAGGATTAGGCTTAAATAACATTTTTGGAAAACATCAGCAACAAAGAAATAGACAAATCTACAGTGGCATACCATTTTTGGAAGCAGAACCATGATATAGAACAGGAAATTTCTCCTTTATTTGATTACCCTTCCCTTATATAGGACTTCCAAGCCTGTACCTAAGGTCAGACGCCTGTCGGGGAGCAGATGAACATATGGACTGGACAGAGTGAAGACCTGGAAGCAGGTGATCAGCCAAGCACCATGTATGAGAGTGACAAAGAGGATGATATATGCAGGTGAAATGGATGATATGGAGCAATTGGTGGAATGAGTGTTGGGGGAAACAGGAAATTCTGGGGAAACCCACCCAGACACTGCTTCGTCTACCACAAATACCGCATGCGTGTGCCTGAGTCGAACCTGGGCTGCCTAAGTTCTAGGTGAACGGTCTGGCCACTTGACCATGGCGAGAGCAGGAAATTCATTTATTAAAATGTGTTCAACACTATCCAGAGGGAGAAGATGTTTATAAAGAAAAAGTTGTCAATTTGGACACCGCATTTAACAAGAACCTAAACTTGAAGTTATCTGGTCACCAGTAAGTTCCCTAAATCAAAATCCAACAGTCGATGATGTTAGAAAGCACCTAAAAAAGCGCATTCTGGACAAATACTAGAAAGAAATGGAGTATTACATAATAGATGTCAGCAAGTTAAGCTCTTGAAGCTGGTCAAGACAAATAAGTGTTTCAACTCGACTCAATTTTAGAATAATTTAGATTCACATGACTGTTACTAGCTTATTCAAATATACCCAACTACCATTAATATATTTGAATCAAGCACCATACAAAATTTAACTTGTTAACTGTCACAAAACTGTCAAATAAGGAATAGAATCCTTAATCAGGAACCAGTAATAAAAAATCTGATTTGTTACACTCACATGACTTTCTCTACTTTTGTACTAACCATTCTTACAAACTCTTATTACTATATCTTCCTCGTGTGAGTTCAGATAAACATTTGTACAAATTATCTTATTGCTTATTTCCTTGTAGGTACAAGGGGAATATTAGAATACTGTCACCGCGCCCGCCGCATCTAATTGCCGACAGCCGCAATTGTCACCCATCGCATTATTGTCGGCACTACCGCAAAGGAGCCGAAGGAAAGAGACAGAGAATGGCCGCATTGTTGGGGCGCTTGCCGAAAGAGAGAAAAGGATAGAGGCTACTGGAACTTTCTGCTTTGTATCTCACCGCAATAAGTGAACGTCCCTGAAGCTTCCAGAATAGTGCCTGGGAGATATAAATAGCGGTAAAGTGTGAGAAGAGTCAGTGAGTCAGTATGTGAAGGTTGAGTAGTCGTGCCAACGGAGACGGACAGACGATGTGAAGCGTTGTGCCGACGGAGAAGGGACAGTTCTTTGTGTTACGAATTCGGAGCCGTGCTGTTGGAGAATCGGAAAAGACTTTCTTGTTGTTGCAACGAGTGTACAAACTTACTGTTTACGGAATTAAAAGTGTTTCTTTATCTCGACTACATCTGTCTTCTTTACTTCACACCCACAAAAAAAAGTCACACTGGTGTCAGAAGTGGGATTCGTCGAATTGCTTCTAGTATCGTTACGTCGTCGTTAGAAGTTGCAACGTTAGAACCAAGATGGAGGGAGATTCGGAAACCAGGATGATGGCAATGATGAAAGAATTATTCGCCAAAATGAAGACGGCAAACGACAACCTCGCTGCCAAAATGGAAACGTCATACGACAACCTCGCTGCCGAGCTGAAAGGGATGAAGGCGGCAAACGACAACCTCGTTGCCGAAATGAAGAGGAGAAACAACCTCGCTGCCGAGCTGAAAGAGATGAAGACGGAGCTATCGGCGAAAATTGATGGCGAACTGATTGGCGTGACGGAAGGCGTGGAACAACTCGGCGAACTGATTGGCGTGATGGAAGACGTGGAGCAACTCGGCGAACTGATTGGCATGACGGAAGACGTGGAACAACTCGGCGAACTGACTGGCGTTACAGAAGTCGTAGAACAACTCGGCGTGACGGAAGACGTGGAAGAACTCGGCGAAAAGGTGGAAGACCTCTGCCAGCATGCGGACGTCGTGGAGGACGACGGGGAACGTCTTGGCGCCCTGGTAGTAAGAGTTGACGAGAGCGTCAAAGTACTGGATGCCAGGGGCAGACGGAATAGCGCGGAGCCGGAGAGGGAGCACCTAGTGGCCGAGGCGACAGTCGCGCCCGTTTCGGATGATATGAGGGAAGACCTGGAACAACTCGGCGAACTGATTAGCGTGACGGAAGACGTGGAACAACTCGGCGAACTGATTGGCGTGACGGAAGACGTGGAACAACTCGGCGAACTGATTGGCATGACGGAAGACGTGGAACAACTCGGCGAACTGATTGGCGTGACGGAAGACGTGGAAGAGCTCGGCGAAAAGGTGGAAGACCTCTGCCAGCATGTGGACGTCGTGGAGGACGACGGGGAACGTCTTGGCGCCCTGGTAGTAAGAGTTGACGAGAGCGTCAAAGTACTGGATGCCAGGGGCAGACGGAATAGCGCGGACCCGGGGAGGAAGCACCTAGTGGCCGAGGCGACAGTTGCGCCCGTTTCAGATAACGAAAGTGTACGTCTCGGGGAAGACAAAGGGGCAGTTCAGGGACGTCGTCGGGGATCCTCTGGAGGAGTGTGTCGGGTACGTAACCAACCAGGATACGACGTGGAGGACGATCAGCAGGGAAGCGCACAAGCAAACGAGCATCACGCGAGAACCGACTTGGCATGTGACATGGGGGGACCGTCGGAGCCATCCAATCACCTGACGCATAGTGCCGTGAACGGAAGAATGGTGGACATCATCGTGGACGGCAGGATACAGGAGAGGCCGTGCCGAGCACGAGTGAACACGAGTGCAGCGGTGGACGCGACTCGCGCGGATGTGGTGGGGTTTGTTGCCGGACCCATCGGAAGCAAGGTGGCTGCGAAGGTGCGCCAGAGAGGTCGGCGGACATGGTACCCAGTGAGCCGTTTCCAAGTGCGCAGGATGGCCCGTCAACACACCAGGAAGAAGGGCAACTGGACGAGGGACCGTCAAGACCGGCGGTACTGTTGCAGAATTTCGAAGCAGGATGGCATACATCGTCCTACCCAGACCAAGGGACACTATCCACCAGCGATACCTAGGATCGTGCCTCCTGGAGAAGAGGTTCGATGGGATAGTCCGCTGGGGCGCAAGGGAGATGCCGCAGTGATAGTGCTGGTCGGGACGACCAGCTCTGAGGAGGGAGCAGTGTCACCGCGCCCGCCGCATCTAATTGCCGACAGCCGCAATTGTCACCCATCGCATTATTGTCGGCACTACCGCAAAGGAGCCGAAGGAAAGAGACAGAGAATGGCCGCATTGTTGGGGCGCTTGCCGAAAGAGAGAAAAGGATAGAGGCTACTGGAACTTTCTGCTTTGTATCTCACCGCAATAAGTGAACGTCCCTGAAGCTTCCAGAATAGTGCCTGGGAGATATAAATAGCGGTAAAGTGTGAGAAGAGTCAGTGAGTCAGTATGTGAAGGTTGAGTAGTCGTGCCAACGGAGACGGACAGACGATGTGAAGCGTTGTGCCGACGGAGAAGGGACAGTTCTTTGTGTTACGAATTCGGAGCCGTGCTGTTGGAGAATCGGAAAAGACTTTCTTGTTGTTGCAACGAGTGTACAAACTTACTGTTTACGGAATTAAAAGTGTTTCTTTCTCTCGACTACATCTGTCTTCTTTACTTCACTACCAACCAAAAGTCACAATACAGTAGGCTTTGGGCGATAGTCAAATGCTTTAAAGCTTTGAGATTCTGTTCTCTTTGCACGGCTAACGTATAAAAAAATCTGATGTGTTGCACTCACATGATTTTCTCTACTTTTGTACTAACCATTCTTACAAACTCTTATTCCTATATCTTCTTCGTGTTGGTTGAGATAAACATTTGTAGAAATTATCTTATTGCTTATTTCCTTGTAGGTACAAGGGGAATATTAGAATAAAGTAGGCTTTGGGCGATAGTCAAATGCTTTAAAGCTTTGAGATTCTGCTGTCTTTGCACACTTAATATATATATATATATATATATATATATATATATATATATATATATATATATATATATATATATGTATATAAAGAATAACGATGATCCATTTCACGAAATTTCTAAGTTTTCCGAAACTCACACACATAACAAGGAATATCTCCGAAATGGTTCACTCTACAAAAACATTTATCGGGACATAAATTGTGTATTTTAGCAAGATCTACATTTTTTGTATAGTATGGTTTGGTCTATCTCTAACGGTTTACTAGTTATGCAAAAGTCGTCCAGAGTAAATACGACCACAGGGGCTATAGTCAGAAAATTCAAGATATACATTTCATTTGTCATCAAAATATCTCAAACATATGACATTTTAATCAAAATCGTTAGAGCCATTTTCAAGAAAATCAAAATTTTCGAAAAATTTGCCAAGTAAAGGGTAGTTTAGGGTGGGGCTATTTTCTTCAAAATCTTCGTCTCGCATCCTTGAACGACATTAAACTTAAACACCAACTTTGGTTTTTAACCGACTTTTCGTTTTTGAGTTTTGCTGTCCACAGACTTACAGACACACACACACACACACACACACACACACACACACACACACACACACACACACACACACACACACACACACACACACACACACGGACCTTTTTCTAAAAATGCTTTTTTTTATTCAGGGGGCCTCAAACATATTTCCGTTGAAATCTCGACATCGAATTTCTGGGTGGAATACAATACTTCCCCTACTTACCAGTAGAGAAAGTAAAAATAAACGACGATGTTCCATTTCACCAGTTTGCCGAAACTCACACACATAACAAGGAATATCTCCGAAATGGTTCACTCTACAAAAAATGTATTTAGACATAAATTGAGTGTTTTAGGGAGATCTACATTATTTGTATAGTAAGATTTTGTCTATCTCTTGCGGTTTACGAGTTATTCAAAAGTCATCCAGAGTAAACAGGACTACAGAGGCTATAGCCAGAAAATTCAAAATATACATTTCATTTGTCATAAAAATATCTCAAACATGTGGCATTTTAATCAAAATCGTTAGAGCCAGTTTCATGAAAATCAAAATTTTCCGTGCAAAGGATCGTAAAGCGTAAATACCAACTTCGGTTTTTAACCGACTTTTCGTTGAGTTATGGTGTCCACAGACTGACTGAGACACATGCACATATCTTTTTCTAAAAGTGCTTCTTTTTTTGGATTCAGTGGGTCTAAAAGCATATTTCCGGTGAAATCTCGACATCGAATTTTTGGGTGGAATACAATAGTTTCTTCTGCTTATCAGTGGAGAAAGTAAAAATATAGAGGCACATGTTTTAAGATGGTTTGAACACATAAATAGGACGGATGAGAGAAGGAAACCGGAACAGGTATGGGAGGGCAGAGGGGAAGGAAGAAGGAGAGGGCGACCAAGAGTAGAATGGAGCGATTGTGAATAAGAAAGGGAAGACTTTGAGGGAAGCTAAACAACTAGCCAAGGATGGAACAAAATGTAGGAAATGGAACATGATCGGCTGAGGAAACTGATGCTCGAAAGGGCACAAGGGAGAACTGTCCCAATGCTGGCATTGCATTTATTATTATTCCAGCCTTGTTTCAGACCAACCACCAAAAAGTTCATCTCCTTATATATTGTTGATAAAAAGGTTTCGGATATACCAAATCTAAATTACTAATAATGTTGGCAAATTCTTCACACACACAAATTACTGAAAATAAATGTTGTTGTTAGCTAATGCTGGATTTCTGACAATGAAGTCATTAATCCTCTTGCTCTCCAATATTTTTCACTGATGGATGGGAAGGGCACTAGAAGTGGCCGGGCACATTTGAAGGTGGTCTAGGTCCATTTCCTCTTGCAGATCACATAGAGGACAGAGTGGTGAAGAATATATCCCAATTCTGTTTAAATGTTTTGCCAGACAATCATGTCCTGTAATCAACCTGAAGGTTGCAACTGCTGTTTTTCGAGGATACTCAGGAATTACTGTTTGAATGTTTGGTAGTTCCCATCTTTTATTTTTTGATTTTTCATAGTAATATTTTGCAATAATTTTTTTGAATTCAGAGTTCACTAATCTTTTAGCTGCATAAAATGGTAGATTAACTATAGATTTTTGTACACCGCTGGTACCCTTTTTTGCAAGAAAATCAGCTTTCTCATTACCACTCAGTCCACAGTGAGCTGGTATCCATTGGAAGACTAGGTGTTTTTGAAGTGCTGTTAGATGCGTAAGGATTTTCCAACATTTTATAATTGTTTGGTTTTTTGGTGACAACTTGGAAGTAATTGAAAATAAATGTTTTATTATATGAAACCGTAATAGATGAAAAACGCTCAACGCTTGCATTTTATAGAACTGACACAGTTACAAGTTACCAAATCAATAAGCAGATGTTTTAAAACAAGCCTCTAAAATTATATGCTCTTTGTATGATCGTAAATGGCAAAAAAAAAAAAACTAAAACTAACTGAGCCCTTGAAAAGCAAGTAATAACAATGAATACCCTAGAAAAGGCTAATTCCACAAAAATATTTACTTATACCTAAACTGTGTGCTTTAAAGTTATCAAACATCTACGGCACTTCACATTTTTATGCATCTCTTATAGTTTACTAGTTATTCAGGATAGAAGGTACATTTACAAGGATATCCCTGTAAAACTTCAGACTTTATTAGTCATCAAATACAAATGTGTGGTATTTATACCAGAATCGTTTTCCATTTTTGAGGAATGAAACAAATGCAAATGATAGCTTGGGGTGGGAGATCTTCTTGAACAGACACAGATCGTACAGAAGGGAGTAGGTATCTTCATTGGTTCAGGAACTTACAAATGTGTTTTTCTCAATACCTACATAAACTTTGAGTGCAGTGTAATACTTGCTCTGCATGCCATAGGTAGCCATGTAATAGAGAAAGTAAGTACATGAAACTCCGTGCACAACCGCTCTACCGCTGCGTCCCTCACCTCTGCCAACCAAAGGCGTTATGAATGGGGTGAAGTACGAGAGGTGGGACGTGGTCAGCGCCCTGGTCCCTCCCGGCCGGTTATGCTGTCCTCTACTTTTCAATCAAGTAGCCCCTCAATCGAGGCTGAGTGCACCCTGAAAACCCCACATATCTCGTTAAAAACACAAGTTATGTTCAAATGCATCTTTTTGTGGGGTGAAGCATTTCGGAGATATCCCCTGCTATTTGTGGAAGTTTTGGAATACTTCAACTTTTCTCAAATGGAAGGTTGCTATTCATTTTTTATCTGCTTTTCGTGCAAAGAGAATGGAATTTTAAAGCCTCTACATACTAACATGCAGTGTTTAAAGCCAACTGTATTCCCATATACCTATCCCTTGCAGCTACAAGCAAATACCTACGTAATAAGATAATTTCTGCAAATGTATATTTCGAGTAACACGAAGAAGATAGAGGAATACAGGTTTTAAGAATAGTTAGTACAAGATCAGAGAAAGCCATATGAGAGCAACGCATAAGATGTTTTAAACAAACATTTTAGCATTAAAATACAATTAAATATGTATAACTCCCAAACTACTGATCAAACTGAGCTGAAAGCAAACACACAACGATATAATTAAGTTATGTACAAAATCTGAGACAAATATCTTCAAAAATGTAGAAAATAGAAATTTGAGTACTGTCCCTTAATCCAAAGGACGCCTCCGTTTCGCAAGTTTGAGCTGAAGAAATATTTGGGCGGTTATAGAAGCAGGACATCTAAACTTCTGGGTGTTTGCACATCTGGCATTCCTTAGTGAATCACTCTTAATCTATCCACTGTTGGTGGCCTGAAAGGACGAGGCCCCATATCTGTTGCAGTAGAAGCAATACTTTCCAAACACCAGAAGTAGTAACATATGTTCCAGAATCTTCTTTTCATTACGAAAATGGTTCCTTTTCAATATTTACTGGTCGTCCCAGCCGGCGCCTGCGTGTCTCGGTCATGACCTACACAATAGACGCTGAGATTATACAGCCACTAACACTGCAATGTTGTCAAACTGCGTTCCCTGGTGATGCTCATTTATTTCCCAATTGCGCATTCCAGCCTTTCCCAACAGTGTTGTGGTAAATAACTGTATGTCGGATGCAATATTTAACAATTCTTTAATTATAGGTAACTAGAACACACATTTATTGGTGGAGTAAACCTTCATTTTAGCTTTCTTGTGTGCTTAAAATGAATTTTTAATATTTTTCTAATTTCTGTGTTTCTTTTTACATATTTGTTATTTTTGTGTGATTTATTTATGAACTTTTTCGCAAAAGTTTTTCTTGTTAAAGATGCATTAAACACAGGAAAATATATTTTCGTGTTTTATTCGTAGTTTTCATTCAAATTTTCTGACATACGATTTCTTATCACGTAACTCATTCTTGTATGAAGAAAAAGTACTTTCACCGGAACATGACGTCATTTTAGCGTACGACAACCCGCAGCAGGTTCTAGGGGGTAATTTTCTTGCACACGTTTCTCCCTTTAATAGTGAATTTGTGAGTTTGATATCTTCGAAACCATAATTATGTTCAAGAATCTTCACTTAATAGTGAAAATAGTGTTCGCAAAATAAGAGAAGAGGATAACGATGCGACTGTAATGTATAAAGGAATATCGAGAAATGGAGGCAAGATCGGAGCAAACTGTGAAGATGAGAAATACGAACAAACAAGAAACGCCACATCGGGAGAAAGACAAAGGAAGCGCAACGAAACAGAAGTGGTGACATTGCTGCAACTGGTAATCGAACTATTGAGCAAGGATCTGCAAGCAGCTCGACTGGCACTAAAAAACAGCGAATCCCAAAATGAGAACTTAACAAGGGAAATAATAGAACTGAAAGAGAAAAATCATGACATTAAGAAGAGTGTGTGAGTGGAGGCAATCAAAATAAAATGGACTTAGAACGTTGTGCTGGAGCAGACTTTACGAGCACAAATAAATTCCACCCGTTGAGTGAAGTGCCAGAAATGGACATGATGGCGGAGAGTTGTGAGTGTAAATCACGCAAGGAGAAAGAGTATCGAAAACCCAACAAAGTTGTACTTTTAGGGGACTCTTTGCTAAAATTCTCTAGAGAACTGAGTAAGCAGCGGGGACACAGAGTAAACTGCTTCCCAGGAATTAAAATCGGCGAACTTAAACACAAAATAGAACAGTGTAATTTAGTGAAAAACGACATGGAAGTTGTTCTACTTCACGTAGGCTCAAACGATATCAAGAAAAGTGTTTACACGGAAGAAATCATGAGCGAAACAATGGATATAATAAACACCGTCAGAGCCATTGCACCAAAGACAAAAGTAATCGTGAGTGGTGTGCTACGCAGACGGGATACAACAAACAAGAAAATACAACGCATTAATCGCGAACTAAATTGGCTATGTGAAAAACGACACTGTGTTTTCGTGGACGGCACTTCTGGCTTCGGAATCAAGCCTTTGGTATAGACGGAGTACATCTCAACCGCCGAGGTTCCTATGATTTTGGGAAACTATTGTGTGATGTAATAGCCTCACAAATCTGGGGAAACTAGCAAGGTACGAGGTGGATGACATCAAAACTAAGGAAACGACAGACACACTAAACAGGAAGCATCATGGCTGTTCCACTACAATCCAGCAAGACCCAGAGGTCAGGGTTAAAAATGTTCCAGGGGAAAACGGAAACACAAGGAAAGCAGAAAAACAGGCAGGTGAGGTAAATGATTGTCTACCGGTAAACAAGGTCTCTATATTACAAAATAATGAAAGTAAGTTAGGGAAAGTAAATGGGGGTGAAAAAACTCACTTTAGGATATTTCATCAAAATATACAGTATATTGCAAATAAAAGAGCAGCTATTGAACTGATAATTCTTGATCTAATGCCAAATATAATTGTTTTCTCAGAACACGGGCTAAAAGATACGGAAATAAATGCAAAACAATATGAAAATTATACCTTAGCCTCTAGTTATTGTAGAGACAAATATAAAAGTGGTGGGGTAGTGATATATGCAAAAGAAGGTCTGGAAGTTAAAAAAATTGACTGTAAACAATACTGTGAGGAAAGATGCTGTGAATTGTCAGCTATTAAAATTACCCTTCAAAAGCTAAATCCTATCATACTAGGTGTCTATAGTCCACCAAATGCGGATAAAGACAAATTTCTAAAATTATTAGAATCATGCCTAAATACTATTACCAAAAATAATAAAATTATTATTGTAGGAGACATAAATATAGACTTGCTTACAGAAAGAAAACAGAAAAAGCTATTATCAGAATTGCTTGTTAGGAGTAACCTAACTACTCTAGAAACTGGCCCAACTAGAGTAACACAATATACATCAACGCTTATTGATCGTGCATATACTAACATAAAGTCTGAATACCTAAATATAGCACTAAAAAGATGGGCTTAACGACCATTTTGGCCAATTAATAGAGGGTAAGTCTGCAAACATAAAAGTAGAACAAACTAAAACACTAAAGGAAGTCAAAAGAATTGTAAATAAAACTACATTAGAAGCATTGAGGGCTAACCTTAAAGAGATGGCCTTCAGTAATGTATTTAAAAAAACATTTATGAGAAATTCAAGCACTTTATGAATACCCTAAAGTCATACTTAGGGCAGTCTGCACCAGCTCGAACAGTAGTATATAAGAAACAAAAAAATTCTAATTGGTCCACCAAAGGAATAGAAAAATCAAAAAAGAGAATGGAATTCTTAAACAGTCTAACAGCCACTAAATTAGATGAAAACTCAGTTACAATAAAAACTACAAAATCACACTGCATGCAGTGATAAATAAAGCAAAGAAGCTTCACAACAAAACATTGCTTTTAAATGCTGAAAACAAAATTAAGGAAACGTGGAATATCATTCAAACCGTACATAAAGAAAACCTCTCTAAATGGGTTGAGAATTTGAAAATTGTAAAGGATGACTGCCTAACTCTAGACCCAGCAATCATAAGTAATGCCTTTAATGAATATTATATAAACGTTGTAGCAAAGATGGGAATTAAGACAAGAGACCACAAAATAAATGAAAGCTCAGTTTGCAACTCAATGATATTAAGAGAAATCACACAAGCAGATGTCATTAAACAAATAAATACACTGAAATGTAAAAGATCTAGTGGCCTAGATGAATATTCAAACCAAATGATAAAATACTGCAAATATGAAATAGTGGACACTTTGACACATATAATAAATGAAAGCTTTAATGTAGGTACAATCCCAAGTAAACTAAAACAGGTAGTAGTTAGGCCAGTGTACAAACAGAAAGGTTCCAAAGAATTGATTGAAAACTATCGCCCTATATCTCTCTGCTTAGGATTCTCTAAAATCATGGAAGGCCTTTTCCTTGAACAACTTCAGAACTACTGTAACAAATTTAATATCATATCACCAAATCAGTTCGGCTTCCAAAGAAAGAAATCAACAATACATGCAGTTAGCTTAGGAAATGATAAAATTGTTCAGGCTTTAGACAGAAAGGAGATAGTTCTGGCAATTTTTCTTGACCTATCAAAAGCTTTCAACTGTGTGAACATTAAACATCTATTGTCAAAATTGGAAAACTTTGGGATAAGAGGCATACCACTAGAATGGTTAAGTTCATACTTGCAAAATAGAGAGCAGTGTATTGAAGTAATTTATAATAATGGGGAACGACTGAAAAAAATTAAATCAACATTTAAAGGCATAACACATGGAGTACCTCAGGGTTCAAAACTGGGACTATATCTATTCATCTTGTACATAAATCACTTATTTAAAATAATACTGGATGCAGGAGGTTTGGCCATTGGGTACGCTGATGACACAACAATAGTGATAACAGGTAAGACGGAAGCAGAAGTACAAGATAAAGCAAACTCTTTATTAGAACTAATTAGAACTTACTTAGAGACACTAGGAATGGCACTTAATGCAAACGAAACCGAATGGATGCAAATTACGATTAGTAATAAGGCACAAAGTAACATCACATTAGCAATACAAAATAAAAATATCTCCCAAGTTACACAGACAAATTTTTTAGGAATAGTCATAGACAATAGCTTAAAATGGCACAAACATATAGAAAAGGTTAGTAACAAAATCAATAAGGGCATATACGTATTGAAACAGATAACACAAATTATGAATAAAGATAGTATACTAAAGGTTTATTATGGATTTGTACATTTACACCTAAATTATGGGATTATTTTATGGGGAGCAGCGGGTAAGGATAATATACTGAGAATATGTAGGCTACAGAAAAAAGCAATTCGAATAATGGAAAAACTGCAAAGGGAACAATCGTGCAAAAGCAGCTTTAAAAAACTAAAAATCCTCACAGTACCATGCTTATATATATTATAATGTCTTAAGCACGCAATAAGAAATCACACTGAAGAAAAAAAATAGGAATATGCATGGGCATAACACAAGAACAAAACAGAACTACTTTAGAAATAGGCTAAGGGGACCATTAACTTCCAAAAGTATTGAAAGTGTTGCAAAAGACCTATACAATCATTTACCTCACCCAATCAAAGAACTACATGAAGAAGTGAAGAAAATTAATACATTAAAGACTTACCTGATTAAAAATGCTTTCTACTCAATCGAAGAATACAAAATGAAACAAAATCTTGAGCCGTAACCTGGTTTTAAAACATTAATCTTCTGAAATTTGTGTTGAATTAATTTTAGGTACTTAATTAATTCTAGGTATCTATATCTGCTCAGCTTTATACTTAAAATTACTTAGCTAATTAATAACGTGCATATATGTTCCTAACTTGTGTAAAATTACATGATTAATAGATAATGTAAATATGTTTTCTATTTTATATAAACTTGACGATGCTTTGTAAAAATGTTGCAAATGGCAGAATAAAACTGAAACTGAATAAATGGCGTGTTTGTGAGTTCACAAAATTGTCAATAATTGTTTTGGTAACCAGCATGCAGACTTGACGTGTACCATTCAACAGTCAACCCAACATTCGCTCCAACATAGGTACTGACAGAATAAAGAAACAGTACATATGAGAAGTGGAACTTAATCCACATAAAACCAAAACTGCTCAGCTGTATTTTGTTTTCTGCAATTACTATGTTAAATAAGTGAGGCAGGGATTTAATCATCAAAGTGTGGTTTCCAGCTACTAAAATTTCAAGTAACCAGTCACAAAATTCTTAAAATGGGCAAGCCCAAAGTCCAACAAAGTGTTTTAAGGCAAGGATTAAGCAGGAACACCCTTAATAAGCAGGTTCTCTTAAACACATTGGAAAATATGTCAAAAACTCCCACAAACTCTCCAACTGCAAGTGTAAGCACCAAAGGCCAGCACCTCCGGGGAATGTTGCATTGACGTGGTGGAGGGCTCAGTAGTTGATGATTCAGACGGTCTACTAAGTGAGTCATTTTTTACTACTGGTAGTCAGGACGTGAGGGGAAGCAAAGAACATTCCACAACGGGTAGATGCGGCTTGGTAGTCTTGGTCGACAACTCATCTAGGAGAAGAGGACTCCGAAATCAAACTCCCCAGGGGGTTCTACTACAGTAGATACAGGTTTGGCATACCCTGGGCCCTGAGCCATACTCTTGATTGGGTTCCTCTAAGGCGTGACAGGGCACATGCCCAACACCCAATCAAATTTGGTCCACTTTTATGTTTGACATCCCACCTAATACCTCCCTGTACACAGTCTGATGGATAACCTACGCCTGGTTTGTGGGTGGATGGGGCACAAGGAGCGACAGGGTAACCACGAAATTCCCAGCTCCTGGTTATCATGTAGGATCTGTGTTCGTATCCGCTGATAAAGGTCAGTCCTGGGGAGAGGCCACTGATGCACTCCTGAAGGCGATTGGGTCCCTCAGTCTATACATTGGGAGGTGAGACCCAAGGGTGAGCAAGGTCCAGGCCAGGACTCTCACCTAAGCCAGGGTAGCACCCAGGATGTGAGCATGCCATCGGAGACATTTGCAACAGTGGAGGATATCACCGCCATGAGTTGTTCAAAAACTCAAAACAACAAAACCAGCAAAGTTAAAGTAAAGGCAGTAGTCGAGTGTTGTGGTCCTCGCTACTTGGTTATTTCTAGAAATGATGAAGGTAAAAGGTTTTTATCTATGAGCCCAGTTGTAATCCAGAAGAATCATGGATAAGATAGGTGGTCCAGTGAAGTCATGCACTAGATCCCGTAATGGCACGCTTCTGGTTGAAGCGCATTCAGCAGACCAGCCAGCTATAATACAAAAAGCAAACCTGTTAGCTAGCTATCTAATACGTGTTGACCTTCAAAAACATTCAGCTCCTCACGCGGTGTGGTTAATACCCATGCATTACATGGATTAAGCCTTGAGGACATTAAGGAAAACTTACAAGAACAAGGTGTTACCTGTGTTTAACGGGTTCATCGCAAAGAAAGCAGTGAATTGAAGCCTACTCATATCCTGTTCCTGACCTTTGATCAGGTAGATCTCCCTCAAAGGATTAAGGCAGGATATGAAGCAATAGAAGTAAGGCCATACATCCCCAACCCAAACGGTACATACGAGAAGTGGAACTTAATCCACAGAAAACCAAAACTGCTCAGACATAGGATTTGTTTGGAACACACTATGTACAGTCATCAGTAGAGCCCGGATTGTTATGTAATTACATATTTTAAATCCTGTATAATATTTCAATGAGAAGTAAAAATGTTGGCAAATTACGTCATTTGAGACTCCCTTACAAATTTTTACTTTACATATTTTGCATATTTCTACATATTTTAATGTATATTGTAAGTACTAATACAAGCATGGTTCATATGCAAAGTAGAATGTTGCTAAAGTGACTCAGACATTACTGAATTTGTTTTAGAAGTAAATGAGTCGACTTATAGACACTTATAGTTTCACTTATGTAACTATTTAATAGATCTTATGCATAAAATGCTTGATTATATTGATAATAACAACATCGATTGGATCCTAGCAAACAGAAAGCTTTAAGATAAAATGTATATTTTTCAGGAAATAATAAAATATATAATTTGTGAGACAGCAAATTCTTTGCACTTGTCTTGTAAGAGCATTGCCTTTACCAAAGCAAAATTGCTAGTTGCAAATATAGTCAAAAAGATTAGCTTTCAACACTTTACGATGTCTGATGTAACCCTAGCATGGTGATCACAACCGATATGATCGTTACAATATTAAATAGTAGTAAATAAATTATTTCATGGAATACTTTACACAAATACCACTCAAAGTTTTCATATTTGGGTTATTACTTTCTCTATCATATGAAGGCTCAGAGGTCTCCGTCTAGGGGATATGTGAATAGCGACCACAAGGTACCCAAGCTGAACAGAACATTACTTCCACTTACTGGTGTTCTGCTCCTCACTGTAACTTTTCTATTTGACCTTACCTTGGTCATCTCTTGTTCTCTTCCGACCCCGATGCTATTAGGGTTCCCGAGGGCTAGGGAGTCTTTATTTTTCCAACCTCTCCATTTTCTCTATAAAATCTTAACCCCTAACATGCTGACCTGTCATGGCATGTAATGCGTCCTCTGATTGGTAATCAGAGGATATGGTCGGTGAATTTATTTTGATAATTCTCCCGGTCAGGTCGGTGAGACCCGTAAACCAACGACAGGTGTGGTCCTCCAGACATTCTGGAGGTTGTGAGAGAGCAATGTGACCGCCAAAACATAAAAATATGGTGCTCTCTGAAAAGCGGTTACATTTACTGCTATTGCTCTCTTCAATATGGTCAGTGAAAAATATTGGAGAGCAAGAGGATTAATGACTTCATTGCCAGAAATCCAGCATTAGCTAACAACAACATATTTTAATGATGTTACATAAAACATACATATAACTCGACCAAGGGGAGCGCAGTCCTGCATGGGAAGCGGCAAGCAGGCGAATTAATACGATGATGACACGAATACATCACGAAATGCTGTACAGTCTGATTTACTAACGTGCAGCGTAGTGTTCACAGTGATTGTACTAGTGATGGAGCATAAAGGAAATAAAGTTATTCGCAAGCAAGTTCAGCGTATTGTTTACAAGGTTGTTAAGTTTTGTGACGAAGAGAAAAAACGTCAAAAAATACCTATTACAAAGGCTACTGAACGTGCTGTCGCTTCTACTGGCTGCAGTAAGATGTTATGCAAGATTAGGAAAGAGGACCGGCTTGAAGAAAGTGGGGCGAGCAAAATAAAATCACCTCGCAAGATTGGTAAACCTCCTGCAAATAAAATAATTTTGGACAAAATGGACAAGTCCATCATAAGAAGAAAGTATCAGGATTATTATGAGGTTAAAACAGAAATTCTTACACTGCAAAAATTATTCTACTTTTGCAAGAAAGAGATTGATTTCATGGGGAGTAAAGAAACACTTAGAAAAATAGTGAAATCTATTGGATTTCGATTTCAAAAGTGTAAAAATAAAAGGAATGTACTGAGGGAACATCCTGATATAGTAGTTCAAAGAGGATTTCTTACAACACTTAGAACAAATGAACGAGGGGAAAATAAGCCAGTGAAATACATGGTTGAAACCGGATTCACACGCACTACACAGTTTCCAAGTGTTGGTAGAGTGACAATGTTTCAGGAGTGTATGCAAATGATAGTGCTGGATAGCATCTTACTATCGTGCATTCTTGCCTCTTTTACGATTCCAAATCCAAGACATCAGATTACCATAACAAAATGAACAACGAAAACTACTCCAAGTGGGTGCAAAACCAACTGATACCTGGACTGCCGCAAAGCATTATTGTTGTAGTTGACAATGCTCCTTATCACAATAAAGAAGACAATAACATGCCCTCAAGCAACAATTTAAGGTCAGAAATACAAGAATGTTTGCATAACAACAATATACCATTTGACTCAGAAATAACTAAAACGGAACTTGTTATTCACACAAAACAGTACAAACCAAAGAAAAATACTCCATTGACAAATTATTCGCAGAGTAGTGAAGGAGAACATAACTTCATCTGATAACGTTGAAGTTGACAAGAAAGATTCGTCAGTTACCAGGCTATTGCGTATTTTGAAACTGCTTTTTAAACAGGCAGCTTTTTAAACTTGCTCAAGATTAGGTAATGATAAAATTGTGTGATGAAATTAGCAAATTGACACAGAGGGAAACAGTCACATGATGTCAATTTTTCTTGTTCATGTGTTATCTGGATTGGCGTCGTGTCTGATACACCAAGTCCGAGTAAAAACTATGGTATTACGGCATATACGCCATAATATACAAATATTCATGTGCAGTAGTAAGAAGGAATTACCCTTTACACAAGAGATACATTATTTTACGACGCGGGTCACAATATAAAAAACTTATCGAACATAGAATACTGCGTGGTCCGTGGCATCGACGGGCGAACCCCGCACATAGGAACGGACGCCAATCCATCATATCTAAACGTGTATTCTCGTGTGGTAGTGGTAATAAAGTAATTCAACAAATTAAATATGAACTTATAATTAATCAAACCGCGTGTTGTTCTGCACCACTCCCTAGATATGTACATTTAACAGGACTCCAGAAAAAAGATAGAGTCGTTCATGCTCACCGCTGTGTTAGCCCAGCAAGGAAGGATTGACTCCCCCCACACCAAACAGCAAATGGTACCCTCAGGTCTCAGTGAGGTAAGCTCCACGTAAGAAGGAGGAACGTTACAAATTGGAAGCTACCTGGTCAACAGTCCACCGAGCAGCATCGTTACAAATGTCGCATCAACGTGTGGCTAGTAAGAGTAAATAAAGTAGCGTTACAAAGTAAAGAGAGAGCAAACAGCTCGCTTTTCTCTTACTGTACAATGGTTCACCAGCAGCCCTGTGGCTTTACCCACCCAGCGATCACTGCGACTGAAAGTGTATGACAGAGAGTAAGGCCCTATTGTATAAAGCACTTGATCTTGGATCTATGGGAAAAATTAACCGTGGTCAAGCTGAACTCGGAAACTTTGTATAAACGTAGACCTGCGATCACGTCCTCTGATTGCGATCAAGTTGTGACTGCAAAAAATTTCTAAGTTCAAGATTTTGCAGCGGAGATCAACTCATGCAATTTTGACACAAAAGTGTAGCAGAAGAACTGAATTGTGTCTAAATTTTCACTTCATAGTGGACCAAAGGTAGTAACATTTACAAAATAATGTAAAATGTGAGTTGTACATCTTTTGGTTAGTTTTCACTTGACCATATTGAGGCATTCTAGTGCAGAATCTTTTGCAAATGTTGCAAATTAGCTGATGAATTTGTTAGTTCTGTATTAATGTGCAGTTCAGAATTGCTTTTAATTTCAGTCAGACATTGACGCAAACGTTCCTCTCCTTCGAAGTCGTCGCCTTTAGGACCTATAAGATCTCGTGTTTGGTGTCCGGACTAGCTCTAGCAAGAGGTCCTAATCTGCAGGGTGTGCGTGAGTTATGGCAGGAATGGAACCAAACGAAGAATTAACCAACATATCACTTTATTTGTAAATTCCCAGATTTCTAGAGAACTGCCGACGATATTTAAATAGAATGTAACTTTGTAACTTAAACTACAACGTTATAACACTTTAACTTTGTCACCCTTTAGCAACCGCCGAATTATGTATACGGGCTAGCTTACATACAACTCCCAAGTTGCACGTGTACTGTCGACTCGATTCAAGCCGAGTGTGTCTTGCGTTGCATTTGTTTTTGCGCGAGCAGCACGAAGGAAGCGATTTCCATTGGCTAACTTTAGAGCACGTCATGGTAAGATAGGAATCAGCCCGCTGAATCACTAAGGCTGAGTACAAAGAACAATTGTAACCTTATCACTCATTTAAATCTGCCGAGGCTTCCATTCTTGAGACTTTAACATATTCAGCTTTATTATGTTTTCCCCATAACTATTGACTAGAATCTCCTTTTGTTTCTTTCTATTATCAAATATGTATATATTGACATTATAATTTCGGTTTCAACATACCTTCATTAATAAATTTAAAACTTAGCTGGCCATGATCAATAGCAAGAAAAGAGGAGATTGCTCAGCTATATTTCACAATTTTTATGTGATTTATGTGCTTGCTGTGCACTAATTTTGGTGACCAAGACACTGTAAGTGTTACATTTATTTAGTACCATCAGCCGCACTTAGGATTTTTAGAATTATCGTATATATTCTTGTCAGAATATACATATCTCGTTCTGACTGAAACTGCCTGGTTACCTTTTGTTTATATAAAGAGGTTAACTGAGTAAAATGACAGTTTTGCAGTTTTAGTTTACTGTTGTGTGTGGTACATGGTTAATGCTGTTGAAACTGTTAAGAGACAAACCCAAATACAATGTCCACATTGTGGCCAGCTTTATAAAGGGCTTAAAATCCACATCAGTAAAGCCCATCCAAAGGAATACAGGGAGTCCCTGTTAAATAGCAAAATTCACTCTGATACATTAGCTGATGCTGTAAATGTCACTAAAACTTCAGAAAGCAGAGCACATGCAGATGATTCACAAATTAAATCACATAATAACAGTGCAAAAACTTATGAAAATGAACTTCAGAACTGGCTTAACATATTTAAACAAGATATGTCTAATGAGGAGTTTCAGAGTAACGTTTACGGTTTCCTAGAATTTTTGCACTGTGCTATTGATCTCCTGCCTAGACCACAGAGTCCTCATCTAAATACTACAAAGCCCGTAGAGATTGCAAGTTAAAAAATAACAATCGCCAATACAAAAACTCTAGTAATCCACAAAGGTCTTACAAATGGGACAGGGAAAGGAGAAAGGCAAAGTACACAAATGAACGTATACAGTTTGAGTACTTTTATCAAAGAAGGAAAGCTGTGAATAAAATTCTACAACAAAATCAGCCCTACAAATTACCAATGGGAAAAGACGACATTGAGGGTTTCTATAAGCAAGTATTTGAAACCCCTAACAACTATGTAAGGGACAGTTATGATTCTTTTACGTGCGATGATGTAAACAGTCCAATAGAATTTTCTCAAGAACTTGTTTTCTCAATTATAAAATCTATAGCTATAGATACAAGCCCTGGTCCAGACAGAGTGTTACTAAAGACAATTAGGTACCCTGCTGCTGACGTAATTACTCACATTGCTAACAGAATGCTGAAGACGGGTATAGTTCCTGACGCTCTCCAGACAGCAAGAACTGTATTACACAAAGGTGGGGACCTGGACAACTTAAAGAACTGGAGACCGATTACTATATGTTCTGTAGTGAGGAGGGTAATTGCAAAATGCTTGGACAAAATAGTGCGAGAATACATTAACCTAAATCAATACCAACGAGGGTTCGTCATGATGCCTGGCACTTTCATTAACCTCAATATTACTGATGGAATCCTGCGAACAGCTAAAAGTAAGAAAACATCAGCATCTATTGTGTTTCTTGATGTTAGTAAAGCTTTTGATAGTATTGGACATGCTCACCTCACTGCTACCATTGAAAAGTCTGCTTTGCCTGAACAAATCAAGAAACTTCTAATTAACATGCTGACAGGAAATTCTACTCAAATACATACCGACGGTGGAAATACAGATAAAATCCACTTTAAGCGAGGAGTGATACAGGGAGATCCCATATCACCACTGCTCTTCAACTGGGGCATTAACCAGATCCTGAACGAGTTGACGGTTACAAACGTTTCAGGAAAATATGGCTTTCAGCTAACTCCTGACACCAAACCACTTACAGCCCTATGTTTTGCTGACGATCTTGTGATCATAGGAAAAGACGAGCAAGCAGCATCTGCCCTTGTGACTAGTGCTATCCATCACCTTCAAGAAATTGGACTGGACGTCAACACTGAAATCCAGTGCTATTATAATTAAAAACGGAAAGCTTCTACAGGAGGAACTGATTACCACTGCTGAATCAATTATGAGCATTGGGGCGGATGAAGAGATTAAATACCTTGGTGCAACATCTAGGGACACAATAGTATTTAATGAAACACAGGTTCTAGAAAAATTAAAATTAAATCTTGAAAAGCTTACTCTACTCACTTGCTCCAGCCTAGTCAAAAACCTACAGTTATAAATCACTGTACTGGGCCCACTTTGATCTATCCTTTCCAGTCGGTTCCAATAGAGAAAATTCCAAAGGTATGGCTCCAGAAAGCAGATAAAATGATCAAAAGTGCTGTAAAGGAAATCCTACAACTACCAAATGACACCCCGAACAGTATGCTGTGCACCAGTACAAAGTTTAAGGGATTGTCAATAATACGTGTAACTTGGGAAGCTTATCTTCAACAATTAAATATTAACACCAAACTTGAAAAATTAGACGATGAACATGTAAACGTTGTTCGCAATTTTGCAGCCATAAGAACTCGATGCCTCACAGAGTTGCATATACCAGAGGAGTCCTCCACAAACTCTGTTACACAACTTAGGGAGAAACTAAGATGCCAGGAGTTTGAAGCCTGGTGTGCATACCCTCAGAAAGGAAGAGGAGTGGCACTCTTTGGCAAAGTTCCTGTTGCCAACACTTGGATTTTGAAACGTAATGGATTATCCAGCTCAGAATGGCGTGACATGTTGAAGATGACAGGTATGGTGGTTCCAGTACATTCACTTCTGGGACGCTCCACGGGTACAAGCCACTGCAGACACTGCAGTGAGATAGAAACTTTACCGCATGTACTCGGGAATTGTCCTCAGGGAAAGTTGCTGCGAATAAAGCGTCACAACACCATAAGAACTGTTTGCTAATGCTTTGCGAAGCACACGATAAGAAGTCCACGAAGAAGTATACTGTGTGGCTGACTGTGGCAGTAACCGTCGAATTGATGTCATTGCTATCGACAGGAAGAAAGGGACAGCTGAGATCTTAGATCCCACAGTGAGGTTTGAGACATCCTTAGACCAGCCAGCAGAAGTGGATCGTGAAAAAGAAGAAAATATATGAGCCCACAATTCCATTCTTCAGTGCCTCATATAATATCAGCAACATCGTGGTCACAGGCCTATTCTTCGGAGCAAGGAGCACAATACGAAAATAATTTGTGCAATGGAGACAACAATATAAGCTCCCTAAACAGCTACAGAACGACATTGTCCTAACGACAATAAAATACTCTGTGGCAATATGCCGAAATCATTTGTATGGAAACCATAACATTTAAATTTGGAAGTACTAAAATATAAAATAATCATTTAACTGTGCCATATACTAACAAAAACTTTGTTGTTTTTTTGTTATTGTTTTTTTATTAACCTTTTTATGTATTCATTGCAAACACATGAAAGCTATTCTGTGTCACATGGCAAACCTTTATATAAGGTCAGATTTAATAATAAAATATTATTATTATTATTATTATTATTATTATTATTATTATTATTATTATTATTATTATTATTATTATTATTATTATTATTATTATTATTATTATTATTATTATTATTATTATTATTATTATTATTATTATTATTATTATTATTATTATTATTATTATTATTATTATTATTATTATTATTATTATTATTATTATTATTATCATCATCATCATTATAGTCATCATCATCATCATCATCATCATCATCATCATTATTATTATTATTATTATTATTATTATTATTATTATTATTATTATTATTATTATTATTATTATTATTATTATTATTATTATTATTATTATTATTATTATTATTATTATTATTATTATTATTATTATTATTATTATTATTATTATTATTATTATTATTATTATTATTTTATGAAGAATTAATGTTTGACTTATAAATATCAATCAAAACTTTAAAATACAACAGACATTTCACATTTTCAACCATAGCACAGCAAAGGCATTGTTCTTCCCAATTCTCTTGGTATAGGAAGGTTTCCTTGTGTTTTCGTGGTTTCGAAAGTGATGTGGTGTCCACCACTGCTTGTTTTCGTTTGAGCGCATGTTGGTTGAAGACATAAGGGTTGAAACAAGGCGACGTATTGCTTGCCCCTGACGGTTATATTACGTCATATCATTAGCCGGTATATTCTCCGACCTCTGCTGTAGACCACGGAGTACGATTCTAGTCGTTTACGATAAAATTCTGTCGCATAACAAAAGTTTATTTAATTAGAATTTATGATAATAATAATAATAATAATAATAATAATAATAATAATAATAATAATAATAATAATAATAATAATAATAATAATAATAATAATAATAATAATAATAATAATAATAATAATAATAATAATAATAATAATAATAATAATAATAATAATAATAATAATAATAATAATAATAATAATAATAATAATAATAATAATAATAATAACAATAACAATAACAATAACAATAACAATAACAATAACAACAACAACAACAACAATAACAATAACAATAACAATAACAATAACAATAACAATAACAATAACAATAACAATAACAATAACAATAACAATAATAATAATAATAATAATAATAATAATAATAATAATAATAATAATAATAATAATAATAATAATAATAATAATAATAATAATAATAATAATAATAATAATAATAATAATAATAATAATAATAATAATAATAATAATAATAATAATAATAATAATAATAATAATAATAATAATAATAATAATAATAATAATAATAATAATAATAATAATAATAATAATAATAATAATAATAATAATAATAATAATAATAATAATAATAATAATAATAATAATAATAATAATAATAATAATAATAATAATAATAATAATAATAATAATAATAATAATAATAATAATAATAATAATAATAATAATAATAAACGCCGGTGTTACAATGAGCAAACCAGTACAGATAAAAGACCTGCAGTAGCGCTAGAGATGACCCGAACGTCAGTGTAAAAGGTCCTAAAGATGAGGCAGTGACGCCATAAGGCGCACCTACTGATGTATTTTTAGACGTGGCGAATAACCTTGCTAAAATCTGCTGGTGTTGGGGGTGACGTCTCTACCTCCCATTTGAAATAAACAAGAGACTGCTGATAATGCGATCGAGCACTGTATGTAATCACCAGGGTTGCCAATGTTTAAACGTAAAATTATCGCACCGGCCACTCAAAATTATAGACTTGTATTCAAAATTATCGTACATCATAAACCAAATGCTACAACAATAAATTTATCAGCATAACACTTATGAAAATGTAATATTATTGATGTTTATGGTATCCGCTTACAAGATTGATGACCTCAATCAGTATTAGAACTTCTTGCACTACTCATCTGAAAGTTCATATTCCTCAACTGTTATAGCATTATACAAATTTGTTGTTGAGATAAACTTTAACATCTCGCTTGCAGATTTTCGAACACACCACGTTTTTTCATAAGCTGCGGCGACCGAATAGTCCATTTACCGTATCTAGCGCCAATCTGTTTCTAATATTGGTTTTTATTAAACCTAGTTTGGAAAAAACCCTCTCACAAGAATTGTTTCTGTGGGGCAATGAAACCACTGATAATGCAACAACCTCCGCCAGTCTTTTGAAATCAGTATTTCCACCAAGGTGACATGTGTTAACAGCGCTTCAGAAACTGTCAGGTTCAGGCATGTTCTTTATTTCACACGGAATATCACGTATTCCGAGTTTTCTCCATTGATCAATTCTCTGAAGTGTCTTCTTCATTGAGATTACCAGATCTAGGCACACTGGCAACAAGAGGATAAATGTTAGAAGGATAAGTAGGATATGAAATGGTTACCTTAGAGGGGTGGAGGCAGGTCATGAGGGCAAAAATGGTGTCCCTATTTGTAATTAAGTTCAATTCGCTGGTATGACAAACCAGTGAAAATCATATTTCGCCGGTATCGAAATTATCGTACACCCCCATAACCATCGTATGGGTTGACAACCATGAGTGTATACATTCAAATTATTGTATGCTCCCATAATTATCGTACGGGTTGGCAACCCTGGTAATCACACACCGTCCCGCGATATTTACCACACGGAAGTCGGAGAGATAGTAACCCGACACCTCTAAGATCTTATAAATGCAAAAGTGAACTCGACCATAAACTAGTGCGTAACTTCAAGCCATTCGCCGCGCCAAAAAAGTACCTCGGTAACGTTATAGAGATGGTTTTTAACTGCAGGGTAGCAGTGGAAAGGTTGTGATAACTGTGACCGTGGGCACCGTATTCACCTTTCTGTTTTCCCGTGTGGGTATATCACATCGAAAGTGTAATGAAACAGAGTCAGATATTGTAGCACGAATTCGTGAGACCTATGCTACAATCTCACCTGAAATATTAAGACGCGTTGTAGACACTGCGAGGCGTGTTCACACTGGATGGACACTCAGACATGACTTTCTGAACATATTTTTTTAATGAATAGTAGGTATTAAAATGAAAAGTTCTGACACATCCAAGTGAGCGTAAACGTCATTATACCGATACACAGACGACCCACCAGCACCGATTTCCTAACTTCAAAGTCCCGCCTGCAGGGATGGTGAATGGGATGCCTAATCACTGGTTTTCAAAGGGGCGCTCATACTTGCTTGCAGATTACGTCAGGCTGCAAAGAGATAACAAGGTAAGCTGCGCACTATAACGGAAGGTTAACACACACGTTTCATAGTTCAATAATAATTCATTTGATGGGGTTTTAAAATATTATAAAAAATAGGCTCATCTTTTGCGTTCGTAAAATGTTGTATCTAGTATTTAGTGGACCATTTGAGAAATTAGCCCAAATTCGTATATTTTAGGAGGCTTTCCAGATAACGCAAATACGTACAGCTTTTAAGAAAATTTGAAGTGTGTGTGTGTGTGCGCGCGCGCGCGTGTAGTAATGGAGGGGGGACATCTCGGCCCACCGCGACCTCGACATGAAAGTATTACGGGCAACCACCCTCCCCCAAGGGGAAGGGATGAGGCGAAGTGAGACCGTAGGTTTGTCAGAGAGCGGAGCCAGCCAAGCCCACGGACGCATAGAAGTCCCTAATAGTTACAGATATTGACATATGGCGCACAACTGAAGTATTTCCTATAACCAGAGAGCGGGCAACTAGGCAACCTTTGCGGCCCGGGCAGCAACTTCCAGGGAGGACCAGGGATGGGGTTCCAGAGCGCAAGCAACTGTGTCATCTGCCCGCAGTCGCAGTCTATCCTGAATTTTTTAGGAATGTTCGCAGAAGTCCTTTTCATTCTGGATACATTTTGCTAACTGGTAAACCACAAGAGACAGACAAAATGTTACTACACAAAATATGTAGATCTCGTTAAAGCACACAAATTAGGTATGTTAAATACATTTTTTTGTGGAACTAACAATTTTTCAAGATATTCCTTGCCATTTTTACGGAAGTAGTTATTCGTTTCTTTTTCCTCCCCTGATCATATACACAAAAGGAAATCTCAAATTCATCACATAGCGACCAGCTCTCAAAAGATTAGACCATTGCTTAAAGCTACGGTATTCTCACATTGCCATTGTATGTTCAAGGAAATATGTAATAAAAACATTTCGACATTCATGTCTATCTCAATTAACTCGGAGCAGTTAGAAGAACGGGTGTCTGTAAGAATAGATAGCCTACAGACAGACAGACACACAGACCTTTTTCTAGAAATCCGATGTGTGCATCCACATGACTTTCTCTACTCTTGTACAGCCATGGAAAAAATGACTGGGCGCATTAGGACAGCAGAATGTTTCTAATGCCCACAACGTGTTGCAGTGCGGTTTACACAAGTCAATATTTCCAACATGCAGCCTGAGTTTATTGACAGCTTGTCCCATGTGTTATCGTCTGTCGGGCATACAACTAGGCAGTTTATCGCCCATTTCTTTATCAAGAACAAATACAAATGCAAAAGGTGATTCAAGACACAGCCTATCTGACGGACAACATATGGAACAGGCTATCAATAAACTCAGGTTATATATTGAAAATATCGACTTGTGTAAACCGCGCTGCAATATGACGCGGGAGTTCGAAATATTCGGCTGTCCTAATGCGCTCAATCATTTTTTCCATGGTCGTACAAAGTATTCTTATAAACGATTATTCCTCTTCTACTTCATATTAATCGAGATAAACATTTGCAGAAATTATCTCAATGCTAATTTTCTTGTAGGTGCACGGGGAATACAGTAGACTTTAAGCGACAGTCAAATCTTTTAAGAGCTGGTCGCTATATGCATGACCACGAGGGGAAAAGGAAAAGAATAACAACTTCCCATTCCAGAGAAGTAGAAGTACCTACCTATTGGAAAATACCCATGTCTAGACTTTCTCTGTCATAGGTCCCTTTCTGTTAGTAGAAAAAGTTATGAAGTTTTAAGTTGTAGCAGCTGGCTTAGGTCTGTCTTGCGCTGGCTGGTACGGGATAGCGAATTTCCCCCCCACATCAAGGCTACAAGTGTCTGCGCGCAAGACCACACTAAAGATAACTTACAAGATTGCATGTAGTGAAAAGAAAATTGGCCGCAGTTAAGTTTTCATTTTTTCCCCAGTGATAGGTGCCTCCCAGAATGAAAATAAACTTTTAAAACATAAGAAACAAGAACTGGAGATACAAACTGCCTAATTTTAAGTTGTTTCGTTTATTACCTTTTAAACACTGTATATACAAGGAGTTAGATGTTATTAATGAATCACTCTAATAAAATTTTTTTTTCAAACCTGGGTCTATGAAAGAGAAGTTATAGTTTGTGTGTAAGAAATAACAATAACATGGGATAAGTTTTGAAAGCTGTAAGATAATTCATAATTTTTCTAAGTCCTAAAGCATTAAGTGTACTTGAGTTTATTTGCACTAGGAAGTGCTTTCATATTTTAAAATTAAAACTTACAGCAGGATTTAAGAGGTAGAACTGGAACTTAAAAATTCAATGCCACAACTGGGATTTGAACCACAGACCTTCAAATCCCAGTTGTGGCATTGAATTTTTAAGTTCCAGTTCTACCTCTTAAACTTTGCCCACACACGGCTTGTGTGTTTAAAAACACCAACAGTAAGTTTGTTGGCATAAATAAATAATAATTACAGCAGGAGTTGGCAAATTGGTCATTGTGATTGCACGAATGGTGACATCGGGACACTATCTGGCAGCACATGTTGCATGGTTTGAAAATCACAGTGGCAGCATAAAGGAACCACTCTAATACACGTTTGATTTTATATATGCTTAACACACACATATATAGATTGAGGGTAGTTTAACATTTAGTTTTCATTAATTTATTCTTTACTTCATCTGGAGCATTATAGTTTCACATACATCTAATCCACAAATACTGATGTACAACGGAGCATGTAGGTTTTGATCTGTCAATAGCAATTTGCTTTTAGATTTTACAATCTTCAGTTTAGAAAACAACTGCTCACACATATATGTTCAGCCAAACATAAAACTACCTAATATATGCAGCAAGTGAATAGAGAGACAGAAATTTTGCCATATCAAGTTCTCTAAATAAATCTAAACCAGTTTTATTTTCTAATTGTGACTTTATAAACTGACCTTTAAGGTCTTATACCTTTTAAAATTAGTGTACTTTCTAACCCACTTTTTTACTAGACTATGAAGCTTCAGTGCTTAAGTGTTGATTACATTTATGGGCAAATGTTTGTCTTATATTATTCTTTTAAGATGCCTTAATGTTTCCTGCCTGTGACTTGCTTGTGATCTTTGTGACGTTTGTAATGTCGTTTAACTTGTACACACAAATCAAAACTTTTGAATACAATTGACATTTCACATTCTTGCACATAGCACAGCAAAAATAGTCTTTCCTCTTCTCTCGGAATGGGAAGGTTACCTTGCATTTTCTTTGTTTTGAAAGAACCATGTGGTATCAATGAGGTGTGCACCACTGCTTATTTATGTTTGAACATGTGTTGATTGAAGAGGGAAGGGATGACATGGGTCTACATATTGCTTTGCCCTTGATGCCGGTACATCACATCATCAACCCATACAGTTTGGCTGACCCCTTAAAGAATGAACTAATATTGAAATTTCTGTGTTTAATGAATTTTCAAAATAATCTGTATGAATACACTTTATTAATTTTAAGAAAAAAGTCACCGAAAAATTTTAATTATAACAATAATAACATCTAGAAGTCCAAACTAAATTAAAAGAACAAAATTTCTGTGAGGAAAAATTGAAAAATTTCACAACTGTTGAGAGCATTCAAAAATAGCTTCTATAATTGCTTAGTCTTTATGTGAACCATGTATAATCCATTTTAGAGTTAAGACAGACATACAGAGATGGGATGATAAAAATAGGAGTGGATGCAGGGATAAGTTCCTTCCACAGCTGAGTCGAGCCCCAAGTACATCTCTTCTCAGGTTGTAAACAAGAATGCATTGTGGACTGGTTGAGACATCACACACAGTTGATGCAACCAATTCTAATGGGAGAGCAAAAAAGTTCTGAACAGGCTGCACAGTGTTTTGCCTGTCCACATCCTCGGTGCTCATTGCCATCTGCCACTATCACAGAAAGGTGCGGATAAACCATACAATTTTAGAGCTACTCTAATTATCTACTATACTCTAATTATCCACTTTATGAAATGAGATGCTGAAACTGGCCACCATTGTTGTCCATACATTTTTGACACCTCCTGAGGGAACTATCCATCAATCGCCATAGTTCACATTGAGAAATACTGGCAATTACCTGGTGGATATTTTGTTTTAATTCTTTCAGGATGTGTGGGTTTGTCTTGTGAACTTCATGTTTTAGTTACCCCAGAGATAGAAATCACTTTGGAGCTCTGAGAAACCCTTCTCCGGTAATGGCACACTATATACCAATGTTTTTGTTATGAAGGGGTACTTCATGAATAACATTAGGCTCCGAGTTATTAGCCCATTTTTTTTTCGAGTCAGCAGTTGAAGCCCATACGCTAATACAATTTTGCCCCTTCTTTAGAGAATTAACAGGCAGGGAGCATGAGTTTTTCTTTTTCTCAACAAGACTCTGAAACGGTTCATGCAGCCAATCTTTTATGACAACAATTGAAACTGTGTTTCTGGACAGAATTATTAGTAGAGATTTGTGGTACCTTGGTCTCCCGACCTAGCCACCTGCGATTTCTATCTCTGGGGTAACTTAAAACATTAAGTGTACAAGACAAACCCACACATCCTAGAATTAAAACAAAACATTCGCCAGTGAATTGCCAGCATTTCTCAATATGAACTATGACAGGTGATGGATAGTTTCCTAAAGAAGTGCCAAAAATGTATGGACAGTGATGGTGGCCAGTTTCAGCATCTCCTTTCATAAAGTTTGTAAGTAAAGCCTTTAAAGGTAGCTTTAAAAATGCTGTATGGTTTCACCCCACCTTTATATGACAGCAGCAGATGGCAACAAGCAGCGAGGATGCAGACAGGTAAAACACCATGCAGCCTGTTCAGAACTTTTTTGCTTTCCTGATATAGTTTTTACTTGAAAGTAAGGTTTATTTTTTCTTATTTAAATGCTATTACACAAAGCAAAAAGCAGCAACAGCCATGAACTGTCCATTCCCAGGACTTTTAGCTACTCAGGTGCATCTTAGCAAAACTGTAAAATGGAATATTCCCTGTTACACTACCCAAAGAATTTTAAAAATAACTTACTACACAAAATCTAGACAGTTGTATAGCATTCCTTTTTCAAACATGGTTTTTTGTAAAAACAAAATCTATCATACAGAGATTATAAAGAATCTGGAAAAAGGAACTACTGCTCTTAAAACATGGGTTTTAATAAAATAAATGAGTGAAATTTGGGAGCTTAAATCCTTGCTATTAAGCATCTTTTTCCATTTCTGGATTTGCAGACAGCTTCCTTAAGAGACAGTTAATTTCTATGTTATGAAAAAATATCTTTCATCAGCACTTGCAAGAACAAAAGAGGCACAAGTTTTGCTTATGTTTTATTAAATTTATAGTGTATAAAAGGAAAGTCACTATAGCACAAACTTTTCATGGGAAATCTTATTCTGCTCACTTATCCAATAGTAAGTACTGGCAATAAAGGAGCAGGATACAAAGTACAGAGTAATAAAGAATATTAATTTATAATTCAAATAACATACAGCCATTATGTAAAAATTGAATGCAATGAAGACAGTATAGGTTAACTATGAAATGACTTTTATTTAATTCTTTGATGTTCCAATATTTCAATAACCTGGGATAGCAATGGTTTTAAAACCTTTATGCCTTACAAAAAATACCCTAATTCTACAAAAGGCATGCCCGTTACATTAGTTGAACAGTAGTAATTCGGTTTCCAACAAGCTTAAGAATAAAAACAATGGACAGGGGCTTGTTTACCTCTTATTAACAAAATGCAACTTGTCTGAAAGCATAACAAAAATATAAAAAACCCTTTCAAAACAGAAAAAAAAGAAAAAGGGAAGGTATAACTTCAGTACCCTGCTTTCAGTATGTGAAAAAGATAATCAACTTGCTCACATGATGAAATAGCTTAGTTGCAAGATGTTTACCACCATTATATCTCTTGTAACAATGCATATACATAAGTGCTATGACAGCACAATTGTGCAACTCTGCTTGTTCAGTCTTAAAACCCCAGAGAATGATAAAACAAATATTATAAGATTAGTTAATCAACAATATGTTTAAGGACAAGTGCACAACAGTATTATGAGCTGTATTCTACACACAAGGCAAACAGAATACACTATTAGATAACATAAAAGGTGTACCCATTTAATACGCAAATGCATGCAGTTTCATTTCTTCAAGTTTGTAGTGTAGCATCACAGCTTCATCACTGGAGTGGCAATATCTCAGGCTTTAATGACTGAGAAAAATTATTCGTATTACGCTGATAAGCCTCAGTCGAAGTAATTATTTCAGTCATGCATATTAAATTTTCACAGCCGAAGTCACTATATGTGTATAACAACATTAAACACTGACAACATTTATATCACATTTAGTTGTTTTCATTTCTTCTGTTCCATGATTATCTTTTCACTCATTTAAACAGGGTACTTGATCTGAATTTGAGAATTAAAATATGTGCAGCCATTACTTAACAGCAAACACAATCATAATTCTCAAGTGTAATTTTATGGTTCATTTAACAATTGCAGGAGAGGGAACCCACTATGTGTTCAAAGTTTAGGTTGGTGCTGAGAGAAGCTGGTATTTATATAATGCTAGCAACTGTGTGGGTTAGGCTGAGCCAAATACAGTGAAATTTGTGTCACAAAGAGGATCAAAACAATAGCGAACACATAGTGGGTTAATGATTTACATGCATGCTCATTTATCAAAACCACAATTCATCTTCAAGACTTAACACAGCTTGAATGAAGAGTTTGTTTATTTACTTCATGACAAACTGTCCACCACATTATGTGATCCACGACAATGGCAATGCCTTTTGTATATTCCTTGCTCCTATGACTGAAGATGTGAAGTTCAAGCTGTGTCGTGGATGCCCAGGCGAAAAATGTCATGCTGGCAAAAGAAGGATTTGCCTAGTGGCTTGAGCACAAATATTTGCGAGTATGCATGTGGGGGATCATCATCTACCTGCAAACCAAAACACATCCATTAGTAGATCCAGTTAAGACAGAAAAGTAAGAAAATTCACACAATATAACACACAATATGTAAATGACATTCAACCTTAGTGTAGCACAGTAGAAAGCCACAGATTTCACTTTTCTGTGGCATGTTTCTTGAAATGATTATTCTGGCTAGTCACAAGGAAAACAAATGACAAGCAAGAACATGTCATATTTTTTAGTTTCCAACTATAAAGATACTAAAATTTGTAACAAGATAAACAATAGGCAAACTACAATAGAATTTTACCAAGTTGGTAAGTACTCTCCTTTATAAATAAAATGTGTCAGCTTTGCATATAATTTTTGGTTATTTTGACAACTTTGAGATGCATAATTAGATTCATTCCCATTACGTATATTCTGAGGTGCTTCTAACACAGAAGGTTCTGGGTCTAAGGTTATGGCTATGGAACATATCTGTGTTCAATTTCACTAATGGGGATGCAGTCTGGGTACAGAACCAGTACCCACTTCGCATCACAAGGAAATTCAATTTTGGTCACGAAAGGCAACATTCCGCCTGGGAGATGTATGATGCTGGCCAAATTTCCCCTGTATCGGTTGGAACTCTGCTGTGCATTAGTGGACAAGAGGCTGGCAGTTAGGTTGGGTGGCTCAGGACCAGAACAGGCACGCAGCACCACAAATTATTATTATTATACATGAAGCAAAAGATGATTGAGTACATGAAAAGGAAGATCCGAAAGTTATTGTGAGAAATGCACTTAAAACTTTTAAGAGGTTGAAAGTTTAAGTCACTTTTATCTAATTTGAAATATGTAAACTTTTTATTAAGCTCTGAAATATGTACGAGCTGTGGCAATTAAATAATAAGACGTGTGGCAATTAAATAGTAAGACTGGCGTTAGAAATGTGATTTATTGCAAAAAAGTTACAACTAAGTTTTATCCCCTTCAACATACTTCCCTCCCCTATCTGTACACTGCTGCATACATGTCCATTGTTCAAATCAATGCTGTAGGTCATTCATTGCCAACCTCTTTAACAACTCTGCCATTTTTGCTTTTACCTCTTCAACAGTCAGAAAAGGTGTTCCCTTCAATACACACTTCACTTTTGGGAACAGATAAACGTCATAGGGAGTCAGATCTGGCGAATATGGAGGATGTTTGAGCACAGGAATGCACTTGTCTGCTAAAAACGGTTTCACAGATATGGCATTGCAGGCTGGCATGTTGTCTGATACAGAATCCAAGCACCGTTCTTCCAAAATCCAGTCTTTTCTCCCTTACTCTTTCCCTCAGCTTGGTTATGACTTCTTTATAGTATTTCTGATTAGCGGTTTGACTCTCAGGCATCCATTCAGTCATAATAACACCCCTGATATTGAAGAAACAATCAGCATTGCCTTCAGTTTTGACTCGGTACATTCATCTTCAACCTCTTCCCAACCTTCTGAGGACAGTTTGTGCTATTCAAACACTCGCACATGTGACATAGCATTTTCACCAAACACCTCCTTTAACAAATGAAAATATTCCATTGGCAACTTTTTTAATTTCACAAGGAATTTGAGGTTAATGGACTGCTTGATTTTTTAGATCACCATGCACATGACACTACTACAAAACAAAGTCCTCTACAACCAAGTCTCAAAGGTAAACTAAAGCAGCAAGAAATATGAAATGAATGGGGGTTGGTCTTAAAGGTTCAGCGTGCATTGCACAAGGTGCAGTGCATTTCAGTACCAAACTCCCATCATGTGGATGCGTGATGCATATGCGCAGTCTTGTTATTTAATTGCCACACCACATACAATAGCTTGCTCATTGTTTCACATGTACAGGTGCACATTTGGACAAACTACTATAATAGCTCCTTAGCAACAGAGTATTCACACAGAAACCATTATTAACTGCTTCACTTATCAACATACTATGAGAACTTAAAATCAATTTAGCAATGGAAAAGCATCTTGTCATGTAAAGTTAAAGACGATCCATAGAGAATACTGTGCAGATCTCCATATTCTGATATATTCCAATAGAAACTTGGAAACATACAGAAAGGATACCTATGCAACATCTTTAAGTATGGCTGGAGAAGCTAAATCTTCATGCAATGGAAATAAGAATAAGAAGATCAAAAGGTTGCATATATAGAGTTCCCAGCAGAAATGTGAATCTTTCCTGACTTTTTCTTAACAAAATATTGTACTTCCCAAACCACAATTTTGTATTTGTTCTCTCTTTAATAGCCTCCTCCACAGTATTTCAAACAATATATATTACTAGACCAATGCTCAAAAGGAAAACTGGTCCACACACCTTGCAGGAGGCTTCACATTGTGCCTCACCAAGCTATTCTACAAACTCTGGGTTAAGCAATGAATAGTGAATGTTGCTTTTGGGGGGCAGGGGGGGGGGCATAATCCCCACCCAAATCTAAAAATTGCAAAGAGGTGGATCGCAACAGTCTATTGGTGGATTCGTGTATCAACCCATAACTGCAGTCACTAAAAGGAGCCCGCCTCGGTAGCGTGATGGTTAGCGTATCTGCCTCGATGTTCAAGAGGTTACGAGTTCGAATCTCGCTTGGGGTAAGTTGTCCGGGTAAGGTTTTTTCCTGAGGTTTTCCCTTATCCTGAGAAGACGAATGTCGGGTAACTTAAAGCTCCATGGACCTCGGGCCCATTTGAGCATCATTTCACCTGTTTCATTCACTCACTATCCGATATGACATTACATTCGAGGATGTTAATTAAAAACAAAAGAATAAATAAATAAAATCACTAAAAGGTGAACAACCTTATCTCTATATTGTTTGTAAAAGCATACACATCTTATAGCAGCTTAAATACGTTACAGCATTAACATGGAAAAGTACAGTTCAAACAAATTTAGTCAGCCCAAATCTTTAATGAAAGATGAAATATATTTTCTACTGCCAGCCTTAGAAGATAACCTCATGTAAACAGAAGCATGTAGCAAGCTTTGTGCATTGGCCATGGATTACAACATACTTCCATGTTGGACTATGAAAATTAATTATGTTTTATATTATTCAAGAGTTTATTTTGTTAAAATAACATTTTAATTCACACTGCAATTAACAAAAATGTAATTAATACAAACTAATGAAGGAGATATGCTTGTGTACCATTTTGTATTACTAAAATATAGTTGGCCAGTCCTGTTGCATTTAGTGGCACTAGTTTTCAAATTTCTTCTTAGTGTGTTTAGCTGTGGTTAAGGTTAATAATTATCAGTAATCAAAATGTAAGTATATGTGAAAATTCCAAAGGGAATATTTTGAGACGTAATGAAAAAGCTACTGAATTGAATGTGTTCATACTGTTTTTGAGAAGTATCAGGATTTAGTCATTAAAGACACTATCAATTTAACATCAGAGTTACTTGTGTTTCTGTAAAAAGTGTCAACTTCATTCACTGTGGAAAACACAGCACTCGAAAACATTACCACCTTCAAAGAAAAGGAAACACGAGAAAGCTGTGCTTGTGATGATTTGTCAAATGCGCTGTGGATCATAAAGCGCACAAGTTTTACTTGGACAAAGTACTGCCCACTATTGGAACAGTACTAGAGCTTATTAAGAGACACAACCTAATCTGACTTCCAAAGAACAAGTTTTAGTATTCTACTGAAGGAAATTGGGTTCGAGTATGTGAATAATCATTCAGAAATAAACACTGCTGATGTGCATTTATGCTAGTCAAGCAGTTCATGTGAAAAGCATGTGTCTTCAGATAGTGCATGTCCCAGGGCAGTAATACAATCAATATTTCACATGCTTCTAAAGTAAGAACAAATTAGAAACTAAAAGCTTCACTTATCTTAGTAATGTTGCAAGTTATTTTTTACTTTCTCTACTGGTAAGTAGGGGAAGTATTGTATTCCACCCAAAAATTCGAAGTCGAGATTTCACCGGAAATACATGTTTTGAGGCCCCCTGAATCCAAAAAAAGCATTTTTAGAAAAAGGTCTGTGTGTGTGTCTGTGTGTCTGTCAGTCTGTCAGTCTGTGGACAGCATAGCTCAAAAACGAAAAGTCGGTTAAAAACCAAAGTTGGTATTTAAGTTTAATGTCGTTCAAGGATGTGACACGAAGATTTTGAAGAAAATAGCCCCACCCTAAACTACCCTTTACATGGACAATTTTTCGAAAATTTTGATTTTCTTGAAAATGGCTCTAACGATTTTGATTAAAATGTCATATGTTTGAGATATTTTTATGACAAATGAAATGTATATCTTGAATTTTCTGGCTATAGTCCCTGTAGTCATATTTACTCTGGACGACTTTTGCATAACTGGTAAACTGTTAGAGATAGACCAAATTATACTATACAAAAATGTAGATCTTGCTAAAATACACAATTTATGTCTCAATAAATTTTCTTGTAGGGTGAACCATTTTGGAGATATACCTTGTTATGTGTGTGAGTTTCGGAAAACTTAGAACTTTCGTGAAATGGGTCATCGTTGTTCATTTTTTTATATGTTACGTGTACAAAGAGAACGGAATCTCAAAGCTTTAAAAGATTTGACTATCGCACAAAGCCTACTGTATTCCAATATTCCCCTTGCACCTACAAGGAAATAAGCAATAAGATAATTTGTACAAATGTTTATTTTAACTAACACGAAGAAGATATAGGACTAAGAGTTTGTATGAATGGTTAGTACAAGAGTAGAGAAAGTCATGTGAGTGCAACACATCAGATTTTTATTTTTTGTAGCTTTGGTAACAAATTTGTTTGTATAGCTTTGAGAATGAGTTGGAGTCAACTCGAAACTCGAGTCAGTGTTTGAAAAAATAACTTGCAACATTACTAAGATAAGTGAAGTTTTTAGTTTCTAATTTGTTCTTACTTTAGAATCTTATTGCTTCATTGTTAATAGCTTCAATTTCCTTAATTAATTTCACATGCTTTTTGTTTACATCAGGTATCCTACTAAAGCTGGCAGGATTAAGGTTTCCAGAATTTCTTACAACATTTAGGTTTCAAAATTCTTTCTCAAGCCCTGATAAAGGCCCTCAATCTTCCTTGCGATGCTTCAATGCTGGAATGAATACTCTCCAAAGAAATTCCTTTCACTTTTTTCACTGTAGTATGCTTCAAACTATCAGCATTATGATGTCTCCTGTTACACATCCTTCTCTGAAGTTCATTCCCTACTTTGTAATCTGGGGGTTTTAGTCTGCATTGGCAGTAGGCCGTTCCTCATATGAAATGAGAGCAGTAACAATGTTGTGCAACCAGCTCTTAGTGACTTTTGCTTGATGTGCAGGGACCAAGTATTGTTGAACTGTCCAATGCGGTTCATGAAGCAATTTGTGTTAAGCTATTTAACTATTGGGGCAAATATTTGTTGTTTGTACACTTCTCCAGATGTTTCAACATCCATTTCACAAGAATGTATGGATATTGGACCATAATAAATTAAGCCTCACCATACCACAAATGATGGATACTCTGGATTTGAGGAGTGACTCAAGTCATAGTTGCATTCTTGGCATAAGCCTAATAATTTTGTCAGTTGAAGCACTGTTCTATGTTGAGTATGTTCTCACCAGTGAAAAAAATTTTGTGTTGATCATTAGTGTAACCTTTATGAGTGCTTTTGATTTCTGTGTCCACTTTTTCTTCAATTCAGAGGTGAGAAAGTGGCCAATCCATCTAATGATATGCCTTCATTACCGTCAACCCTAAGAACTTATTTTAAGCAGTTTCTGGAAACTTTCAATTTGCAGGCAAGGATATTTTGCTTTCGTACAGGATTTCGACACCACTGCTCTAATGAGCTCTGATGTAACTGTCCTGGGATGGCCACTTCTTGGCCTGTTAGCAATGGATTGGGTTTCACAGCACTGACTAATGGCATGCTAAACAAACATTCTACTCATTTCAAGCTTTTTTGAGATATAGAGAAATTTGTTCTGGAGCCATTCCTCTTGTGAGAGCAATAACAGATATTTGATTTCCTCTTTTGCCCCAGTTCATAATTGTAAAACACACTAGCACTGGTAGCAGAAAAAAAGAATGCAAGAAGTACTGCCATTCATTCACATGCTTGCCATCTCACTTGCCTAAGCAAGGCATTAGGCAGAGGGGGCTAACAAATGTTGGGTAATGCTATTTATGTTCCTCCTTCGAGCTATATGTATATTATACAGTGTCCCAAAAACACTGACAATGTTTAGTAGGTAGTGTGGGATGGCAAATTGATCGGCTTTCAAGAAGGAAACCCTGTCCGTAAATGCACAGTTTGGATGCTGTAGCACACTGAAGTGTGAGATTGGCATGTGCTTGCATTTTGTCAATAAACTCAACATGAGTAGCACATGGGGCTGTCTACATTACAAATAGGCTTCAAACTGTGTACCTCCTAAGTCATTGCAGAGCCTACATTGGCAGTGCTGTACCTTATGTACATGACCCAATACGTGCGATTGTGAAACTTTTCAATCACTCCATGGACTCAGGCAATAAGGTCCTCTGCTGACGTTATAAGAGTACCATACACCATACTCTTTGTACAATCCCAGAGAAAACAGTTGGGAGGTGCCAGAACTGGTAACCATGCTGGCCATGGAACTGGCCTACCTCTATCAATCCATCGATTTGGATATGTAATGTTGAGGGGATTCCACACATTTACATCAAAATATTGGGGCTCATGTTGGCCATTTTCATAGCTGTGTACTGGTACATGTTGCACTGTTGTTAAAACGTTACTATACTGAAAACTACACGTGACACACTAGGATGCACGCCATGGCCTCTATGGAGGAAGGTAGCGCATTGTAGGAACATTATTAGGCTCAGGTTGTTCATTCACAGTACACAAATGGTTAAACAGTTGCATACCTTTCATATTAAGATATCTGAATCTTAACAAATTGTCACAATTGTTTGTTCTCAAAATTCGACACCCTATAGAACCCAATACGTGCATTTCTGGACAGGGGTTCCTTGTTGAAAGCTGATAAGTTTGCCATCCCTCACAACATACAAACCATTGTCTGTGTATTTTTGGGGCACCTTGTATTCCTCTGCATTTAATTTGTAACTCATTACTTCAAGAACTGGGAGGAAATTTTAAGGAGCAAAAACACGTAATCCTCTTTAATATGTAGTTTCTCATTAGTATGAATTACCAAGCATGTAACTACTTTGAATTAATTCCCCTGACTTTCCCTGACCATTTTACAATTCCATAACTTTATAGATTGTTGGGAACCCTGATACATTTACAATGGACAGATGAAGATGTTACTGCCAGGTATAGAATTATATAGACAGAAGTGGTAATAAATACCTAGTATTGAATGAGATTGGACTGTTCTGTAGGAGACTGATCAAGATGCTTCACAAAGAGAAAGTGCAAATCAGAACATAAGTCTTAACAAGGGAGCAGTGGTTGTAAGGCAATAACAAGGGCAATGTCAGAAAGGACCAATAAATTGGTGAAAATGCTGCTTCTAGTTGAACAAATCAGCTTTATAACTGAAGGATAAACTCAGACTGCAGTTGGGAATCCTTTAAAACAAATTCAGAAAAGGCCAATTCATAATGAATAGAGACATGTAATTTTTATTGATTACTCAAAGTTCTTAGAGATGAGAAACAGGCTGATACTATTCAAGAAGCTGGAAAACCTAGCAAACCAGTGGAAAACAATGTATAAATATGTGTTAGTTTAAATTGAAATGGATAAACCAAAAGCAAGAAATTTTACAGAAGTATGCTTTAAGTCCAATACTTTTCAACATTACTCATGATGTAACAAATAAGATGAAATTAGGAAGATTACTAGAGAAGAACTTTAAATTGGCTATTACAGCCTGGCAGAGAAACATGATAACCACCCTGAATGCAAGCAAAACAGAATTGTTATCTTCAAAAGATGGAACACTGGGAGAGACAGATTACTGAATATAAAATCAAAGGCTCAGAATAAACAATTCATATAAATAGCTGGGAATACATGCAGTAGCAATGATATTCACCATCCACATGAAAGGAAGTTATCAGAGGCCTCTGAAGTATCACTAATATCAAATATTTCACTAAAGATAGCATGTAACCTTTTAAGCTAGAGATGATACCAATAAGCCAACTTAGGATTAGAAATACATTGGTAAAAGCTTGAACAAATCCTTGAATATGAAAACACACACCACATTGAATGTTTTTTATTTCTTTTATGGGAGACTTTCTTAGTGGAAAATGTTAAGAAAATTTAAGAATGTTAAGAACCCACTCTGCCAACTACATTTAGCTAAGAATTGCTAGAGGACTTTTAAGAGGGATTGGGTATGAAATGAGTTTTATACAAAGAGCACACTGCCATTACAAGGAGTGGACTTCCAATACACAATTAAAGCATTGGCTTTTCATAGGCAAGAAAGTATCATCAGCATTACGATCAACATTGCAAGAGATAGTAAGTCTTGAATTATCCACTAGGCATCAGTCTGTCCAACACCATGCAAACATGAGCATCACTCAGTGAGAGTCATAGCACAGATTAAAATATACTTAACAATGTTACCAATTCCGAGCAAATTACAGGAAAAAGTTTTGCATAGTCAGACATGAGAAGTGATTGGTAATGTGTATCAATTTATGAGAGAAGATGCAAATGGGACCCCTATTAAATTCAAGTCCATACAGAAACGTATAGCGAAAGCCACCAATGTATCATTTAGCTCAGTCCGTATGATTAAAGGTGAATTAGAGCACATTCCATTAGGTGAATGTGTCTCTTTCTCAATGCCTCATAAGGAAAGACCCAGAAGATTGAGGAAGCCTGATTAGATGATTTTAATAAGTGCATTATTCGCCGTACAGGGAATGACTATAATGTACAAGAAAAAGACTGACACTTGGAAACATCCAGTATAAATTAAAAGCCTGAATTGGTTTCGATGGCAGTATAAATACTCTCCAGAAGAGCCTACATACAATTTGATTTTAAATAATGTTAGTGCATACAAAATCAATATCTATTAATGCATGTTTGTCTTCCCTGTTTTTGTGCTATTTTGTGCATTTACATACTGTTTCGCTACTGCTTGAACGCTCTGCCTTCTCTCAACCCATTCCTTGTACTGCGCATCTGATTGCTTCCATCTATTTGAATGGACAGAATTTATTAACTTTTATTTATTATTATTATTATTATTATTATTATTATTATTATTATTATTATTATTATTATTATTATTATTATTATTATTATTATTATTATTATTATTATTATTATTATTATTATTATTATTATTATTATTATTATTATTATTATTATTATTATTATTATTATTATTATTATTATTATTATTATTATTATTATTATTATTATTATTATTATTATTATTATTATTATTATTATAGTTACTTAAGAGGTGAAAAAGGAGATACCCAACAAAAATGGTGTATGTTACTAAATGATAAATGGCCCATTGATTCCATAGTTACTATCATAATGTGTAACATTGGAAACACTTATTTTACTAGTCACTAGTGATCATCAGAGGAAAAAATATTGCATTATGCAAAAAAGGTAACATTTTAAATAGCAACGTATTCTCATTTGGATAGTAGAGTGTTGCATAGTACATTTAACCTAATTTTAAAAATCATAAACATAGTTGTGTTTCAAAATGATGATGATAATAATAATAAAAATAAAAAAGGACCAGTACTTTAGCAAAGAAGTTTGTTAGGATGAGTTCCTAAACTGCCAACTGTAAGTTACTTGAACTTGTCAATGTTTTTAAGGCGGTGGGTGACCTTCTTGCTTGTCTCTGATTTCCTTGTCAACTTGTAGTACAACTGTACTATTTACCCAGATCTGTCAATCCTGAAAGAGGAATGATTTAAAATGGTGTACAACTGCCTTGCACAATGAAAACATGCTGAAGATCTAAAAATACATATGATGGACAATAAGGAAAAATTGGCTCAATATAAAATACTAATATGTATCTTTGCGGATAGTATGCACTGCATTACAAAACACAAACAAATCTAGTTGCTTTAGTAGAGGTCTTTGCATAATTGAAGATGAAATGAGCTTTGACATTGACTTGAAAAAAGTGCATAAATACTTAAGAATATTAAATTTTAAGTTGCACCTATGAACAAACATCAGCTTACCTTTTTATAAAGTAGGTTTTTAAACAAGGTTATTACCTGAATAGCCAACAACAAGCATGAAGATACTGTTTAACATAATGAACTCAAGTATTTGAAACATGATAGATTAGAGGAAGATATACCAAATCACTCAGTTAAGTGATGACCAATGCAGCAATGGTGTACTCCATTGACCAATAAGCCATTGCTTAAGGAAAGCCATGCAAGCTATATGCATTAAGTGTAATTAATATTAGAGGATAAGCTAATTTTTTGAGGGGATAAGAATTACTTTCATTATACAGGTGCAAAATATTTTCCGATATTTTTTACGTAAGTACCATAAGGGAGGTAGATATAAGGTAAGTTCATACATACAACACTTAACATTAACATATTTAACAATCTTAATTTATTATGCAATATTCATCACAGTTGAACAAACATATTGCCTTAACGTGCAGCATGTTCATGATTGCCCTGTTCCTAAATTTGAAAGACAAAACAGTCTTAGTGATACCTGGCATCAACAGTTTAATTCATTGGTTATTTTGGTCAATTTAATTATTTTATAGCTTCTTGTGGTTTTAGACAAATTTTGAATATGAAGCACAATAAACATAAAACCACTGTTTTGAAACTTGCAATGAATCTGGTTTTGCAGCAGTGGGAAGTAGAAATAATTAAGTGTAATGTCTTTAACATAGTAGACCATATTGGACAATGAATTAATGAAATGATGCTCAAACAAACCTGGGATCTTTAAAGCCAGACATTCACCTTCTCAGGTAAAACTCCAAAAAAGCTTTATCTGGGTAACCCAGACTAACCAAGTTTCAAAGTCGGAAACCTCTTGAATGTTAAGACATGCAAAGACACTATTCCCTACACCACTAAGGTGGACTTGCTACTTTGGTACTTTGCACCCTTTCATTCACATCATTTCACAGGTCACTACATGGCACTCTCTTCTCTTCCGCCCACTCCATCACTGCAATATCCACTGCAGCATGGCATCCTTTCTTAGGGCCAAGAAAAGATTGAGTTACTTGTTTCAAGGATTTAATTTATCTTTTTGATTTCTCCAGTAATGAATCACGTTTGGTTGTACCAAATACCCTCAACCCACTGCTCATACTCCATTTTTGTTCAGCAAATTCCAAAACATCTAGCTTAAAACCCATAGTGAAATTTTTCATGAATTCATGTTACCACTAACTTGGAAAGGGAAACTCACTTTCAATAAAGTTGCTGCTTTTGTAACCAAAGATCGTTTACTAGCAAGAAGAAAGCAGTAGAAGGATTGAAAACTACTAATCAATGAAGCTTGATGTTTGATTCCTCACTCCTTTCTTCGCCATCAAGTGAAAGGTAAAAATTGTCCTTGGCCAACCATCTATAAGTACAGCAATAAAGAAATTCTGAAAAACTTTTTCTGTGAATAATAGTCTGTCTCAGATTAAGGAGTCGCTTACATACATTTTTTTCTAAAATTCCTCTGCAAAACTTGGAGGGGAGGGGGGTTTCTTATTTTTTAATAAATAGGGTAATTTATATAAGGAATACTGGTGAAAGTTCTTATTTATTTAGTACATCCAACAAGAGGTACAGACTTTTAATTTATATTTAACAAGCAGGTTTATCCAAAGAGTCTGTTTTACATGTGGTGTGTAACTTGTTTATTCATCTTGAAGGGTAATTTTATTCACTGTTGATTGTTAAGCATTAAACATTATGGACGTTTGAACAAACCGTAGCGTAACATTCAGATCTTGTCATTAATTGTACTTTGGAATTTATTATACATATAGCAATTAATTTAGTAATAATTTCTCAAACAAGATCACTAATTGGTCATCTAGAACTAGAATTGAGATACGCATGCAGTTCCACATCGTGCGTGACTTGGCTATATGAGGAGTAATAATTACAAACATTCTCTAGAAACTACATTATCTAAGGCTTTCAAAAGAAATGCATAATGTACTAATTACCAGTCAAAATCCTGACATTCAAACAGCAGTTGGATTTCTTTTCCACCATTAATATACTGCATCACTAAAAAGTTTGAAATTGTAAAAAGAGCTCAAGACTTTCCATGTTCAGTAAAGAAAAACATTCATGTGACTACTGCTGTAACTACTTTAGAAAAATATTCAACCAACACATGAAATTACCTTGATTTATCAGTAATTTATGTTTATACAATTTGTTTAAAATTTTCTCTTTTTAATAAGTCCCCTCAAGCACCACGAGAAATGAAATCAAAAGTAGCATATAAAAAAATAACTTTGCTCCCGATTTTCTCACATGCTTTTAACGAAAGAAAAAAAAATGTAATGAGTATTTCAAAACCAGTGCTCTTCTTTCTTCAGAAATGAAATTATTTTTTTACAGCCTGTTTTGGTTAACATTAGGCGTTAATTTTCAACATCCTTTAACCAAGTGGGTTCTACCGAGTAGTGACTGAATGAAATTGGGTTTAATGATGCTTAAATAAGTAGTATGTGTGCATGCTCACACCCACCGATCTATAGAGAAAGGCATCAAAGGTTTAGTGGAAAGTCCTATCAACAACTAAAAGAGAAAGTAGTCTTCTCCACACAGGAAAATATTAGGAGAGCCACTATTTCTTATTGAGCCTTGGCAACACTGACTGTTATAGGTGTCACCTGGTATTTCTGCTGGAATGCTCAACATTTTTTATCATAACCTACTTCAGATATTTTGTCATAAGAGCATTATTTATGCTGTTTTCAGTGACTTGGAAATTGTCTCAACGAAAAAATGTAATTAACTTGTGAAAATGTTCATGTGCTGATTTATTACAACTTTGATGTGGATTATCAAGACAAGAGTGCATTGTCCAACTTCCTTTGACATTTGACAATAAACCTCCATCCTTTGCCACTGTGAAACACTGGTGTAATTAGTTTAATTGTGGCTGTCATTCGCTCACTATTTGTCAAGGTAGTCCAACATCGGTTCTTGTGCCTGAAAACATTGATGCTGTGCAAAAACTGATAATGCAAGATCATGCAACACACGGTGAGATATAGGCAACCCTATGGATTACTTCCACGAGCATATGTAAAATATTGCACAACATTTATGTGTGAAAAAGGTTTGCTCTTGTAGACAGCGTTGCCAACACATGATTTTTTCCCAGTCAGACCAACTCCCAAAAATCTGCCAAAATCCATCAAAATTAGAAATTTGAATATTTTTTTTCATAAATAAAAATTAAATTAAAATTAAACATGACACCCATTCTTTCGCTTTGTTTACACATCGGACAAACATTTAAAAATCAGCCAAACTCCATAAAAATAGAAAAAAATATAACTACTTCATATCTTAACATAAATATCATGACACTGTCTTGCAGGTACACAAAGATTTATATCCGTTACATTTTTTCTAAAGCAAACCGATATAACATTAATTAATAATTTCTAAAAATATCTCCCCAAAAACCCTTCATCCGTCAAAACTAAATTTTGGCTGTCATACTATTTGAAAATCTGTCAACTCTGATGGAAAATCTGTCAATTTTGCAACCCTGCTCATAGGATCCTATATAATTTGATGCAATCTCAAAAAGTTGTTTGTGTTGGTGCACACAAATGCTCAGGAAATGCAGCAACAGTGCTTTAAACAATGTATATAAGATTGTAAAAAGGTGACAAATCATAGATTTATGTACTTGAGCTGGAATGTAAACAGCAGTTGACTGTATGTGTGCTTGAAGATGAACCAAATCCAACAAAAGTTGTTCGCGCTCAAAGCACTTCGAAACAAATGGTTACCTGTTTTTTTTTTTTTCAGAAAAGCAGGTAATATGGCAACAGTGCCTTTAGAGAAAAGTCAATTCTGAATAGTATACAACCATTTGCTTGCTGGAAGTCTGCTTAAATAAGGAAAACAAGATTGTTGTTCATCAAGACAATGTGAGCACTCACACACCTTGTCTAACAACCACCTGTTTGAACACTAGAAAGATTTAACTGATGGCTCATCTGCTGTACAGTCTTGATTTAGCACCCAACGATTTGTTTTTGTTCCAGAGCTTCAAGAATAAAATGCATGGGCGATTTTTGTCGGCAGAAGAAGCCAGTGATGTATTCAAAAACCATGTTTTGAAGGTGTCTCAAGCAGATTGTAAAAATTCTATGACAAATGGTTCAAATGCATGCAAATGTCTTTTGATCATAAAGGAGAATATTTTGAAAAAAATAAAGCAGTTTTCAACATCAAATTACTGTATTTTGATTATTAGGTTCAAAATATAAATATTGGCCGTCGCAATGTGAGCCTTAATGATTCTTTAAAATTTTATGATGAATCCACCTAAAATACTAATTGGGCAACAAAAAGAAGTTAGGTAGGGCATAAATCTGATGTGTTAAATAGAGCTGTCAAGAACATGCTTTTTAATTGTTAGTCTCATATGGTACATAATGAGACTTGCTTGTTTCTTGTTCGAAAAGTACCAACGAATATACTGAACTATGGTTGAGCTTCTGATCCATATGCCCTCTCATGGAAATGGACATTTACTTCATTTACTTGAGATAAACATTTGTACAAATAGAGTAGAGAAGGTCATGTGAGTGCAAGACATCAAATTTTTATATAAAAGGCATGTGTTGAATTCTTTCTGGAATTATCCGTGACAAAATAGAATGATTGCATATATACCTCTGGTAGGCAGATTGTTAGTGGTTTAAGAACATGACTTGCCTCGTCAAAGTCATTGGTATCACCCACTGTCCCTTTTAAGTGAGCTCACTTATATAGCTTGATTCCAAGTATATGCATCCAAGCTACATATATAACTAAAACTGTCATATTCTGAGTGTGAATTATTGTCATGTGTATTACAAGCTGTGCAATAAAGGAGTGCACTAATATAATGCTACATGTGCGCAGTAAGCTACTTTGTCTTGACCCTGATATGAAATATTAAGCAATGGTGTTACTGATTTATTTTAAGTATATTTCAATTATTCATCCATAAAATCAGTATTGTACAAAGTATAGTGTTACAGGATACATTAATTATATCATTAATTTAGCTAACAATTCATTTTGATTATATAATATATTATATTATTTGGATCACATTATTTCATAGTTATATTGTGTGTTTGTATATATATTACGCTTACATCTGTTATGGGCAGTAGCTGTTACTTCTGGCAATACTGGAAGACAGTAACACACCGGATGTTAAAACTTTCTGCTAGCACCAATCAGTAGTCTCACTGCTCAGCGTGGCTTCCAAATGTAGCTCCGTATGGTCAACTCCATTCTATATGGACCAAGTGGTTTTAATTGCTTTGGTGTTGTGCAGGTCTTTTTTCCAGTAGGTAAACAGTATAACAATTGCCTCCATATTCTACTATTCTGTGATTACTTATATATACATTTACGAAGTAGTGATGCGATCTGTAGATGTATGAAATGTTTCAAATACCATGTTTGAAATTCCTGCTAAAGAACAGGCAACACCACGCACGAGGCCTTGAGAAATGTCAGGGCCAGAGAGCAACTGGCCATACAATACATATTAAAATGTAGAGATTTTGCTTGAAAAAAAAAACTGTTTTTGAGTGTCATCTAGCAGGATTCTACAGATACACTAGAACCCTCCTAATCCAAACCCTGCAAATCTGAAATTCCAGATAATCCAAATACAATATGTGAGACTGCCTTTGTGGTTTACCAGGAGAAATACGAACTGGTTTGAGAATTTAATGCCATTCTGGCAGTTTGTCACAATAGCTCAATGCTTAGAGCAGCCGCCTTGTAAGCAGAAGGCCTGTGGTTCAAATCCCAGTTGTGGCATTGAATTTTTAAGTTCCAGTTCTACCTCACAAAATCCATAATTTAAAAAAACAAAAAGCTTATTTGCAGTCCAGAAAAAGCATTTTTATCACAGAATGGAAAACTCATTATTGAAATTACATGGCCTTGTTCCAATGTTTTTTACTAGTTGTGCTGCTGAAGCTCTCAATTTTACCCAGGTACTGATAATGACTTTACCAACACCAAATTCAACAGCCAATGTTGTAGCACTTTTCCCCTTGTCAAGTTGCTTAAGCACTTCCAGTTTTTCTTTTAACATACACAAACTATGTTTTTGTTTGGTTGACATTGTAGTGCACAGTATAACACAAACATCTGTTCTGTATTAATTTATGAGCAAAAAGCGTAAATTACATAAGAATGACTGCTAACAATAGTGAAACAAACTGACCTACCTACATACTGCCACTACTGCCTACGATCGGCTATGTCCACAGATCAAAAGAATACATTGTTTGTTGAATACATTGCCATGTTGTCACTTCCTCACATCATTATGCTACATTACGTTATAGCTGCTAATCATATAGCTGAATTTATTAGTTTTTTTTTTTTTTTTGGATAATCCAATCACACGCCACCCCCAATTAATTCAGATTAGCAGGGTTCTTCTGTATAATGCCCTCAGGGGTCTCCGTCTAGGGGATATGTGAATGGCAACCACAAGGTACCCAAGCTGAGCAGAACATTACTTCCACTTACTGGTGTTTTGCTCCTCACTGTAACTTTCCTATCTGACCTTACCTTGGTCATCTCTTGTTCTCTTTTGACCCCGATGCTATTAGGGTTCCTGAGAGCTAGGGAGTCTTTATTTTTCCAACCTCTCCATTTCTCTAATTTTTCTATAAAACCTTAACCCCTAACATGCTGACCTGTCATGGCAAGTAATACGTCTTCTGATTGGTAATCAGAGGATATGGTCGGTGAATTTATTTTGATAATTCTCCTGGTCAGGTTGGTGAGACCCGTAAACCAGCGACAGGTGTGGTCCCCCAGACATTCTGGGGGTTGTGAGAGAGCGATGTGACCGCCAAAACATAAAAATATGGTGCTCTCTAAAAAAACTGTTACTATTACTGCTATTGCTCTCTTTTTTTATGAAATATGACTTGAGGGGTAAAATGTTCCGGAGTTAAAATAGTCCCCCATTCGGATCTCCGGGCGGGGACTACTTCTCGAGAACCAAAACATTATACTAATAGAAGATCTAATATCAGACTTCTACAATGGAATGCGGGTGGTCTCACACAAACAAAAAAAGTAGAACTGAATAAAATTGTATTTGATTATAACATTGATATATTTGTAATACAAGAAGCAAATCTAACAAATGACCAACTTAAATACTTCAATTTTACTGGATTTTTACTGCACTTACTACCCAAAAATAGACAGATAAGTAGTAGAATATTAGTTGGAGTCAAAAAGATTATTAAAACTTCCTTTGAAATTGTTAAAGAAATGGATAACACAGATAAAAGTGAATTAATAGAGCTAAATTTTTGGGATAACAAAACACATCTACATTTATACAGTATTTACAATCCTCCCAGGAATGAACCAGAGCTCTCACTTGTTGACCAATTAAATAAAACAATCGTAATTGGGGATTTCAATGCACATTCCAAAAGATGGGGTTATGAAAAAGTGGATACTACAGGGAAGATAGTGGAAGAATTTTTGAATACCACAACTTTTGAACTGATTTATAGTAAAGAAGATCCCACAACCTTCATACATTATTCTGGAGCGGGCAGTAACCCAGACCTCTTGTTAGCTACAACAGATATTGTTTCAAAAATTAAAAAACAAGTTATAGAAGATCCAAGTTCTGGTCACAGAGCAGTAATTGCTGATATAAAACTAGAGAATACAAATAACAGTCAAGGTCTTACGAATCTGTATTGGAACTTCAAAAAAGCAGATTGGAACAAATATAAAACTGAATTAGAACATAAATTTAAAGAACAAACAAACTCACAGCTGCATGACCAACCAGATCACATGAACAAAGAATTCTGTAAAGTCATCCTAGAAACTGCAAAAAAACATATTCCTCGTGGAAGAATTAAACATTTCAAACCCTTTTGGAACCCCCAGTTAGAAGAACTGAGAAAGCAAAGGGATATAGCTAGAAATACAGCTGAACAAACAAAAAACATATCAGATACACAAATATGGCGGAAGAAATGTGCCTCACTAAAAAAAGAAATTAATACTGCTAAAAGGAATCACTTTAATAATTTCTTAGAAAAAATGGATTATAGGACAGATGGTAACAAAGCTCATAAGTTCATAAAAAATGTCAAGGACAGGAAAGAAAACAACAGCACACCTATCATACACAACAATAAAATGTTAGTAAATGATGCAGTCATAGCCGAAACATTCAATAAATATTATGCTAATGCACACAAAGTAACAAGAAATAATAAAAAGGAACGTAAAGAATTTAAGAAAGATTCGAAACAAGAAAGAGAATGTAATCCTAATACTCAGTGCAATATCTTTTTTCAAAATTTTAATATAAAAGAATTGAACATTGCAATAAATAATCTAAAAAACAAAAAGTCTCCTGGACCAGATCACATACATCCAGAGTTCATAAAAAACCTTGGAAAGACAGCAAAACAACAACTACTGAAACTCTATAATCTATCCTGGAAAACCACTGTGCCTGCTGAATGGCGAAAAGCAATAATTGTCCCACTCTTGAAGAAAGACAAAACAGCATCAGAAATAAAAAATTATAGACCAATAGCTCTTACCAGCATAATAGCAAAAGTGATGGAAAGAATGGTGTCAAACAGGTTAAATTGGTTCCTAGAATCACAAAATTTAATATCCCCATGTCAAGCTGGATTCAGAGAGTTCCACTCTCCAAATGAACAAGTCTTACTTCTCAGTCAAGAAATCAAAGACTCCTTCAATAGAAAAGAAGATAATTTATCAGTTTTTATTGATTTTCAAAGTGCATATGATTCTATATGCAGAACAAAACTACTAAAGAAAGTAAAAAAAATAGGGATACAAGGTCCAATGTTTTCATGGCTATGTCATTTCCTAACACAACGCTTTATTGCGACCAGATATGGAAGAAATATATCTAAATATAAACAAATACACCGTGGCTTGCCAAAAGGTGCTGTGCTCAGCACTACACTTTTTAATATATTTATTAATGATCTACCACAACAAATACAAGAATCAGGCGTGAAGTGTGCACTATTTGCTGATGACTTGGTAATGTGGACTTCAAAACCAAAAAGCAAAAGTACACAACTGGAAAAAACCATGCAACAATCCTTAACCAACTTACAGAGGTGGACCAAAGAAAATTTAATGACTGTTAATACAACAAAATCAAACTACCAAATCTTTTCATTAAGAAAAAAACCACTAAAAATAAAACTAAATTTTGAGGGTGAACAATTACCAGAAACAAAGGAAGCAAAGTATTTAGGAGTTACATTTGATACCAAACTTACATGGACCAAACAAATAGAAAATGTAATACAAAGAGCAGAGAGGCGCCTTTCACTGTTAAAACGTCTAACAGGAATGAAGTGGGGATGTTCCAGAGCAACGCTTAACACAACATATAATATATATATATAAAACCATTGTTTACTTACTGCAGCAAAGTTCTTGTAACAGCAAACACAAAAAAAATTCAAATCTTTCAAAACCGAAGTCTGAGATTAATTACAGGTGCTATCAAAACCACACCAATAGCAGCTATGGAAATACTAACCAACCAATATCCCATTGAATATGAAATAGAAAAAGCGGCTCTTATTCAACACGAAAAGTTGATCAGACTCCCATTCAATACATGGCACAAGAGAAATTTTACACATACACTAAAGACTCAGGAGAGCTTTCTTTCCAAAATTCAAGACATCAAGAAAAATGTACACCTTCCTAATTCAAAGGAAAACTTCATATCTAAAGTCAATCCAACACATACATTAGACATCACATATTATTTACACCTGACAGAAGAAGTTAAGAAAGGTGATACTCCAACTAGTGTTCTAAAATTATTGGCATTAGAGACAATCCATACTAGATTTCCATAACATGAGTGGCTCCATATTTATACTGATGGATCATTGATATCATACCAAGATGGAGCAGGTGCTGGAGTCACATGTCACCTCTTTTCCTATTACAAATCTTTAAGTTATGGAACTACTAACTTTGATGGAGAAATTGAAGCAATTCGAATGGCCCTACAAAATCTTTTGTACAGAATTTCACATTTTCAGCAAGCAGTTATTCTCTCAGATTCCAGGGCAGCAATTATAGCAATTACTTCCAAGTTGTCACCAAAAAACCAAACTATTATAGAATGTTGGAAGATGCTTAGCCATCTAACAGCACTTCAAAAACACCTAGTCTTCCAATGGATACCGGCTCACTGTGGACTGAGTGGTAATGAGAAAGCTGATTTTCTTGCAAAAAAGGGTACCAGCGGTGTACAAAAATCTATAGTTAATTTACCATTTTATGCAGCTAAAAGATTAGTCAACTCTGAATTCAAAAAAAGTATTGCAAAATATTACTATGAAAAATCAAAGAATAAAAGATGGGAACTACCAAACATTCAAACAGTGATTCCTGAGTATCCTCGAAAAACAGCAGTTGCAACCTTCAGGTTGATTACAGGACATGATTGTCTGGCAAAACATTTAAACAGAATTGGGATATATTCTTCCTCTATGTGTCCTCTATGTGATCTGCAAGAGGAAATGGACCGAGACCACCTTCAAATATGCCCAGCCACTTCTAGTGCCCCATCCATCAGTGAAAAATATTGGAGAGCAAGAGGATTAATGACTTCATTGTCAGAAATCCAGCATTAGCTAACAACATTTACTTCAAGAGTTCCCATCACAGCCTTGTTGACAGATATATTGCTTCAGTGTGTTGGGCATATGAATGACAACATATTCTATGTTGCTACATTTTTTACTTTGTTTCTACTATTTTACTGCATTGTTACCAAATTCCATTTTGTCACATTCTATGGTCTTTACACCTAAGCATAAAACAATAAAATATGTTGCAAAATAAATGTCTAACAGAAATCTCATTACAAAGTCCTGTGTACGTGCATATGTGTGTGTGTGAGAGAGAGAGAGGCGGGGGGGGGGGGGGAGGAGGGAGAGAAGAAAACCTATCAGAGCCATGTGTATAAGCATTTAGTTAAATACACATTATAAATTATATACAATGCAATAAATTAAGCAATGATTGTTCTTTAAACTCCTAAACATGCACAACTGTCATTAAAGTAACGCAAATTAAGGCAAAAGTTGTCGCTTTACTTTGAGGCTATATGTATACAGTGTTGTACCTAAAACTGTGTTTTGTTTTAATGAGATACAAATAAACAAACCTGGGATACTGCAACAAAAATATCTAACAGAAAAGTTCATACTTGTGAGCATCTTAATGTTATAAATACATAGTACGAAATCCCAAAGAGCATAAAAGTAAACTGAAGTTTTTTTTTTTGTAAGTACATTTAAGAACACATCACTTCTTACTGAGACGATGAATAGTAATAGTAATAATAATAATAATAATAATAATAATAATAATAATAATAATAATAATAATAATAATAATAATAATAGTAATGCTAATGCTAATGCTAATGCTAATGCTAATGCTACTACTACTACTACTACTACTACTACTACTACTACTACTACTACTACTACTACTACTACTACTACTACTACTACTACTAATATAATAATAATAATAATAATAATAATAATAATAATAATAATAATAATAATAATAATAATAATAGTAATAATAATAATAATAATAATAATAATAATAATAATAATATTAATAATAATAATAATAATAATAATAATAATAATAATAATAATAATAACAATAACAATAACAATAACAATAACAATAACAATAACAATAACAATAACAATAACAATAACAATAACAATAACAATAACAATAACAATAACAATAACAATAACAATAACAATAACAATAACAATAACAATAACAATAACAATAACAATAACAATAACAATAACAATAACAATAACAATAACAATAACAATAATAATAATAATAATAATAATAATAATAATAATAATAATAATAATAATAATAATAATAATAATAATAATAATAATAATAATAATAATAATAATAATAATAATAATAATAATAATAATAATAATAATAATAATAATAATAATAATAATAATAATAATAATAATAATAATAATAATAATAATAATAATAATAATAATAATAATAATAATAATAATAATAATAATAATAATAATAATAATAATAATAATAATAATAATAATAATAATAATAATAATAATAATAATAATAATAATAATAATAATAATAATAATAATAATAATAATAATAATAATAATAATAATAATAATAATAATAATAATAATAATAATAATAATAATAATAATAATAATAATAGAGAAAATAGCACACAATGTGCACATATCTTAGTTTGTTCTAGTCTGAAGATGTCTGAGTGCAGTTCCCCATTTTTTGCACCTTGTTAGATGGTCGTTATTGGTCATAGATGGACCCTCATATTTTACACTTGCACTCATCTTTGGGTTTGTGGAACTTCTCTGTCAATACATGCTTGCTGATGGAACCCATGTACCGTAAATCTTGTCATGATGTGTTGCAGATCATATTTAGCTCTCTTCCAATCCCTGTAGACCATCACATCCATGGAGAAGAAACCTGGCCATATCCCTTGTTTTTTCTTGTTAAGGTCCTGTAGTGACTCCATGTAGGCTTTAGTTGATGGTAGCATCTCTAGGTGTAGTTCTTCTATGAAGAATTGTTCCTTTATAGCATGTACGTAAGTCATGAAGGTGTATATTTTGACAAACTACTTAAGTGTTCTTTTCAGAAGATGGGTCTTGACTTTCTCTATATTTTCTAAGTTTTTCTTTTTCATTTCTTTTTTTTTTAAAGTTTTCCCAGAAAATCTCTAATCCGTAGACTATAACTGGTGCAACCTTTAGGCACAATATGATCATTCCTATACTCAGAGACCATTTACTCAGATTCTTTATATTGTTAGCTGTCGCCCTGGCTGATAAACCAGGAATTATTCAACAGGTAAAATTAGTGGGTAAAGGATATACTCTCTTAAGTACCTGACTTGCAACTTTCACTCACAGACATATGTAATTAAATAAACACTATATGTAGATTAAGAAGGCCCCAAAATTAATATTACAATATTATAATAATATTATTATATGCAAACATGCTATACTTGCATGAATTTATCACTCTAATTTTTATATTCAAATGCTAGAAGTGGCTGGGCATATTTGAAGGTGGTCTTGGTCCATTTCCTCATGCAGATCACATGGAGGACGGAGTGGCTCTTACAGTTCACCCATATCAATTCTTTCCACTTATACCAGAAGTCAAATCCCAACAAAAATGTAACATTTCTAACATTCATGTAATCCTGCAGGTGACTAGACCCTGAGAAAAGAGATAGGAAGAACCTACCAGGACTCTATTGGGAAGCAAGAGGACTAATGGTGCAAACCAAGCTCCAATCATTTAAAAACAACACATTCACATAGTCTCCAGACTTTATTCAAGATCACAAACTGTAGAAACCTTCCCCACCCTGTTCAGACATACGTCAAACTTGAATCACATCAACGTTGCTTCCTCATCTCAGAACCCCCCAAAAAAGCACTAGCAAGGGATCCCCCTCATCTGTATGGAAAATATCAGAAACAGAAACTGTTGAAATTCCTAGCTATAAAAGGTTACAAAACCCCTACAAAAGAAGGTCATTCCTCCATGAAGGTTGATGTATTTTTCAGCTGCAAAAATTCTTAGCACGGCTTCCTTCAGAAGGGAAGTAAAGCCTGTGGTCTCACATTGAAATTTATGGTATCTAAAAGAACCTAAAGCTGATAAATAGCCTTCTGAGCAAATTTAATCAGATTTTTGAGCTTAATATAGAATGGGATGCTGACAAGTATAGCAGATAAATAGTGTGCATAAATAAACACTTAATTTCCTACAAGGTGTAGTGTGCATCTGAAAAATAATAAAGTTGGTAAAATAAGATGGTGCTGTTAAATGTGTTGTGTTCTCCTACATCCAGAGGGGTGTGGCACAAGGATCACAATGTCACCTAACATGGTCCAGAGCAAGGGCGGGCAAGTGCTGCTCAAAGAGCGATGTAATGTGCAAATCACCCAGCCCTGGTCTAGAAGTAAGATGCTAGCCTCAGGCTCATAAGGTGGGTTTAAACGTTGCAGAGGGCAATGGATTTTTTCGGGTGTGAAATCCTTATCATGACTTCCTTTAGATGGAATGTAAACCTGGTGACCCTATGTCACAGATTTATGGCATGTAAAAGAACCTCAAGCCTAATAAAGAGGCCTCTGAGCAAAATTAAGCACTCTTTCACACCCAATGTAAATCAGGATGCTGAGAAGCATAGAAGTTAATGAGCGTCCATAAATAAAAACTCAATTTCAATTTTACAGGATATCATGCACTCAAGGTAGGTATAGTAAGACAGCTATGCACAAAATTTTGAATTTCAATAATTTTAGGAGCAATATCATTTTAAAAGAGGGGGGCTTGATATTATAAATGGTTTACTCTAACATTTAAAAAACATGTGGTTTGATATTTAAATGTCTCTGGGAATGAATGTGTTAATTTTACATCATGCTTAATGCATACCTTTTAAGAAGCAAATTTTTTTTGTAGTGTTCAACGCCTGCTTTTACTACTACGACACTGCAAGCGGTGACACTGATGATACATGGAATGACGGTGGAGCACTGGTGGAATGAGATGGCGGGGGAAACCGGAGAATCCAGAGGAAACCCACACCAGTGCTGCTTCGTCCGCCACGAGTCTCACATGCAGTTGCCTGGGATCGAACCCGGGCTGCTTTGGTGAGAAGCTACAGAGTGGCCGCTTAAGAAGTGAAGCTGCAGTTTTCTCATTTCTGATACTTTCTCATTAAAGGTACTTTTATATTGTTGTTGATGGACTTTAAAGACAATTTTATATCAATTTCTGTTAAAAAAACTACCATATTGGAATAGTCCCATGAATCTTTCACATGCCATAGAACCTACCAATGCAAGAATGCTATATTTAAGCACATTCCTGGATTGTGAGTGAGCCCGTTACTGATTACACAAGTCCAGCACTTAACTGCACCATTCAGTCTGCTTAATTCACATTTGATCTTACACAAAGGTGAACAATGTCACCATCCATAAGGGGAGACAAAGAATGTATTTCATGAATGCAAAAATACCAAACTAAGGTAGGAATAGCTTGCAAGGGAATGTTAGATGGTACAGATCAATAGCACCACCATCAAGAACAACGGTCATAACACTGCCATACAACAGATGCTATGGGTTTTAGTTTCTATAGTCTTCAAATCAAATGTGCAAAACTTTACAGTTCAAGAGAAAATTAAAGTAACTTGGCAAAGTCTGTCAACCCACCTTGTTGCAAGTACAGGAAAAAGAAAATTAATTTAAAAATGGATACTGCAGTATTGATCTTATAATTTTTTTCTTCCTTTAGTTGTCATCCTTGTACCTTGTGAGTGGAGTCCTCAATGTGTCACTACATAAAATTGTGCATAAATAGCACACCGTTTAGGTATTTTTAATGTTCCATTTATATATTGCCTTTAACACTTAAATTCATATTGACGGCTCTTGGAACAATTGCTCAACAGCAATGGTGTTTGCTCGCTTAACAGTGATTTTAAACTTTGGGTTACTTTGAATCAATTTTTAAATTAAATTCACACTCCCATTCATACTTCCAGACTCTTGAGATGAGGGTGAATAATCCTAACTAAAGAAAAATTCCCATCCTTCCAGCTGGGAATCGAACCTGGGACCCTTTACACAGCAGACAGGTGCTCTACTGACTGAGCTATGGGGCCAGCCCTGTTTAAGTTGTATTTGAATATTACAATATGCTAAAATGACAGCAACCCTTTCTAAGATTGAAGACATAACATTTTGCTGACTAGAAATTTGTGCTATCTTATATTACTTTAATGGTTATATTCTAAAATTTATTGACTATTTGCCATTTTAAAAAAATACAATAGAAAAACTATGTGTGAATAATGCATCTATTCCATGTTATTGGTGTAAGACTAAGCCAAAATGATGGTAAAGATGTATGAATTTTAGCACAAGTTTTGATGCTCCAGAGCATGTAGAGCCCAAGACTCCAAATAGAACATTATTATGAGACATAAGGTTCTGTTGTTAAATAAATAAGCACTCTTACTAAAAGTAGGTAACTTATGTTACAGTGCTTTACTTCAAATTTACAATTAGTTTAATTTACAACAGCCATGAGTTTTCCTAACTCATTTTTGCTATTATAGAGGTGACTAGTGTTAAAACTGAGAAGGGGATTGTCTTTACGCAGCTTGCTTGCCATACTGAAGAAAAGGAGAGCATTGTTAACAGAGGTTAAAACTAGTTTCTAATCAACATTAGTACTAGATTTCTATTTCCTGCAATTTGTTTACTATTCAGTAACAAGCAGTGTTCAGCAAGTGGAATGCTTGTGATTTTAAGTTTTTCCCTCTTTCCTGTTTGTTGTCAGCCAACATGCAAGGGTAATGTTAATGCATCACAAACTGTGCAACTTTATACAAAAAGCAAGGGAAGGGAGACAAAGCAATACACACTGAACTCTTGCCTGCAGTGAGGTAATGCATTTGGATGAATATCAAGTGGCCTAGACACTGTCGTGTAATGCGAGTCGGAAGAGATCGTGCTGCACATAAAAACTGGTCCCTATTGGCTTCAGCACAAAAGTCTGGATATAGGCATGTGGTGGATCCTCATCTGTCTACAGACAATAAACGTTTACTCAAACTCATACTCTGTAACATAGCATGGCTTATTAAGAGCACTCTCTTTTCACATAAATCCATTAGACTTTCATGATGTGTACAAAAAAAAATGTTGCAGTAAAACTATCTAAGCTGCATGCCTTTTAAATATCATACAGAGAGAGCAAAGAAAACCTCCGAATGGGCTGCACGGTGTTTTGCCTGTTGGCATCTTTGGTGCTTGTTGCCATCTGCTGCTATCATAGAAAGCTGTAGATGAAACCATACAACATTTTTAAAAGTACTACTAAAGGCTTTACTGGCAACTTTATGAAAGAAGATGCTGAAGCAGGTCAGCATCATCCATGTATTATACATTTTTGGCACCTCTTTAGGAAACTATCCATCACTCATCGTACTTCACGTTGAGAAATGCTGGCAATTTTCTGGTGAATATTTTGTTTTAATTCTTCCAGGGTGTGTGGATGTCTTGTAGACTTTGTTTTAAGTTACCCCAGAGACAGAAATCATTTATTGGAGCTCTGGGATACCTTTCTCTGCTAATGTCACACCATACACCAAATCTTTTGTCATGAAGGGTTACTTCATGAACAATATTAGGTTGTGAGTTACAGAGCCAATTTTCTTCAAGTCAACAGTTGGCGCCCATTCATACGTGAATACAATTTTGCTCCCAATTTTTTTTTATTTTTAAGAGAATTAACAGATAACGACCGTGATATTGTCTTTTTTCAGGTAGAATCTGCAACAGCTCATATGGCCAATTTTTCAATGAGAACTGAAAGTGTGTTTCAGGACAGAATTATTAGTACAGATTTGTGGTCCCCTTAGTTCCCCGACCTAACACCCTAAGATTTCTATTTCTGGGGTAACTTAAAACACGCCAGGAGATTGTCAGCATTTCTAAATGTGAACTATGGCGAGTGATGGAACAGTTTCTCGAAGTGGTGCCAAAAATGTATGGACAATGACAGTGACCAATTCTAGCATCTCCTTTCATAAAGTTGTTAAATAAAACCTAAATGTAATTTTAAAAATGTTCTATGGTTTCATCTGCACCTTTCTATGATTAGCGGCAGATGGCAAAGAGCGCCGAGGAAGCAGACAGGTAAAACACCACTTAGCCTGTTCAGAGATTTTTTGCACTGCCGGTATATGAAACTAATTTGTAATATATGCCTTAGACAAAATTCCATTTGTCACTTAATCTCCAGATAAATTTTGTGCAAGTGAAAACATACATACAAGATGATAAAATAAAAGCATCCAATGACTTGGTAAATAATAGTCTTCATTAAAATAAGAAAAGTAAAACATGGGTCATAAAATTAACATCTTCCAAGATAAAACACGTTTACTCAAATTTTACAAACCAAACTTCACGTTTATCTCTTCTTTTTAAATGTTTTGTTACAGAGTTGAAAACAAATGCTGTTTAAAGATAGTAACTCTTCATGTGCCTTTGTTCTTTAGCGTTACTGACATGAGGTGACGTACGTAAGTACAATACATGCCATAACATACGATGGCATACTATACCAATCAAACTGAGTCGAAGATTGATGATTACATGTCTTACTGATCATGTGTGACTGCACTTCAACATATTACATTACTAATGATATGCACTTCTTAATATCAAACAATATCAAACCACTTTTCTGGATATAAAATTAATTTGAAGATGTTTTTGTTTTTTTTTAAATGCATAATCACTTCTTGGAATGTTATTTTCTAAACAAATCAAAGCCACATGAAGATATGAAAATTTATGACCCATATTTACTGGTAGACTTGGTCAATATATTGGGAGCATTTGCTTTCTCTTTTTCTATACACATGTAAAATGCATAATCAAAAGTGCAGTTAATTTTCAACAATCAGATCTACCAACTGAAATGAATATCAACAAAGGTATTCTGACTACACTGCAATGAATTATATATGGTTCCACTTTTGCAAGTTGCATGTACATACATATCTTTAATATAAAATTCCTATTCCAATTTCTGGAGTGAATATTACACAAACATTCTTTGATACAAAGCAATTTCTCAAATGAAAATGACTGCATATCAGTGGCGGCTCGCAGTCAAAATTTTAGGGTAGGCAAAGTGTAACAGTAACAACAAACAACAACAACAACAACAATAATAATAATAATAATAATAATAATAATAATAATAATAATAATAATAATAATAATAATAATAATAATAATAATAATAATAATAATAATAATAATAATAATAATAATAATAATAATAATAATAATAATAATAATAATAATAATAATAATAATAATAATAATAATAATAATAATAATAATAATAATAATAATAATAATAATAAACCCCGTTTATGCTAAATATAGGGGGCGAAGTCATTGCGGATAACGCAAACAATATATTGTTTGGTTGTTTAATAAGAGCAGAGTGAATGAGTGTGGCTTACGGACGAATTACCTCCAAAACTAAAATCACGAGTGTCGGCAGACTCTTTTCCGGGGGGGCACATGTCGAAAATTTACAATCATATAATATTAAATCATTATTTTACTGTCAAAATTTATAGTATTTGTTGCAGATAACCGTATTAATTTGTGCTAAACAAAAATTGTTCTTTACATCAAAATTAAAATAATAGTTTAAAAGTCAGTAACTGATTGCATATTAAGTTCACCAACTTCCAAGGGGGGGGCGTGGCCCCCCCTTGCCCCCGTTTCGCGACGCCCATGACTAATATAGATTAAGAAATTGAACAATTGTCTGACTGCAGCTTTGTGTTAAATAGCTAAAACACTCCTCTTTTCATTGTCAGTGCGCCGCGAAAGCGAAATTTGTAATAGTTCACTAATTAAGTCGGTCATACTGGTATTACACAGAGATAACGACAGATTCAGATCTCTGAGATCTTCGTTCGTGGAGTATGGCTGTTCGGAAAATGTCGCATAAATTCGGATTTGGGCAGGCAAGTGTTCGGACTGCTGGCAGAGCCGTCTGCGCATGCTCGGAGTGCGTATACACACGGGATGTTTCCTTATCCCTGTTCAAGGGCCTCGTACTGAGGAAATGGGGCCGGGCAGGCAGAGGTTAAGCTAGCCTGCTCTCCACTACCCAGGTTCCATGCGTATCGTTTCTGCCGCGCGTTTCAAACATGCAGCGCAGTTTTGATCAATCGGAATTGAGATTAAAGGATTTGACCATGCGCTGGTCATTATAACCGAGAAAACTTTTCTTGAATTGCAATTTAGGGGAAAATGACGGTTCAAATGATAAAATGCAGAATCATAGTTAAACATTATTTGTTGATGTATTACGATAGGGTAGGCAATGCCTACCCTGCCTACCCTGAGGAGCCGCGCCTGCTGCATATGCAGATCTGCTCAATCTCAATTCAGACATAGAGAAATATGCCAATGCGGAGGCTTAAAGGGGATTATGTTTAACGGAGATACTGGCAACAAAATGTACAGATTTTTTAAATTCTTTTCCCAATCTGTTACCACAGCAAGTATGTTTTAAAAAGACAGACATTTTTTAAAAGCAATTCCTTTTATACTATTTGCCTATCACTGCTTATTTTATTTATATTAAAAGTGGAAATTATTAAAAAGAACATTTACAGATTCTCTCTCTGGAGGCTTTTTCTTCTGCTATACAATTATTGAGTAATTAATATTGAACTACTAATTATTTAATATTAATATCTGACATAGATAATTATTTAGAGCTCTTCTGATCATTGGCAATTCTACCTCCCAAGTCACGTGACTTAACTCTGGTGAGAACTTAGGGTCAGTCCTCAATTTTGAACATAAAACTGCATAACAGCAATTATATGTAGTTCAGGATGCTTGAGATTTCTTTGTAGAAAGGTGACACTGTTTGCACCAAGGTATCAGTTTCATGCCTTCAAGCAGTGACATATAGCCCTGAAAAGCCTGTGCTGCTTAATAAAACATCTTTCAATAAAAATATACATTTAACATATCACAGCTGCCATATTTATGAAGCTATAGCAGTCATTTGTTTTACTTGACTACAATAATTATTGACAAATGCTAAAGAAACATTTCACAATTCTACAATGTCTAGAAATTGTGGAAAATACAAATCTGATGTGTTCCAATCACATGACTTTCTCTACTCTTGTATCAACTATTCTTATAAACTTTTATTCCTGTATCTTCATGTTAGTTAAGATAAAGATTTGCAGAAATCATCTTACTGCTAATTTTCTTGTACGTGGAAGGGGAATATGGGAATACAGTAAGCTCTGAGCGATAGTCGAATCTTTTAAAGCTGGTCGCTGTACGAAGGCTTAGAAATTCTGTTCTCTTTGCATGGCCAAGAGATTTGAGTGAATAATGACCTTTGAGAAAAGTTTAAGTATTACAAAACTCACACAAATAACAAGGAATATCTCTGAAATGGTTCACTTCACAAAAAGTGCATTTGGACATAACTTGTGTGCTTTAACGAGATCTACAATTTTTGTACAGTAAGCCTTGGTCTATCCCTCACGGTTTATCTTATGCAAAAGTCAAGGGTAAACAGGACCACGTAGGCTATAGCCAGAAAATTTAAAACATACATTTCATTTGCTATAGAAATATCTCATACATATGGCATTTTAATCAGTCATTAGAGCCATTTTTGAGAAAATCAAAATTTTCAAGAAATGCTCCATGTAAAAGGTAGTTTAGGATGGAGGAATTTCCTTAAAATCTTTGTACTGCATCCTTGAAAGATATTAAATTTAAATATGAACTTTGGTTTTAAAACCGACTTTTCGTTTTGAGTTATATTGCCCACATGCATGCACAACCTTTTTCTAAAAATGCTATTCTATTTTTAATAATTGGGCCTCAGAACATACATTTCTGGTGGAATTCAGGGTCAAATACAATACCTCCCCTACTTGCTATCTAATAGAGAAACTAAAAATGGCTCTGCAGTTTGCCAAATAATCCATACATCACTTTGAGTGTTTGGTGTCAAATCATCCCTCAGAAAGAATAAGATAGAAAAATTGGAGGCAATTGGTTAATGTAAAAGTTCCAATGAAAATATAGCCTCTGTTCCTGAAAGTGCATGTGAGAACCAACAAAAATCAATTTTCAAGTACAAAATTGGGAAGAGCAACCAAACTTGGTAAGAATTTGTATACGGACCTGCAGTTTCACCCAAACAAAATTGTGTTAACTCAGAAACCGAAGCACAATGATTGCAGACTGTGCCATGTATTCTGCTACTGGGTTATGGAGCTATCGAACCGGCTTTCAGCTGAAAAATCATTTTTAGCGACAAGGCCCAGTTTTGAATGAAATTGTTTTGTCAACAAACAAAATTGTCCTTACCAATAGAGATTAAAGAATGAGCATTCTCTCCCCAAAACGTTATAGTCTGGTACAGATTTATGTAGGGGAATCACTGGCACCTATTTTTTTCCCAAGATGAACAAGGAGAGTGTGACTGTCAGTGGTGAAAAAAACCATTGATATTATTTATGGCTTGAATTTGAAGATTAGATCTCCGGAATGTCTGGTTTAAGCAAGATGGCACCAGGTGTCATACTTCCCATGAAACAATCAACCTTTTGAATGACAGAGGCTTCATCATTTTGCATGGTGGTGATGTTAACTACTTTCTGAGGTCATGTGATAATTTCTATGGGGTTATGTTAATTCATAGGTTTATGTTAACATGGCAGAAATAGTTAATAACCAAAGGAACATAACATGGGTTATTCATCCAATTGCACATGGTTTATGTTTGTAATTGAAAATTGGAAGACCTGTATACAAGCAACTCAATAAATGTGACCATTTAACTGATGTTCTCTTTCACAGTCAGTAAGTGTACTTCCTATGTTATTATGTACATAGTTAAGTACAGCATTCTAGGCCACAAACAAAGTAATGTGTCCATTAAATTATAGTGATGGATGGTAAGGAGAAACTGGTAGAAGTTTCCATGATTGCGTACTTCATATGCTTCTGCTATTGTGTGCTACCACCTAGTGGCACTAATGTAAAATTGTAATGGAAACAGAGTGCAGGAGAAGATTTGGATGCAGTCGATTATACACTTGAAGTGTGCATGATTGATCCATATGTATTTTGACTCTGCACAGAAGCTCTTTAAAATGTGCACAAGTCAATTCATATTGGAGGAAGTGCAAAAGTTAAAGACATATGAAGGCGGTTCATACTGATTACTCCAGCAAATCATATACTTGTCCTGTTCTATTAGCGCTACCAACTATGGGTACACACATCTTATGCACCTGAACTGAGAACATTACCTTCCTTAATTATGCTCATATAAAGACTTGAAAATAATGGATGTTAATCAGACAAATTTCTTTTCTGATCATGCCTGTACAATCCTGTCTCTAAGATACTTAGATCGCAAGCTATGCATCTTTTTAATTTCACGTGGTCATTGTCACTTAAAATATTTTCAACATAGATAAGCCTGAAAAACGCTATGCACCTTCTATCTTTACATGGTTATTATCACTCAACATTCATTCAACGCAGATCAGCCTTAAAAATACCACTATTCTCTGTTCTCGAATATAAATATACAGTGTACCATGAAAATACAGACCAAACAGTTAGAAAAGGAATAACTTGATGTTCAGTTTGTTTTCAGAATAATGATGTATTATTTTATTACTAAAGTAAACGGGCATGTATTAAGTATGTTTTAAACATGAGTTTAAATAGTTAATAATAAATTTAATTATTTATTTCTCTTTTCTACTTGTAATAAATGAAGGAAATCATTTACAGGCAAAAAAATTGCATTTAATGCATATAACATTTTAAAAATAACTCTCCAATCCAGAACATAGGGCAACTGTAGATTTTCCAAAAGCTCAGAGCTTCAACAGGAAGCTGGTGGTGTAGATGGTGTACACACAGTGACACAAATTTGTAGTGAAGCAACTTCATCTGAACAAAAGGGCAGTGTACCTGTATTTCAATCTCAGGATATCAATGGCAATTAAGTGTCTTACACACTGCCATGTGCAGGACAAAAAGATTTAATTGCTATTGTCTGAACTTATTATTCATTAGGGTATGTTGACCCATATAAATCTGAGATCTGTTTGTGGTTTTCCAGGGAAAATGAGAGTGAAACAGAGAATTTAATGTTGTGCCAGCAAGTTGTCACAGTAGCTCAGCAGTTAGACCAACAGGACAAAGACCAGAAATTCATGGTTCCGATCTCAGGTATGGCACTGAATTTATCAATTTGATTTAACTTTTTCTAAAAAAAGGGCAGTTAGGGATGAAAGGGATTTTCTTCAAAATCTTCCTTTTCGCATCCATGGAAGATGTTGAAATTATCAAATTTGGTATTTAACAGACTTCTTTTTTTGAGTTCTGCTGCTCTCTCTCAACCTTCCCCTCCAAACACACAAATCTTTTCTGAAAAATGCACCTGCCCCCCTTTTCTTAAATTCAGGAAGTCCCAAAACCTGTATTTCTGGTGAAATCTATCTGTGTCATATTACGAGGAAATAAATCTTCCATTATTTTCTTTCCTTATAATTATAAAAAATATACACACCACATATCTATTTCAACCTCTTAGTCTCTCTAGAGAAAACTTATGGATAAAATTATAAGACAAATGCACATATAATGCATGTGAAATTATTAATTTTTTAAAGAAAACTGAGAAGAATAATGGGTAGTTTCCTAAAAGTAAACTAGAAATATCTATCAAATGAAAGCAGATAGGTGCAGAATCTTTGATCACATGAGTTAGATGAAGAGTTTCTATGTTTAACAGAATTTGTTAGGTCTGCCCTTTAGCGCAGGGTCCAACATTTTCAGACAGTCATTTCAAAGTTAAAGAAAAAAGTAATTTAAAATTATCTGAATTAAACATAAATAGTAGCTTACTATTAATACACATCAATATTAATTTTTCAGTAGAGGCTAAAAGCAGCCGTAATTATTTTGAAGCTGACCTTGCTAAAATAGATTAGAATAGGAAAACAACTCAAGTCCTATGGCACCAGCCTGGAAGCTCGTACACTGTGGGCTAGTTTCTGTCATCCTTAATGAAACAAATTCTGAAAATCATTATTATTACACTAGAAATAGGACTATATTCTAATAAATCATAAATTAACAAACTTTTTAAGAGTGCAGATTATAAAGGTTTTATATTGTATAATAGACTTCCTAAAGAAATAAGGTCAAGAATCGATTAAATAAATTCAAGAACAACTATACAAATTTACGTAACTGTAATTCTATACTGGCAATATCCAATAGATTTTATAACCTCTAATACCACAGTGCCACAGCCCTTCCCGTGCTCGGCTGCTGCGTCCCCCACCTCTGCCCACAACAGGTGTCATGAGTGGGGTGCAGTATTGGAGGACAGGATGTGCTCAGTGTGCCAGTCCCAGCTGGTTGTGTGGTCTTTGCAACCAGGAGCCACTAACTTCTTACTCAAGTAGCTCCTCAACTAACTCCTCAGTGATCTAATGAGGCTGTGTATCCTGGACCAGGTCTCCCAGCGGGAGAAAATCCCCACATTGATACCAGGAATCAAACCTGGGTCTCTCATTAAGTAAGCAGCAGCACTACTACCACACTAAGCAGAGCACCTTTTGTAACCCCTACATTTTGTAAGGAGTCTTTTTGAATTGAATTTTGGCACTCTCCCTTTGGGCTGATGAGAATAAGTGACATATGCACTTCTGTAGCTGCAGAAACAGTTTGGTCTCTCTTCTTTTCTTGTTTTCTTCGGAAATCAATACTGGCATAATAGAAACACCCATAAAGAGAGAGTAGCCCTCTTATACATACGCAGCTGTTAAAGGGTTAAATGGTATATTTTCTGAAAAAACTCCATTTGCATTATTTCAACTTGGTTTATATGCAATGTTTTATTCTTATACTTATATAAAGTAATTTTGCATTTGCTTTATAATATATAAATAAAATATAATAAAATATTATAAAGTACTTTACTGCATAATCTAATGGTATGCATAATTTACAAAAATACAAAATTAGAGTGCCATACTCGAGTACTGGGCTGTAAGCAAACGCTGAGCCATGTAGTTAAGGTTTTAGATGCATGAAACAGATTCAAATGCTAAATGTCCCCTTGCATATAAAATATGACAAAGTTGTTTAAAGATTTTGCAGTCATATTTTGTCTGCTAATCTGTATACATATTGTTGAAGGATGGAAATGATTACGTCACTGGCCAAAATTCTAATGCATAAATGTTTAAGTCTGTCAAGTCCAAGTGTAAGTCACTTTGATATGTTCTTAGAATGAAACAAATCAAACTTAAGCACAGTACTTGTTGAACAAAATGTAGCCTTGTGTTGTCATCTTTAAGCACAAGGTTGTTCTTCTGTTAGTTTCTTTTGGAGAGGTGTATCAGTGGTCTGATAAAACAATTCAGCCCACCTTCTTACTCTGCATGTTTATCATTTACAATATAAAAAGAAATGTCAGAAAAGCTGCCATTATGCAAAATATAACACAGATATTACAGTCAAATATCTCAGTTGTAGAAATAAGAATTATCATTGCTTTTCTTGGAATAATATTTCAGCTTAAAACACAACATGGAGGTAGATTTTTTCAATAACACCTTAATTCTTGTTTTGGTGGCAGAGATAACAGAATGATCTTTCTTTAGCATCCGAAAATGAACTCACAGAAGCTGCTTTCTTATTCCAATTATTATTATTGTCTGGATTACTGTTGCAATTTTTTTTTCAATAGCCCACCTTTAACTGCAAAGGTCATATCAGCAGCCTTTACCTATGGAACATATTACCTATCGGCATGGTGGTACTCAAACTTTGGCTTTTGTATCTTTTGGGGTTTTTAGTAGGTACACTAGATCACACGCACATTCACACTTCCAGACTCTAGGGAAGGTAGGGAATATTCTTGGCAGGAGAAAAATAGTCGAACCCGGGACCCCTTGCACAGCAGGCAGGTGCTCTACCGACTGACCACCTGCAGATGAAACCATACATTTTTAAAACTACTTTTAAAGGCTTTGCTCACCAACTTTATGAGACGCTGAAACTGGCCACCATCACTGTCCACACCTCTTTAGTAAACTATCCATCACTTCATGAACAATATTAGGTTCCGAGTTATAAGGCCTATTTTTTTTTCAAGTCAACAGTTGATGCCCGTACGTGCATGAATAGTTTTGACCCTCCTCCCCACTCCCTGGAGACAGGGTGCATGATATTCACCTTTTTCAACAAGATGGTCCAATAGCTCATACGGCCAGTCTTTCGATGACAACTGAAAGTGTTTCAGGATAAAGTTATTAGTAGAGATTTAAGGTCCACATGGTCCCCCAACCTAGCCCCCCTGCAATTTCTATCTCTGGGGTAACTTTAAACAAAGTGCATAAGTAAAACCCACACTCCCTGGAAGAATTAAAACAAAATATCTGCCAAGAAATTGCTAGCATTTTTCAACATGGACTACAGCAAGTGATGTACAGTTTCCTAAAGAGGTGCCAAACATGTATGGACAATGATGGTGCAGTATCTCCTTTCATACAGTTGGTAAGTAAAGCCTTTAAAAGTAGCTTTAAAAATGTGTATGGTTTCATCTACATTTTTTTATGATAGCGGCAGACAGCAACAAGCGCTGAGGATACTGACAGGCAAAAAACAGCAAAGCCCATTCAGAAGCTTTTTGTTCTCCTGATAGAACAGATAAGGGTAAATGGAATAAGCTACTCCCACTTGGGCTGCACAGATGTGCCATATTCTTTCACAATATAATAAAAGATATTCATGTTTTCTCCTCATCAGTGCCTTTTGGAGTGCATTTGAAGCATGTTTCCAGTCCGGAGCACCCCTTTTCCCCATTCCAAAAAGGTAAATGAAGTAGTTAGCAATTAAGTTCCACTAGATACTTGCAATTAACATGATTCAACAGGAAGTAACAGGACGGTTGCTCCGATACATTTTCTTACCTGCAGTCTACCAAGAACATTTATTAGAACACCTCCATCAAACATAGGCTGGGAATCCACAGCTGTTATGATTCGGTTGATTTTTTGGAAGGTAAGACTCTGTAAAAGTCAAAGATATATGTTAAAATATAACAAAGTATCTACCAAAATTATAGAATTTGATAATGATTAAACAGGACTTTATATTACTATTTATTTATGCCAACAAAGTTACTGTTGGTGTTTTTAAACACACAAGCCATGTGTGGGCAATGTTTGAGAGGTAGATTGAATTTGAATTTTCAAGTTCCAATTCTACCTCTCAAGGACTTCACATGATTATATTATCCTTTCAGTGCAAAGAAAGTGCATTGGTAAGCAAAAGTAGTTTGATGAAATCAAACTCAGAAAAATTTTCAAATTCATAAACAAGAATCTCTGTCACAATGTTTATCTGGAAATGCAGATTATGAGAATCTGTTAAGCCCACGTTACATTCATCCTTGAACAAAAGGAAGTACTTCCAATAATAAGTACATAAGTAATTTTTTTTGCTGTTGGCATTTTCAGGCTTACCACTGGACATGACTGACTCAGGAAACATCTACACAGAATTTGATAGCCAACTTCTGTGTGCAAGAGCAGCATGTCTGTCTCACATTCAAGAAATTCAGTTTGAATCTCAGTTAAGGTGAGATACCCAGATAAGGTTTTTACCATAAACAGGATTCTTTGTTTAAAACCTAACGGGCACACAGTATTTCACCTGTGCTCAATTGGGTGTGCCACAGCTGGCTTTGTTCCTACATAAACTCCACGCGTGAAGTATGTAGTATTAACACTCTTACCTTAAAGAAGATGCTGGAAATGTCGTCCTCCCTTGGCTAAACAAGCATTATATTAGGAGAACACATTCTGATTCGTACGATTAAGTTAGGCCACTGCAATATTTCCGATTTCATCTCTAATATTTTGTTTTAATTCTTCCAATGAATTGGAATGAGGATTTGTCTAAAACTAAAACCATGTAAGTGCACAAATGTCCATGCTTTAAAATAAGGTGACCCGTAAAATGAATGCATTATTGTGAATGGTTTCTTTCATCAGTGAATGTTTACTTGATCCACAGCTTCTGTTCTGTTCTGACAAGATGTAGTTCCACCTAAAGGATTGTGTCATCACTCATAACAGTCAGTATTGGGCCTCTGAAAATCCACATTGTGTTCAAGAAATCCCTCATTATGTTCGGAGAGTTGGAGTTTGGTATGCTGTTAGCACTAGACACATAATCAGTCCAATATTCTACATATAAGCAGACTGTAAATGCATAGAGGTACCAAAATGACATATAAGCAGACTGTAAATGCATAGAGGTACCAAAATGACATTTTGACCCCACTTTATCATGAAGTGACAGAAGAAGAGAAATCATATGGGTGGTTTCAACAAGATTTTGCTGCCCATACATAATGAATAAAACTAGGGAAGTGTTTGTAGATAGAGTGATCAGTGTTGGTGTATGGCCCTCTCGCTCCCACGATCTGTGTGATTTTTACTTGTGGGGTAACCTGAAACACCAAGTTTATGAGACAAATCCTCTTACATAGTAAGAACTAAAACAAAATATTAGAAATGAAATCAGAAACATTAGTGGCCCAACTTAATCGTGTGAATCAAAATGTGCTCTCCCAATATAATGCAGGTTTAGCTAAGGGTGGGCATCACTTCCAGCATCTTCTAAAGGTAAGATTGTTATACGTGCTTTACACACAGTTTATGTAGAAGCAAAGCTGGCTGTAGCACACCCAATTATGCACAGGTGAAATGCTGTGCGTCCGTTAGGTTTTAAACAAAAAACACTGTACTAAGAAAACTAATGCCAGGTAACTTTAAATTCTATGGGCCTGGACTAATTTGAGCATAATTTCACCTATTTCATTCATTCTTTGTCCAGTGTAAC